>CM072538.1:12336438-12936438 GCA_036898165.1 Silybum marianum | reverse complement strand
TATTATGGGAAAATTCATAAAATTTTCGTTACATACCCGTAAATTTAACGTAGATTCTTAACAAAAGTATGACTATAAATTAAAAGTACAAAAATATATTGTTACGTGTTTGTTGTTATATGTTTACATGTATATCTATGTATATGAAAATTTTAATTATTTTAGATGTTATATACCCGTAAATTTAACGTAGATTCTTAACAAATGTATGACTATATATTAAAAGTACAAAAATATATTATTACGTGGTTGTTTTATGTTTACATGTGTATCTATGTATCTGAAAATTCATAAAAATTTTGTTTTCATACCCGTAAATTTTACGTATATAGGGATTTAAGTAATCCATGTGATTAATCATAACATATCGAAAGGATTTTGTGAAACGGGTGTAAATACCCTAAGGTTTGTAGAGACTTAAATAATCCATGTGATTCCCCTACCTACCTGGAAATCCAAGAGACTGAGGCCCTGTTTGTTTTTTAGAAATATCCCCTTAATGGGCTCTGAACTCTAACTCGGTAAGAGGATTGGGCTTTTAGCCTGTTCGATTTCAACCCTAGCTACTTGACTGAAATCGCTCAATCGATGCCTCCCACCATCGTCACTCACCCCTGCTTCGTTGCTGGTTTGTTGTTCGATTTCAACCCTAGGTAATGTTTGATTTTGCTGAAATTTGCATAGAACCTGACAATTTGGTATATTGGTTTGATTTCTGTTGAGATTTGGTATTATTTGGTAGAATAAACAAACTTGACAATTTGGTAATATTTCTTTGTTGCTTCTTTTCTTCAGATGCTTCTTTGCATAGTTTATGGTCTTTTTCTTCAGCAAACATATACTGCAATATATTGGTTTGATTTCTGTTCTAGTTTGATATTGTGTTGGTTGCATAGAACAGATGCTTCTTTTTACATTTCTCATATGAAGTAATAAAAAAGAAATCGTTGTCAAAGCAAGGATTTTCCATTTTACCTTTGCTCAAAAAGGTCCTAAAGATGGAACCTGTTCCATTTACTTCAGATGTAAAAACAAACAGTCTGACTGATTCAAATTTCAGACTTCAGCACCACCTCTTGTAAATCAGAAGTGAATTCAAACTTCAGACTTCAG
This sequence comes from Silybum marianum, assembly GCA_036898165.1. Taxonomy (NCBI): domain Eukaryota; kingdom Viridiplantae; phylum Streptophyta; class Magnoliopsida; order Asterales; family Asteraceae; genus Silybum; species Silybum marianum. The sequence goes on along the minus strand of CM072538.1, from coordinate 12,935,325 downwards.
CAAAAAATTGGCTCAGTAATTTGCTAATATAAAATTCACAATTGGTAGTCCCTATTCTAATCAATATGAAATAGACCAGGTTTCAATCTTAATCTTCTAAGATGTCTAAGAGAATAATTCTTCTGTTTTCTCAATTCTAAAAAAACGAATAAAGAAAAAAATACAAGATTTTTTATTTATTTCTCTTAAAAAACAAACGCCACATGAGTGATTGTTTTTCACAAATGCAAAAAAAAACCCTTAGGTCCCTCAACTTTGAAAACTGTCGACTTAGGTCCCGCAACTTTGAAAACTGTCAACTTAGGTCCCTCACCTTTAAAAAATGACAACTTAGTTCCCTCAACTTTGAAAACTATCGACTTAGGTCCCTCAACTTTGAAAACTGTCGACTTAGGTCCCTCACCTTTAAAAAATAACAACTTAGGTCCCTCAACTTTGAAAGCGGTCGACTTAGGTCCTCAACTTTGAAAAATGACAACTTAGGTCCTTCAACTTTAAAAAATGACAACTTAGGTCCCTCAACTTTGAAAAATGAGAACTTAGGTCACTTAACTTTGAAAAATGACAACTTACGTCCCTCAACTTTAAAAATGACAACTTAGGTCCCTCAACTTTATAAAACCGCAACTTAGGTCCCTTAAATTAAAAAACCCGAACTTAGGCCCCTCGAATTTAAAAAATGAGAACTTAGGTCCCTTAACTTTTTCACTTTGTGTTACAATGTAGGAGGATTTTACGTTCTTGCACTTGGCGTTCAAAAGTAGTCTTACAATGATAATAGAAATTAGGACGGTTTTGAATTTCAATAATGACTGACAATTGGCGTTCAGACGTACACCTTTTGGTCCATGGTTGGACCTTAACTTGATTGGCCACAATCCCTTGTTAGTCAATATGTTTCTACAGAAGGAGGTTTCTGCTACAAACGCAGAACCTGATGAGCTATATTTTGATGTGTATGGACACTCATTATGTTTCGGACGACGGGAGTTCTGCCTTATTACAGGACTCCGTTTCAGACCGACATCCTCCCTTCCTTCCCTACAATCAGATAGTTTTGTTAGTAGCGTATTTCCCGGTGATGAACCCAAAAAGTGAAAGACTTCAACTGTTTATGAACGAATGATGCTGAATTACATGAGTGACCTAGCACAAGATGATGCCATTCATGTGTGCTTAGTGGTGATGGTAGAGTTCGTCTTCATGGGATGTGAGCAAAAATAGTTTGTTAGCCAAACAGTTCATAGGGTTGTCGAGGACTTACGGTTATTTTGCAATTATCTGTGGGGTGAATATATCTGGGGCCATACGTTTAAACAAATGCATAAGGCTTATAGTAGATGACTGAAAAAAGGGATACGTCAAATTGGACGATGTCTGGGTTTACATATGCCTTCAAGGTTAGACCAGTACTATAAATGATTATTTAAGTTGGTTTCCTAATTTTAACTCTACGTACTTGTTTTTTGTGTGTAATTTCAGTTATGGATCTTGGAGATGTTTCTTGTCGCCCTCCACCATTTCAATAAGCAAATTGACAGGTATCCTAGAGGAATTGCTTGGAGTCGGACTACTACTTAGGGATGAGAAGAACGGATCGAAATCCCGAATCGAACCGGGACCGGTACCGATACCGAATTTCACTACCGGTTCGGGATTCGGTATTGGGATTTATGACTTTCGGTTTTCGGTACTTTCGGTTTCGGTACCTGTTCGGTTCGGGATTTCGGTACCGGTTTGGTTAAGTGATTTTGGTTTTTGTTATTGCGTTTAATGGTCAACGGTGAAAAACCTTAGTCGTACGAAAAAATGGTACCAAACGGTTCTAGTCCCGAAAATCCCGGTACCGATACCGAATTTCACTAATCGGTTCGGTATTCGGTATTGGATTTTGACACTTTCGGTTTTGGTACTACGGTTTCGGTACCGGTTCGGTCCCAAGCTCACCCCTACTACTACTACTAAGATGCTGAACAAGGTGAGTTGCCTTGAGTTCTTCAATTCAGTTTGGGGGGTAAGTTATTTTACTATCTTTCGAATTTGAGTTCCTAAAGAATAATCAGTCAATGAAATGTGTTTCTTAATATATTTAGCAGAGCTTGGGCCCATCGTCGCGACTTACGACTACGTCTGTCGAGGACCATATGGACTGGTATATACAAAGCCGGCCCCATTTCCGGTGTAAGTCGGGCAGGCCAGTGTCGAAGAGGGCCCGCCGTCCCTCATTGTTCCCACCTAGCTCCAATCCTTCTGCTGAGTCGACAGAACGCGAAGACGACGACGTAAATGAGCCCGCCCAATCCCGCCATCACAATACGCCGCCTAGCGACCCATACGAAGACAAGTGGGTAGAGCCGGCGGAACTCCGGACCACATCCCAATCCAACACCCAACGCATCGATGAAATGGAAACGCTTTGGTGGTCTCTAGGCGTATTTCAGGTTAGTGTTTAACTTGATTTATCGTCCTCGTTATTTTACACCATGTACTGATAGTACGATACATGATTTTGTTAGATGTCTGACGTCCCTGCACCGACAACTTACTTCAATAAGTTTGAGGTACAACATACTTACATCAATCAGTTTGAGGTACCGAGGCGGTCGTACGAGATGCCGAGTTCGTCGTACGAGATGGCTAGGTCGTCGTGCGTCATACGACCTACGTACATGCAAGATGTAAGTTTTTTTGTTCTGTTTTGTTTGTTTAAGTACGACCATTATCAATATGTACTAAAACTAACCAAAAATTAATAGTCGAAAACAATTTGGGACGTCGTACACGCCTAGGATGTTGACCACGTACGATATGCCGAGTGCGTCGTACGTCACACCGCCATCCTATACCCAAGATGTAAGCATGTTTTTGTTGCTGTTTAACTGCGACCATGAAGAATATCTACTAAAAATTAACCAACTTCAAACAATTTGGGACGTCGGGATACGTACCACATATGATGTCTCATGATAGCGGTTCTGCGTTCAACATCGTCGGCCAGTCTGTAAGTTGTCTGTGTGCTTTGTATAATAATGGTATTTAGAAAATGTGTTACTTATTTTGCTCAATGACAATATCCGGAGCACCATGGCTTCTACCGACTTCGGCAACTTAGAACAGATTATCCACCAGGATTTCGGAACCGGAGTTTCGGCGTTCAACGACGTCTTAGGCACTACGATTATCCACCAGTTGCATTCTAGTGCCCCGGTTTCGAGTCCTTGCGGTGCTATTATTACCGAAGAACATTTCCACACACCGGAAAGTGAGTCGGAGGCACCAATGGAGGAATCGGAAGACCGGCAACCGGAGGTACCCGCGCCGCGTCGAGGATTTCGGGAGCGGTTTCTTGGAAAAAAGATGGTGGATCCCTATATTACGCAAAAATCAACCACACCGGTCGCTGGAAAAAAAAGCACAAACAAAGGGAGCCAGTAAGACCTTGCCTTCTTCATCCATGGCCATAGTATTAGTAAGACCAGCTACCAGGCCATGCAATACACCACACCTTATGGGCCACACGGTATTAGTAAAAGCTGTCAATGATTTGATCCCCGAACTTCATTTGTCATTCTTCCCTGATTTACCCGTTAAGAGGGCATTTTGGAGAATACTGTTCACCCGAGATGGAAAGGGTGATCTACTGGAACAGGTTAGTATTGAATTTATTTGTATTAATATAGTGACTTATCTAAGTAGAGTTGTAACTAACAACCTTTGTGTTGTTTATAGCACATCGACTTCTGGTCGAAGAAGCTTGTCGCCAGCCGAAATGATAAAGCGAGGTGGACGGTGATGATTAGTCAATTCTCGGGCTTGTTGATGTAGAAGGAGGGAGGGGAAGATTCGGTGAATCGGATGTGCGATGGAACAGAGGGAGGTGAACGTCCATGGAATGTAACCGACAGGGTACAAAAATCATTTTACTTGGGTCCCTTTAACTTGTTTATTATTAACTATATGTGGGTTACTATTATATTCCACGTTCACATTCCCATCAGTGTAGTGGGATCCCGTCATTGGGTGCTTAGGGTGTTGGATCTGCCTACCATGGAGACGGTTGTATTCGACAGCCTCCGCAGCTCCACCCTAGCCACCCTAGAATTGAAACAACCGATGACAATATTTGCTAAGCGAATGAAAAACTTAATGAAAAAGTTATGTCCATGCTTTTTATCTTCGTTTGCAACTCATTCAATTCCTTTTCTATAGGTGCTATTACCTTTCGAGGTCTAACACCTCACAAATTTTCTTATCAACGTTGTCCTTGACACTTTTTGTTGGAAAAAATGGTTTTGACCTTATATATATTCAATATGGTTTTTATGGTAGTTACTACACCTACAAATTATGGGTTTTCTTTATAAAGGATCTAAATAAATAAAGTTGTGAATAATAATATTATGGATTAGGTCCCTTGACTTTCATAAATGACAACTTAGGTCCCTTAACTTTTAAAGCTGTCAACTTAGGTCCCTTAAATTTAAAAGTTGACAACTTTGGTCCCTTGACTTTCAAAAATGACAAGTTGTACCAAGCATGGTGTAAAATTTCCAACAAACGTTACACATTGGAGGTTCCTTGGTTACACAAAAAAACAGCTGGAATCGGTAGTAGTTCCATTCTTGGTGAAACCAAGTTAGTGTTCCTAAATGATGGTACAATGATTCAAATATGCGACGATGGAGATGTCTCTACTTTTTTGGAACTTGCAGGCCAGTCAGATAGACCTCCGTCTGTTATAGTGTATGTCGATTCATTGATGTACGGCGAAGGTGATGACGAAGAAGATGAGGCGGAAGATCAACCCCAGCCTGATTCTCAACTTCAGCCAACCTACGAAATTGTTCCGGAGACGCAACAAATTGAAGAAGAAGAAGAAGAAGTCGATGACGATGATGAAACACAGTTTGTTGGGCTTGCTGATGACGAAGGATATGTTTTTTCAATGGGTCTATCTACTGACGATGAGGGAGGAATGACGGATAAAGATGACGACGAAAAAGCAGGCACAAGTTACCCTAATAATAGATCGTATGGTGGGTTAAATGATTATTATGACATGCCTCAACCGCTTCCAACAACGGAGACCTATATAGAAACTGTCCAACCCGCTCTTTACAATCGTAGTCCAAGAATATCTTAAGGTCAGATATTTGATACAAAGAAACAAATGATTGAAGAGTTGGGAATCAAGTTCATGGAAGAGCGCTTCCAGTTTAAAACGAAGAGATCATGCAAAATCAGATACGAAGTTGTATGCGAAATAGAGCATTGCAAATGGCGTATGACTACAAGTAGTGTGGGTGAACTAAGAGGTTTGTTTTTTGTTAAAAAGTTGGTAGACCTACATACTTGTTCTAGTACCCAACTAAATCCTACCCACCGGCAGGCAAACAAAAATATTTTGGGCAATCTACTGAAAGAAAAATATGGTGATGCTAGCTGTTAACTTCGGCCAAAGGACATCGTTGCCGATATGTACCAAACATACATGATTATTCTTACTTACCACCAAGCTTGGCGTGCCAGATGCAGGGCACTAGTACTGGTGAGGGGCACTCCTGAGGAGTCGTTTGAATGACTCCCTATGTATTTACATAATTTGGAGCTGCAAAATCAAGGTACATGCACAAAAATAAGGACGGATTCAAGGGGACGTTTTGAGTTGTGCTTCGTTGCCCTTGGTTGCGCGGTACGTATAGTAATATCTCATATGCTTACCTATTATAAATAATAACATTATTAAAAATAAAAACATTTACCTACATTCTTTGCAGATCCGAAACTTTTTGCATAACTTGAGCCCTGTCCTTATAATAGACACCGCTCATTTAAAGGGACCTTACTTGGGTACAATGTTCTTAGCAATAGCCATGGACGGAAATGATAACATTGTGCCTATTGCTTTCGGAGTAGGGAAGCCCTGCTAACTGCTTTCCATATTTAGAACCGAATCACGAGGCGTGTGATTCCAACCAGTCCATATGAACTTTGGAAAGGAAGGAAACCAAACATGAACTATTTTAGAGTCTAGGGATGTATAATTAGAAGCATGTGCTATTAAAAGCATATTCGTTGGATATGCTAGAAATAGCAATGCTTATAGATTATTGGACAAAGAATCAAGAGTCATAGTAGAATCCAGAGACGTGGAGTTCTTTGAAGATATGTTTTTAGATGATGCTGAAAACTTAGAACCAACATTGGCCTCTAATCTTCCTTGCACAGCTTGTGATAGTTCGAAAACCTCAAATAAGGTTGACGAACCACGTAGAAATACAGGAAAAGAGAAAAGTCTAGGGGATGATTTCTTCTCATACTTAGTAGAAGGAACACAAAAGAAAGTGGGGTGATAGGTCATTTTCTCCATCAATATAGAAGATGATCCTACGACTTTTACAAAGGCCATAACTTCAAGGGATGCTCCATTGTGGAAAGAAGCAATGCATGATGAAATGAACTCTATTATGCGTAATGATACTTGCGAATTGTCTGATTTACCTAAGGGGACAAAACCCATAGGTTCTAAATGGATATTCAAAAGAAAGCTACATCCAGATGGTTCTATTTCTGCCTTTAAAGCTAGATTGGTGGTTAAAGGGTATAGATAGAGACAGGGAGTCGATTATTTTGACACCTATGCTCCAGTTGCTAGAATTAGTTCTATTCAATCTCTTATAGAAATTTCAACCATAATAGATCTGTACATTCATCAAATGGATGTGAAGACAGTCTTTTTGAATGGCTATCTAAACGAGGAGGTTTATATGGAGCAACAATTCCTAAAAAAAAGATTCCAACATAAAAAACTACAATAAAATTAGGGATTCATTGAAAAAAAAATCTGGGAAAAAGCAATTTACCCGAAGGGTTTGTGGTACCCAGACAAGAGAACAAAGTGTGTAGACTTATTAAATCTCTATACAGGTTAAAACAAGCTCCCAGATAGTGGCACGAAAGATTTGATACGACCATCACTTCTTTCGGATTCCGACATAATGGGGCCGACAGATGCATTTACTCAAAATGCACAAGAGGATCCACTGTGGTAATCTGTCTTTATGTGAATGATATGTTGATCATCGAAACCGATCTGGAAGGTATCCTTGAAACTAAAGGCTACTTATCCTCGAACTTTAAGATGAAAGATCTTCGAGAAGTAGATACCATTTTTGGGATGAGAGTCAACAGGTCGGCATCCTAAATCCCTCTAAGTCAATCCCACTACATAGAGAAGATATTAACCAAGTTTCAACATTTGAACATAAAGGAGTTTAATACTCCATTTGATTTAAGTGTGAAACTCAATAAAAACTCTGGTAGAGCAGTGGTTTAACTTGAGTATGCTAGTGCATTAGGATGCATGATGTATGTGATGCATTGCACTAGACCGGATATTTCTTTTGCTGTGAGCAGACTGAGTCAATATACCAACAATCCAGGTCCATATCACTGGAAACCTATCAGTAGAGTATTGAGTTACTTGAAAAGAACCAGTGATCTAGAGTTAACATACACGACACATCCAGGAATCTTGGAGGGGTATTCTGATGCAGTTGGATAGATCACTTTAGTGACTCTAAATCCACAAGTGGATGGATTTATACTCTTGCTGGGGGGGGGGGGTGGCAATTTCTTGCGCGAGCAAGAAACAATCGTGTATAGCTCAATGGAATCCGAACTTATTGTCCTAGCTGCAGCGGGCAAAGAGGCCGAATGGATTAGAGATATATTAACAAATATTCATTTGTGGCCTCGACCGAGTCGTTTTATATCTATATATTGCGACAAGGAGGCCACCTTGTCAAACGTATACAATGTCGTGTATAATAGGAAGTCGCGACATATAGGTCTCCGACACAATTTCGTGAGACAATTAATTGATGATGGTACCATAAGTATTGTGTATGTCAACTCTTGTGGGAACTTGGCAGATCCCACAAGCCTCTGATGAGAGAATTGGTAGGATCAACTACCGGAGACATGGGTCTGGAACCACGTATAATCAATTAGTGATGGAAACCTAACTTGGATTTAGTGCTCCTACCTACCAAGTTTAAAGGGTAACAACAAGTCAATAACTGATAGAAGGTACTATCGACTGATACATCCATGTATGGTAAATGATAGTACGACGTTGCCGAGAATGAGGTTTTGAGTTAAGCTCTTAACAAAGTTTAGAGGCATCTTAGCAACGAAGATGTTATAGAACTTTGCCTATATGACTAAGAGGTGGTGCCGCCTCAAATGAAGAATTGTGGTTCTTTTTCTAGAAAGTCATGAATTAGGGTTTAGCGCATGACCATATTCGCGCTCAGTGAGAAAGCAAGGATGTTCAATGATGTGTGTAAGTAAGCCGAAGTGGTCACAAGATTCAAGGTTTATATCCTAAGGATATCATTGAATTGATCCCTCCTTGCATACTTACATAAAACTTGGTTTAATCTTAGTGACCCTACTGTTGACATCGTCTACTATAAATGTCAGAAAACTTTCCAACCTAGCGGGGGATTATTGGATATAATGAGTGAGGTTGGAGTTTTCCTCCATCCCGCACAGGTAGAAAATTAGAAAAAAAGGACCTTATATTGTTTTATCTCTAAGTGGGCCTTGAACATGTTGATTGGGTTCATGGTGGGGGTTATAGTTGGAGGGTTAACACACACGTGCGCGCATGGATGTGGCCGAGGACGAGGGATTCCCGAATTGGCACGAGGAGGCGCACTTTACACTTCGCACCGCCGCATCGGAGTAGAAGGATCCTCGCCCAAAGCTCCCTTGTACCTTTTTGGTATAGAATCAGAGAGATAGAGGCATTAGTGTTTTATATTCAAACTAATAATAATCACATTTTTTATTTTCTTTTTCACCCAGTCCTATCTATTATTGGAATTCAAATTTTAATCTTATTTTATTAAATAAAAAACGTGGTTATTATCTATTAGGAGACTTAGTCTCATCAGATCCCTTTTTTTGGGGATTAAGCATCAAATCGTGGGGGTTTAACTAGTATAAATACTTACTAGGTTAAACCTCCCCTTTTCAACACACGAAATTCTCATCCTCTCAAGCTTATTCTCTCTCGAGATTTCTGCTCTTTCTACCTACAGTTTATGGCTATTACTTTTCTTTGTTTCGTTATCAAGTTGTTGCTAAACGAAACTCGGATCTACATTAATCTTGGGGCTTTGTGACAAGTAGACCGACAGTGTAATCGGTAGTCGTATAAGACCTTAAAGGACAGGATTTGTACCGTGCAGTTCGCTTCATCTACGTGCTCGAAGATATTCACAGGTTGGTATTTAATATTGTTGCATTGTACTTTAATTTCCGTTCACTTCGTGAACAACCTGCTTCTACTCCTTTCTATCATTGAATCTATCGCGAAGTATAGATTCAAGTCCTTGGGTTATTGGTTTGGTTTCTGTCCCGGACTCATATATCACCCCCTAGTTTGATAAAGCTTCTATTTTTAATCTTGTTTCGTGTTTATTATTAATAAAGTTATAAATTTTATTTACAAAGTCTTAATCTTTATTGTTTTCTAATTCAACAAAATAAATTTTTCAACAGCCTATGCTTCAAGACTCTTCGATTTTGTAAAGGTCAAGTTTTTTTTTTAATATAAAATGTGTTTGATGTTACAAATAAGATTCTTTTTATAAGTGTGGGTGCATATTTTTTTTTGTTATAATAACAACAACATTTTAGTTATAATAGCTGTACATGCAATCTTGATGATAGGATCATTTTCTAAAATAAATAAGTTTTTCTACTGGACGTCAGTTTTTTTAATAATATTCTTTCACCTATCAATTTTGGCCCTAATCCATTTCAACCCATGATGCAATCCAACTCAATCGGATATTTTTATGATCAATAAATGTTCAGTGATTTCAATAATTAACTTATGGTTTAGGTACTGTGAGTGTTTAGACCAGTTTAGTAAGACAAACAATGCGACTTACACTTGCCACATCATTAGCCTTAACCATGTTTAATCATTATAATCTAAGATCCACATAATGTTTATAATGTAATACTTGCGCAAAAGAGAGTGTCTAAACTAAGCTTTTATCATACAAGTCTATACATTCATGTAACGTACTTTCTTGGTAATAAAACGATCCGTACTTGTAAGGGCAAAACCAACCATCCCCAAGTTTCGTTAAATGGGGATATGACTAGATGAGGTTCAAAGTCAGAATTTGTTGTTGTCGTTATTAATTGTAACCGATTTAGAAAAGAATTGAGAACACGCTGACGTATTTTTACTTCAACTTTTGAAAAACCAAATCGAGACCATCAACTTAATCATAATAATGAATAATAAAATTGGATAAATGGATTATTTTAACTTGGTTTCAACAACGTTCTTGTTGCTTTAGTCTAGCAGGTTAAGAGGTGGGCCTTCTACATTTGTTACACGAGTAGTTTAGGGTTCAACTCTAGACATTCCCTCGTGCCTCCAAGCAGTGGCGGATCCAGAACTTTTGCCTAGTGGGATCACCTTTTAGTTGCCCGACGTGTATTTAGCCGAATTACACCATTTCAAGGGATTTTTAAAGTTTTTTGGTTGATTTTGAGGGATTTTTCTTAGTGTTTATGTCGATTTCGAGGGAATTTTTTAATGTTTTTGTCGATTTCGAGGGACTTTCTCGAGTTTTTTTATTTCAAAAGGTTTTTTTGGTTGATTTCAAGAGACGTTTTTGAATTCGGGCGATGGCCGGCTAAGGTTGTGGGGTTCTTTGCAAAAATTTATCGGAAGGAACCAAGTTAGAAGTTAAAAAAAGAATACATTAACCCTTGTAAAAAAATTATATTTAAATGGGGTCCTTTTCCCCCATTCCCTCCCGAGTAATTCTACCACTTCCCCAAGACAAGTGATTTACCTCCCCATAATGGTCGTGGGACCGATACAACATCCTTACATAATGAATGAGAGGTTTGAGTTTCGACTCCGGAATTTCGGACACAGAAATGATAAAATTGTTTTGAGGACCCACCTGCCCCAAACACGTCATTCACCTCCGCCCATGATGGTCGTGGGACTGGTGTGTATCCTTAGAGAATGATCGGAAGGTTTGGGGTTCAACTCCAGGCACCACCCAACAACCCCTGCTCGAGAACGTGATTTACCTCCCCTATGATGACCATGAGACTGGTATGGCGAGGATGCTCCAGAGGCCGTAGGCAGATCTGTCGAGGAGTTATTTTTTTTGGGGGGGGAGGGGAGAGGATTGCCTCCTATCACTTCAACCCCAACAAAGTATAAGAACTCCCGAACGAGTCATGGCCACAGCCTTGCCCCTGCTCGCCAAAGGCTCTTGATCTACCACTGCCAACTGCCAAGCATACAATCCACAAGGACCTTTAGGTATCCTCCTCAGAGGTCACCCTCTTTGATGGAAGTTTGATTTTTTCATAATGTATCCTAACTTTTGGCCTAATTCTTCTTCTAACGATCGATTCAACCTCTGATAAAAAAGATAGACCTTGGTTATATTTTAGTAACGAGCATAACAGCCCTATTGTTCCGGTGGAGAGAGGAACCTATGCTTAGCTTTTTGGGAAATTTCCAAACGAAATCTTTCAATTTCTTATTTTACTATGTCCAACTCCATGGTTCGAGTCCTATAAGGCCACAACGGATTTTCCTGGTTGTACTCAAGGTCCCTTCGATTAGTAAAAGCAAGCACAAGCTGGCCCGGAAACCCATGGTAAAAAAAAGCATACAATCCACATGTACAGCATAGCACATGATACAGAAAAAATCATCTGGGATTGGACAATGAGATTTATTTCAACATATAACATATATAAACATCATGTAAGTTTATATATATATATATATATATATATATACCTCTTAGTTTCACTACTTACTCATTTGTATTCTCTCCGGGTTTTTTTTCTTTCATATTCATTTGTGAATATACTCATCATTTGTGGTTTTCAATTTACAAGATTGAATTCAAAGCATTCGAGGGAGATGACACGAGTACCTCATTGTTCTATGAGCAGCAAGCGCCTGTTGTAAAGCAACATCAACTCTAGCTCCACCCAAATGTATTGAATCATACAACTGACAAGTGAACTTTGCAAGCTCTTCTTCATCATCATCATCCCAAATCAACATCCCTCGATCTGCTGCACCTGGGGTTGTTTCAATGTCTTCCCAATCGCTCGTGGGGCTCGTGGCCCCCACGTCTTCATCTTCGACTTCTTCCACTCCGATCTCAAATTTCGCGCTCTTCGGTTCATTTATCTCGCTAGATCCACGGAATGATGTTAACTGTGTTTCATGGGGATCGGTTGAAGGGCAGATAACGGCTTTAGCACCTGAGTCTAAGAATGCCTTTATTAGAGGTGGCGATGGACCGTATAAACCAGTGTATATTATGATTCTATCCCTCCAACCACCAACCTGTAAATTTTCATCATTATTTAATGAATAAGAATACCACAAGATATATCAAAGGGCTTTTGGCCTAGCAGTATGTGAATCTTTGACTTTCTAGGAGGTCAGGGGTTCAAACCTCAACAAAGGTGAGGAGGGAGTGTGAGTTTATTTGTTTAATTTGCTGTATATAAATATTATATACTTCCAAAAAAAAAATACCACAAGATACCATAGTGGTCACTGGTTTGAGTCCTTTCAAGACAAACCGGAGGTTTTCATGGCTGTTAACTTCAAGACCCAGGGGATTAGTTGAGGTATGCACAAGCTGGCCCAGATATCCACATTTATTTAGAAAGAACATAGCACAAAGACTACAAAAGCCAAGTAATTTTTCCATCATTAAGCTTCAGTAGCTCAAATCATAAGGCTTCATTCAGGCTCACAAGTGATGGTAGCAGGCAAAGGCAAAAAAGGGTAGCATCATATGCAACTATATTGTATATTACTTGTGATGAATTGAAAAGAAATAAAACTTCTAATGATTTTTAACCATCAAATCAGAATTTCAATCAATTTAACGGTTGAAACTGAATTTTGACACCCTCCTCCCCTCCTCTGAATTTGGTTAAAAGTCTTAAAACAACCTATTAAGGATTTTGTACCCTTTATTAATACATAAGCTCTTAAATTTCAAGTTTATAAGCACACCTTAAAACTTCATGTTTGGAAAACTAACCGATAACAAATATTCTGATGTTCAATATGTGTTTATGCCTACTAATACCCTATTATTCCTACTAATACTTCCATAAACATCTGGTTTTTCTTTTCAATGAAAATTACATTAATTTTTAATTCTGGGTTTACGACAAAATTTTGCAAGCATGCACATCTAGTGTATATATATAGGGGGGGTAAATCATATAGAAACCGTCTAAAAGTTAGAAATCGTGAAAAACTAGTTTGTATGTTGTTTCATAGATGAAACAACACATGTGAACATGTAGTGTTCATGGAGTGTTGTTTCATAAATGTATTCATCAAGGAATGCTTTTTGTGTTAAAAAAAACACTAAAATACGTTTATACATGAAACACACATTCGACTCACACAAGAACAACACATGTGAAACAATATGAATCATAGTTTTGTTCTTGTGTGTGAAATAATATGAATCATAGTTTAAATTAAAACTCACCGGAGGTTTTTTCTTCTATAAAGCAATACATGAAACTATTCACGGTTTCTATTTGAGGAGGGACAAAAGTAGTGCTAGAATTTCTTTTTCAAATTAACTTAACTTATAACATACTCATAGTAATAAATTAATTAATTAAAATAGTAATTTATAAGTTTATATTAAAAGAATTATATGTAAAATCCAAAGTTCTAAATAATGTTATGTGTGGCGTGGCGGGGAGGTCAAGCCTAAAGGCTTACGAGTTACGGCGAGGTCATCGAGTTTTTCAAGGCATGTCCTAAGGCGGCACATATACACACACACACACACAAAAACACCCACACACCCACACTTGTATGCGTTAGTGTTTTGAATAATACTATAGAGCAAGTTAAATTCATATAAAGTAAAAAAACTAAAAAAGAAAGAAGAACCACTTGCACCAAATATATAAAGCTTATAGACAACGATATCAAGAGTGCAAAATCGGGATTAATTCTCTTGAATCTCTACTCACTACCTTTTTCAATTTTCAAAGAATTCATGTTCGACTTTTCATGTACGGGATTGTGAGTAAATATTTAGCTATTTGAGGCTTTAGTTTTAAGTTTCCTTTTTATGTTTATTTAAGTCACGGGGCTCATACATAATTATCACTTATCCTCAAGTTATATATTAAAGTAACCTCACACCTTACAAAATAACGTGTCGTAGCGCGCCATAGCGCATTGCAATGCAAGTCAAGCCTTAGAGTGAAGCCACAGGAGTTAACGTGGCGGCGAACCCAAGCCTTGACGCCAAAATGCGCCATAACAAGGCCATAACGAGTTATTTAGAACCATGGTAAAATCAACATGCCATTTCAAAAATATATACATATCACTGAAAAAAAAATTAATTTTGATATATATAAAATTAACATATCATTTATTTTTATTATTTCTAAGAAGTTATACCCACACATCGCACGGGTAAACTACTAGTTCATATAACTCGGGCGTTTGGTTCTCATAATGGAATTTGATGGAATTGAAATCCATTAAAGGAATATGACTTTGAAGGAATTGGAATGGAATTTGATGGAATATGACCACACATTTGGTTGGTAGTAATTGGAATGGGTTCTCGCAAAATAATTGAAATAAGCATGTGTCGGGGATGGGGGTGGCAATTGTGACAACGACAATGATGGCGGGATGGGGGGTAGGTGGGGTGTGGTCTCATTTTATAATACATTGGAAGCTAATGAAACTATTTTAGTATAATTAAAGGTAGGGGTAGGTTGGGTAAGGTGGTGTAGGTGGTTGTGACAGTGGACGATAGTGACATTGTGGTGATAACGAGGATGGGGATGGTGGGGTTAGGAATGATGGGGTGGGGTGGCGGTGGTGGAATGATAATATTATTCGACTGTAGTGGTGGTGGTGGAGCAAATGGGGTGCTGGTGGTGATGGTGTTGGCTGCGCGAAAGGTAGGGGCAGGGGAGGGGGTGAGGGTGAGGGTGGTCAGGGATGGTGAGAGTGGGGGTGGTGGTGGTGGTGGTGTCGATTAAATTGGATGCAAAGGTGGAAATGGAATTCAAATCCTTCACATACGCCAAGGAATTATCAAATTCGGCATAATCCAATCAATTCATTCCGCAAACCAAACATCATCAAGGAATTTGTCATTCCAATTCCTTTGAATTTTGCGAACCAAACAACGCCTCAAGTTCCAAATATTGTTTATGGTTGCATTTTGTTCCGAGTTTTGGACAAAAAGTGTCAACTACAACATGTTTTTTCTCTTTCTATCACATTTACCCTTCCGTAGTTTATCCAAAAATTCCACATTCTTGCAAAAGATTGATGGTTAATTTGCAACTAGAAGTGAACCACTCCTAATAGCCCACATCAACCTTCACAAACTAATTCTCAAGCTGCCTAGAGAAACGGATGCATACATCTTACCCTACCCTCCCTGGCCCCACATGGGAAGTAGGATAAATAAACTAACATAAAAAATGAAGTAACGAAACTAAAACATACCATCCAACGTACATCCGCAGGAGTCAAGTGCATAAATGGAACTGTCCTGTGAAACATGTAAGCTGCAATTTCTTGATCCTCTTCAATGACCTTCATCAAGAAGTAAAATACAGATCATTGAAGTTGCTTTTGCAGTGAAAAATAAAAGATAAAAAAAATTCAAATGGAAGGCAAAAGCCTCAGAAACATACCTGAGTTTGGCGTCCTATGTATCTATGTACAACAACTCCGATCTGGAAGCTTGGCCTACAAGCAACCAAATCAGCAACAGTAGAGATGTTTGAAATCTCTGACATGTATCTCCTACGCCGCCCTCTCAACATTGACAGAAAGTTATATTTCACGTTTTGTAGAAACTTATCTGCAAGTTCACTCGGTTCAGCAATCACGTAAACATCATTTTGCCAACTGGAATAATAAAGATATATCAGCAGGTTAGATGAAGAACTAAGACCTATATCATGGAAACAAAAGACATTTCAAAGAAAGAAAAACAGCCAAAATCTGACTCAAACCATTCATGTTCCCTTGAGAGATATCTTGTAGTACTATCGAGAATGAGTTATTTACGAGAACAACCTTCTGACAGATTTATTTTAAATGCATGACCTCGACAGATTTATTTTAAATGCTTGACCTTCTGTTAGATTTTAAAAAATTCTTGTGTTAGGAAGAGGAATTTTCTAGGCAGACGCGTTCTTAAATCTGAAAGACGGTTATAATCCTAAATAACCCATTGAGAACTATAAGGTGGCGTTTGGTACACAGAATGTTTTTGGATGAAATGGAATTTGTCAAAAGAATTTGACTTTGAAGGAATTGGAATGGAATGTGTTAAAGGAATTGTAATCTGTCTGTTTGGTTCACAGAATGTAGCTTTGGAATTGGAATGAAATGCTGGTAAATGACGAAAATAACCTTTTTGATAATTTAACTTTTAAACTAAAAAACTTCAATAAAATTATTAATAAATACTTTATTTTTTTAAACTATTAAATACTTTAATAAAATAATCATTAGATATTTTTTTAAATTGGAATGAAATATTGCTAAATATTTCAATCATTCAATTTTTCAAGGGTCAAGATCTCTTCTTACGCTTCTCAAGTTAACTTCACTTCTCACATGATCCCATGCCTTGAGAACTATATATTTCAATTATTCAATCCTATCTAATTGCTTGAGAGTTGAGACGATTATTAAACAGTTCTCCACAAAAAGAATGGTTGATGAAAAGAAGAAAAAAAACTGACCTCAATATGGAGCCATTTGTATCATTTTGAAGAGCCAAGTGAACAACTCCAACCTGTGGTGAATTTTGTAACTTATCATGCAACAACCGAATAGGCGTCGAAAGCTTTCTAGGTGCTGTTGGTGATTCTGGAGGGGAGGAATTTTTTGCAGTATAGTTCCCATCGAGACTTAAATGTGGTATTAAATCATTTCTGCCAGTAGTCCTATGAGTCCCTAGATCACAAAGTGGGCTCGATGGTAAACTTCCGGAGAGCAATGGTGATGAAAATGGGGAAGGAAATGATGTTCCTGGTCCTGGCTTAAGTGTTCCTGATGTCACATCCACAAGAGATATTCTTATTCCATTTCCACAACAAAATCTCTCTAGTGATTGAACATGGTTAACACTTCTTCGAGGATCTGGACTATTAGTGGCCTTCACTAGTAGCACGTTGCGCCTCCAACCTAAAGATGGTCCATTTTCACATGTTGCTGCCAAATAAAATAACTGGAGGTCAAAATCATGATGGTTATATAGAAATAAACCAAACCAAATGAACCTAGTATATCCCATGCAGAGTTAGGGTATGGGGAGGAGGGTAGGATGTACCCCATGGATGGACCCAACTACACCCGGTGGCACGTAATCTCTCTCTGCCAAAAGGTTAATTTTTTTGCGTTTAATTATGAAAGGTGCCATCGTATGATATTTAAAAGTTGAATAAGGTGCAACCGTACCTCGTAATCAACCGAAAAACTAAAAAAACCCTTTCAAAATCAACCAAAAAAGTCCTTCAAAATCGATAAAATAGCCTTAAAAATCCCTTGAAATCAAGCAAAAAACTTTAAAAATCCTTCGAAAACACGGAATTAGGCTAAAAACACATCAAACAATGTTGAATGTTAGTAAAAACATGAAGACACGTCAATAAAAAACCATGCTTTTTGTAATTATTTTTTGTCTATAACTCTATATTATATGGTGCCACCGTATAAAAAATTTTGTGGGTCCGTCCCTGAGTACCCCCAATGGTGATAGAGGAATGACAAGTGGAAAAATTGGTTCAACCAAGCCAAGGCACCATTTGTCCTATCTTACTAAGACTATGTTTGGCTAACAAGCTGAAAAGATACTTGTTGGCTGATCTAGCAGTTAGCTGAAAAGCTAGCTTAAAAACTAGTCTTGTGTGGTAAAAAAATAAAAAACCAGCTGATAAGATAGATGACAATGTAAAATGACCTAAAAGAACATGTTGAAAAATTAAACGGAAAAATATTAAGAGGCATAATTGGGGGGAAAAATGTAAAAAAGCTCCTAGAGCTTTACTGAAACGCAACTTAAAGTAGCATTTCAAAAAGCTAGCTTATGGCAAAACCAAATGAGACTTTTTCAATGAGCTCAATAAATAAGCTATCTTATGGTTGCCAAACATGGCCTAAGCCCATTTCCGCTATACCGTATAATAATTTAGCAGACATACCGGTATTTGGACGCTTTGCCTTGAAGGACTGCTGAGAGTGTAGATTCACAGCCAATTGCTCATCAATATGGTTCTGCAGCAATTTCTCACTCAAATTTTTAAAAGCCGTAGAATTTTTCTGGATATAATCGTTGGTGGCTGCCTCCAACTTAAGCCATATTGTGGGATCAGTCTCATCCAACTCCATATCACAACGTTCATCAACTGTAAAGAGATGAGCATAACATTTTTAACCACGATTTGCAATCACCTGAAGAAGACATCAGCCACTTTCCCAGCAACTACATAAGCTTTTATTGCTATTACTCCCTCCATCACAAAATAAGTGTCCACATTTTTATTTTATTTCGTCCCAAAACAAGTGTCCACTTTCAAAAGTAAGTGTCTACTTTCTAATTCTATCCTTAATTATGAGAAGAGAGATTCTTTACTCCCATATCATTAAGGGTAAACTTGTCATTTGGTTGATTAAAAATTATAAAGATTACAACCACAAGGGTTGTAGTGTACTGGTTGAGACCTTGGGGCATGTGTGGAATATCCCATTTGCCCAGGGTTTGAATCCGGGCATACACAACAATTGTGGCCACTGAGTTTATCAGGGCTGATGTCTTGTAGTCATAATTTGCCAGGATTAGTCCAGTCTATACCTGGGACACCCTTCCCAAAGAAAAAGTATAAAGATTACACATTAATAGAACTGTGTGCCTTTTTCATTGGGGACATTAATTTCGGGGATGGAGGGTGAGGTCTATTCTGCATGACAAACAAGATTTAACATCAAACAAGTACAAAAAGTGGAATTTCCATGATAAATTTCACCTGGATTGAACCGAAAATACTGGATCTCAGGAATCATGGCGAGCAATGTGCTTAACATATCCTCGACACGCTCAATTGAGCATGCACTCTCAACCAATACTTGGCCAGTGTCCAAATAACGCCATCCACCTCTTCGAACCTAGAATCGAACACAGAAACAGAAAAAGAAAAGAACAGAATTAGCATATGTTCATCATATTAGCAAAGAAGCTAACATCAGGCTCGTACAGGTGGAACAAAAATTAGGGAGATTGGGACAAGATTGGTATATTACTAAACCACCCATGTCAAATTAAAACCCTAAAACCTTCCACGATTCTTTCATCTGCCTAGCCCACTCTCTCCCATCCAGTCCCATCCATGTACCAAAACGCACCCATAGGGAACTTTTGTGTTACACACATACAAAGACATCTTCATGCCGTCCGATCTCTCAGTTTCAAGTGATATTTTCTTGGAAGATGTTCGATTGACAACAAATTTCCCCAAACTTAAAGCTGCCTTGGTAAACAGGATTTAGTTGGTTCATTTAAATTGAGATTTAGACAAAGAAAAGGTAACATAAACACTTGCACAAAAAGCCCTCTTCACTCTTCCATCCAATAATATATTCGATATTTAAATCAAACATATTATTTGTGAAAAGATATATTTTCTCATGGTAATCTCTTATGTGTGTTAAGAAGTTCAGTTAAGTTCATATAAGAGGGGGAAAAGAGAGAGGGTTCATAGTATTTGGTTTAAAGAACCTGAAAATTCAACAGATGAACCGTAGTGAACCATGAGTTTGTACTTTGTAGACAAGAAGTAATAATTTACAGAAACCAATATATTATGTAAAGTATTAATGTTTGCTATGAATTTGTATCATCTTTGTTTCCATAAGATTGAATAATTCCCAGAAACCAATATATTATGTAAAGGGTTTTTAAAAAAAATAATTAAAGATAAAGAAGTAGAAAGTAATGTGGCAATTACCTTAATTGGAACGGAACAGCAACCAATTGAAACTAAGGTATCAATTTTTGCATCTGGCCATAAGAGTTGTGCTTCTCGTATTGCAAATATAGTAGGATTATTTGCAACAATAGCACCATCTTGCCACCGAAACTCACCTGCAGAAGTCATAGATAGAAGAATAAACCTCAAAGCCGTAGTTATTTCTTTCTATTGACAAATTGGCTGTAGTGGAAGGCCTAATTTGCTCTAGAATTTGTCACTCTCCATCTCTATTGTGATAGACTCGGTTGAATATCCTAATTCTCACCAGACTATGATTACAAGTTATGTGATTAATGGTATTCATTAGCCCAAACTACTTCCATGATATGGACAGTCTTTCAGTTGTCAACATTCATGCTTAATTGTTTCGTAACAACTATATTCTATTAAGGTAATAACTTCAAACTCAACAAAAAGCAACTACAACTTGTGATCAGCTATGTTAGCATTTGAGGTAGGTGGATGAAAGAAATTGAAAGGTTTTATGGTTTTAATTTGACATGGGTAGTTTAGTAATTTACCAATCTTGTCTCATCTCCCTACTTTTGTTCCACCTATTTTGGTGTGACGGAAAAATGCATTTTTTCCACTTAAATCCTTACCGGTGGCAGTCTAATGTCGCGCCAAACATGGGATAACAAGTTTTTTGTACTGCCTTCCATTTGTTAAAGACTGAACTATAAGAGAAAGTAAATAATAAATGGATGAAAGGAGGAAAGAGAAAAATAGCTAGTCATTATACAATTTCGCTCACCATATTTGAATTTACAACTGACTTTAGAGAAATAAGATGAAGAGGTTCACATTTGGCCCTCATAGGAAAGCAAGCAAAATAGGGAGAGAATACCATCAGAGTAATCATCAAGATAATATGGAGCCGCAGATGATGCTCGTATAGCTTGCCATATATTATGTCTACAACTTCCCATATAAGCACCCCGTTTGTATACAATTTCAGAACTGGTAGTTGAAGTTACCGACCCACTGGTTGTTAAATTTTCTGAATTTCTCAAAGGAGCTTCTAGTGTGCCAGAAGGGTACTACAGTTTCAACGAAGAAATATTAATCAATAACAAAAACATATGCTGCATAAACGGGCATACCATATTTCTCAAAAAGCATATGGTATGTCAATTCTAATTAGCAAAAAAAAAGAAGTCATAGCAAAAAACCTGATAATTACGAAATATATACGGCTGAGCTGGTGACACACTCACTAAAGTTGATACTACAATAACTTTCGGAATCTTTTTCACTGCCGAGTCTATCAAGAGATCACCATCCTCTTCTGCACATATTTCCTTCAACAATCTCTCAAACTCATCAGCACAGTGCTGGACATAGATGAAACTGTTTTAGCGAATTATACAACCAAATCTCCGTTATAAATACAGTGGCATACACATATCCCATGAAAAAGTGTTTGATAACGAAAATGTTCTCCCAGATTTCTGGTAATGTGTAAGTTGTCATGTAAATAAAATTACTCCATGAATTATCAGATCTCATTATTTATATTTCAAGGTTCTAATATTGATAAAATCCTTTAGATCAAAAGGGAGACTATATAGGAAGGTCAAAAGGGAGAATTGCGTACTTTCGATCCATGCACAACAACTCTATAACTTTGTGAAGAACTTTTGTAAAGTTGATCAAACTTCTCTCGCCAAGTTGCTGCTTCATTATCCTTTGGAACGGGTTCCGCAAAAACAAGTTTTCCTGTAAAATTGTACAAAAAAAATCCTACATGGCTATGAAGAAAAAGAAGTGAATAGCATGGTCCCATAACAAAAGGGTCATCTAGCTCACCAAGATTTTTATACATATCTTCACATTTTTCTAAGGACAAGAGTTTTATCCCCAGAGCAACAGCAAGCATGCCACCAGTTGAAGTGCCACAAATAAGGTCAAACATCTCATGGATCTGCTTCCCTGTACCCTTTTCAATTTCCTTAAGAATTTGTACAGTAGCAAGACCTTTCATCCCACCTCCATCCATTGTAAGTATCCGGAGTCCTTCCTTTGGCACCTGCCTTCCTTTAATAAACCGCCGCAGACTCTCATTCTCCCCTATTGTCACATATATAACTAAAGTAATTAATAAATACAGATAGAATTACGTTTTGGTAAGACCGGCTACTTTTTGTGACTCCTTAGACCCGTGAGACCACTCTGAAGATTAGGTGTGTTTTCCCTATGAAGGTTCTGTGTGTTTTTCATGTGAAGATTCAGTTTTTTTTCATGTGAACTTTCGGTCCTGTGAAGGTTCGGTGAGATCAATCCATCCAAGGCTCCAAGGTGGTCTCATGAAAAACTGAGTGGTCTCACATGATTCCATAACTACATATCAATATATATTTAACTATAGAAAATGATAGAAGGAAACCAACCAAGAATTGCCAGAACACGAGCTGCAGCTTTCCTCACGCGTAACTCAGATGCAACCGTAAGCCGTAAAAGTAGATCCCTCAAACTTTCAGAAGCAACAAGAATCCGGCGGTTCTCTATACAAAATGCTAGGTTCCCAATAGCTAATAAAGCAGATCTTTGTACCTAACGACTTATACATCAATTCAGATAGCCATGCAAGAATGCTATCAAATGCTAAGAAACTGGTAATAGGCACGCTTACCTCTGGATCTTTATGTGCACACAATAATTTTAATGATCTCATCACATCCTTGTTCATCACTTTTTGGGCCACTGTATCAGAGACGAATCCCAACTTTGCCACAATTTGCAAAACAGATTTCAGTTCTTGAGGACCTACAGATTTCATAACTCTTTGAATGGGTTGCATGATGTCACATTTCATCAACTGAAGTGAAACAGATACATCTGAGGCAAGAGAAGTGAGTGCAGAACCAGCTTGCTCAACCTGGGAAAAAAGTACGATTTGAAAAAAAACCCAAAGAGAAATAGATTAAAAAAAATTACAATAGTAATGCCGCCAACTAACCACATGCTGATTTTCACTACTTATCATGCTTATCAGCTGTCGTACGGCATTTTCATCTTTACCAATAACTACACGATTTCCTTCATCTTGCATCATCTTTGCAAGGGCAGATGCGAGCAAAGGATGGTGGCATGAAGAAAAACGAAATATAAGGGCAAAAAATGCACTCAGCTTGTGTCGAGTAACAAAGTAAGAACTATTCTCCATCTGCCATCCACCTAATACAAGTTAGGTTTCAACTTTACATAACCAAACCAAATGAGACCAGTATACATGGAGGTGGGGTCCCTGGGGAGGGGGAGTTAAAATGTTTGCAAACCTGACCTCTACCCTAAAGAGTAGAGCGGTTGTTTCCCTAAATACCCCTGGCTGGTGCAAAGTGTGGAAAGGGAGACAAACAAACGGATACACTAAACATTGAAAAGTTAGATATGAGTAAGCAATAGCAATGAAATTATACAAATAGGAAAAGAAAGAGAGAGCAATATTCTAAATTTTCAAAAAGTTGATATGAGCAAGCAGCAGCAATATAAATAAAGGCAAGTACAAAAGAAACATAACCAAGGTGTGGAAACTACCCCGCCCCCCAAAAAAAAATCTAACTTAGTTTTCAACTTTACTTGACAGAACTAAAGAAAATCATGTCATCATCCAGTACCTCTATCTGCACATTCACTGA
Source organism: Silybum marianum (assembly GCA_036898165.1). NCBI lineage: Eukaryota > Viridiplantae > Streptophyta > Magnoliopsida > Asterales > Asteraceae > Silybum > Silybum marianum. The sequence continues at coordinate 12,911,539 of CM072538.1, read as the reverse complement.
TCTTAGATGGTCATCTGCAACGATCCGAATGTTTGCAAGAGAAAGGTGGCGGAGTTGGTGCAAAGGCAAAATTTCAGGAAGAAATTCAAGTGGATTACCAAACAGCCTAAGAACGCGTAACTCGGCCATGGCCCTGCATAAAAAAGAAAAAGATAAACATTAGATCTCAACTGAAGAATAGGTATAGCCTTCACTGTACAAGGGGAAGTCCAAATGAGAACCGTAAATATTCTGAGAACATGGGAACCAACTATTCATGAATTATTCATAATGAATAACACTGATGATATTTTAGGGTTATTCATCATGCATAATTCATGAAATAGTTGGTTCTCGGGTTCTCAAAAAGATTACGATTCTCGTTTGAATCTGCCCATACTGTACAATATATCACAATGAAGTGGGATAACTTGGCATGCTGAATGAATGACCTGAAATCAAGAAGAGGACAGACTAGCTTATTGTGTTCAACTGATAATTCCACGAGTCCAACGCACCGCCTGAGTTCAACTGTTTGTTGTTCACACAAAAAAGGTACATGTCACAAGCTGTAAATCTGTCCTACACCTACATAAATTGCAAATAACTTCTCAGGAAGTTGCAGGGAGAATGATATCACTCCAGAAGTGGGAACACTGAAATAAGAAATGAGAGCATAAACACAAGCTTACCTGGTACTGAAATCAATATGTTGTAGTCGACCGTGAGCACTTTAAGTTTTTTCAAATCGCCAAGTTCAGAGGGCAAATTTGATAGCTTATTGTTATCAAGAAATAGCTTCTCAAGAAGTGGCAGTTTAGTCAACTCTACTGGAAACATCTGTCAATTGGTTCAATATTTGAAAATTGATTAGCAAATTGCACTTAATCATCTTCAAAGAGCAACACTCCTAGGCTTAACCTCCACCATCTTTAAACATATATATAAACCAAAACAAACAAACCGAGTAATTGTCACATGTAATAATAGATATATAATACAACATTATTACCTTAATGTTGCAACGCAAAACCCTTTCACTAACATTATCTAGTATCTTTCCATTAGATCCATATCATAAGACTCATAACTGTGTTTACATGTCTACAGTATACAGGAATTCAAATTACAGCCTTCGGAAGTACATAGAGCACATAGCTTGCTTTGGCGATTTTAGATTGAAGTTTGATTCTAGTGTACATTAGCGGACTCAAAACTCCATCTTTAGGCTATGTTTGGCGAACTAGCCGATAAGCTGGTTGTTGGTTGATAAGCTAATTGTTAGCTGAAAATCTAGTTGTTGACAAATAACTGATAGACTAGTTATGATTGGTAAAAACTAATGTAAAATGGCCTAAAAGGAGAGTTGGAAAATTAATTAGAAAAATATAAGGAGCATAACTGTAATAAATTGAAAAATATGCCTCCGGAGCTTATCGAAAAGCTGCTTGAATACCCAACAAACATTCAACTAGCATTCTTGGTAACCCACATGAAGACATCTGCGGCTATGGATATACATTCTACCTATGAAGGAAATTCCAAAGATTATGGTTTTCCTTAGAATCTAGGGGTTTTTTACAACTATCTGTATATAATTTACGCCCTAGAGTCAGCACAAGAAACAGATGAAAGATATATTTTTTTTTCAAAAAGAAAGAGAAAACTTACAGACAAACCACAACTATAGAAGCTGACAACAGTGACATTCATCCAATGATCAGCACAAATTTTCACCCCCAACCCACCAGCATTACCCGTAGTAGAACCAGACGCAGCTGCAAAATTCGATTTCAGCAACTTGGTAAGAACACCCATCCCATCATACTGCTGGCCAGAGCCTCCAACTCGTGACATCGCCACTGCCTTGAGTGGATCCCTCTGCTTCACAACCTTCATGCCCACACGCACCAAATTTCCATCTCCATCTCCATCTCCAAAGGGACCTGACTCACTGGAATCATCACATTGCCACAACTTGATCACCACCGTATCTTGCGGCAACGGCAAGGCTACCATAACCTGAGACTGAAGCCTCAACGCAACCTGAACATCGTCATCAGCGGCATTCCAATCGAGATCGATTCGAAACCCTAACTCTTGATCGTTACAAATATGGTTGTCCTTTGACGATGACTCCGACGATGATCCCGAAGAAGGTGGTGGCGATGACGAGGGAGAACGATTTTGATCATCTAATGCTTCCTCCGTACCATAATACAATGATAGATGAAACACATCAGATGGCCTCTTCCAACCTAATCCCCACGACATTATTAACACAAAATTTCCCTCATGCACAAATGACAATCATCGATCAAATTTTGATTATTTTAAACAGCATGTCGTGCTTTAGAACAATTGAATTTAAGAAACGTAGAGTTTAACCGACGCATTTGCAATCTATGGTCTCGATTATTGAAAATTTTGGGGAAATTTTAAACGATCAAAGGATGATATGATACAAAACCGCCATGGCAGCAAAGTTGCTCAGCGACTTCGTCTAATAATTTCTGAAGATTTTATTGGTACGTTGAGAAGTTCCAAAAATAGTCCTTGTACTGTCTCTAAACCTACACTTTTGGTTAGCTAACAGCATGGGCAGAAATTGATCCAACCTGTCAACCCAACCCAACCCATTAGTAACAGGTTGGGTCGAGATTTTCAACCATTTAACTTAAATGGATCAACCCGTCTCACCCATTTAATAAATGGGTTGGGTTGAAATTTCTGACATATTTTCAACCAATTTACAACATGTTTGTAACTTATTTACAACATGTTTGTAACTCATTTGTAACATGTTTTCAATCCATTTACAACCTATTTTCAACGTAACAGGTTGGGTTGAACTTTTGTAAACATGTCGAACCCAGGTTGAACCCATTTTAGTTGCAGGTTGGGTTGGGTTGAAAATCTCAACTCATTTAATTAAATGGGTCGGGAAGGGTTAAGATTTTCGACCTGTTTAATAAATAGGTTGAACCCGAACCCAACCCAGATCGACCAATTGTCACCCATAATCACATCACATCACATCACATCATGCGCTTTGCTTTATATTTTTTTAATTAAAAACTAAAATCTCTAAAAATAGAGTTTAAAAAAATACATTTAATTTTAATTGCTTACTTTATTTTATCAATTCTAACATTAACTATATTATTAATATATTTAATAGAATATTATTTTTTCCTTCTACACATTTATTTTCAATATGTTATTGGTGGAAAATAAATAAAATATTTTGAAATTTTCTCCAAATTTAGAGATTTTCATCTTCTCTCTCATTTTTTTTCTTAGTTTTGGCATATATTTTACGTTTTTGGAACAAAAAAAATGTTAAATCTCCAAAATCTCTATTTTAACATAGTTTTTAGATATGCTCTTGATGTCTTTCATTCGATTTTATAAAAAAGTTACTAAGAGGGTGTTTACTTAAGACTTAATGAGCTTAATGGGTTAAAGGGTTTATTCGCTCAGACTTGGGTTTATTCACTCAAGTGGAAAAGAGTAGGTTCAGCCACAAAAATGACATCCCTACTTGATGAAAACACACGCCTCCTTCCAAAATTGAAAAACTCACCTCCTTTAACCCTAGCCACCCCCGTATGTGTTGTTCTTCAACCCTAGCCACAATCGCGTCTCCAACGACCGACAACCTTGCACCGTCGTCTTTCTCCCTATCCCTTGTTGCAAAAGCTCGCCTCCTTAAGGTTCCTTACGATCGTGGCATCTCTGTTCCATCTCCAACTTCCCTACGATCGTTGACCTTGCTCTGTACTATCTACGGTCGACCTTAGCATCTCTCCGGCGACTGTTGGTTTTTTCTTCGACCTTCGCATCTCTATGGCGACTTTTAGTTTTTTCTTCAACCTTGACATCAGGAAATTCTTTTCGGTAGGGTTGAAGGGAACTGTCCAGATACAGATCAGGTTTGGAAGAAGTATGAGGATATTTTTTTCTATAAAGTATCAAGAAATCGTATTGGTGGTATTTTTTAGGTTTTGATTTGAAGAACAATAGCTTTTATGGTATGGTTTGATAAACAATAGCTTAATTTTTTTATTTTATTTTGATTCACTTGGTGTAAAACAACAACTTTTTTTATGTTTAAATGGTTTGATAATTTGATGTTGAAATAGTTTTGATTATTTTGTTTTGATGTTTAAATAGTTTGATGATTGTTAGATTTTTTGTTTGATTTTGATTGAATGGGTGTTGACAAAATCGGTTCATACATGTTTGAAGGGTAGATTGGTCGTTACTGTCATTCAGACGTTTGATTCAGGTTAAAAAATGTAAACAAACCATACTTTTATCAAGGCAGACAGATTTATCCGGACAGACAGATTTATCCACACAGGACTTGATAGAAAATTTGGTAAACAACCCCTAACACTTTCTAACAGATAAGTTCACCCCCTTGAACCGAATTCGATAAGAAATTAGGATCGTCCCTATGTATCCTCGGTTAAGAGACAGAGCTCATAATCCATTTAGATCACCATTGTATTCTATATTGTCTCCATATGGGAAGAGTAGTTGAGAATATAAGTGAGATTGACAATTGATGATGGAAATAACAATCATAGACATTTTCAAGACATGACTTATGACAGAAATTTTTGGAGTCTGGAGTCGCAGGACTATGGTAGCATGCTATATGTAGTGACTTAAGAGCATCTCCAATGGAGTGACTTATAAAAATCTCATGTTTGCACTTTTTCCATATTATTGTCAACACAACAATTGAAGAACCTACATAAAACTCCATAATAGTAATGACTTACAAGAAATACGCTAAATTTAAGTTAAAGCATCCCTTATCAACACTAGGGATGACAACAGGTTGTTTATTGGTATCCCCATTCTCAAAACCGACAACCAAAAGTGTCCCTAAACCCTGGTCCTTGTTTGGTCCCCGTGGTTACCGTTATCCCCATTCGGAAACCCGTTAAAATAGTTTCCTCATTCACCGTTGGTTATCCCCAAACTTGAAATCAAAACTAACCCCAAAAATTGCAATATGCAAATTTTCACAACTAAGACGTAAATCAAATTTTCTTATAGACATGCAAGTCCAATAATTGGAATAATCTTTTAATAATATATATAGGGGGAATTCGAGGAAGGACCGATTAATTTGTGATAACCGTAAGAACCAATCTCATTCACATATCAATGGATAAGTTATGAAATTTATAATTTTGGTAACTTTTATTTATAATTTTAATGAAAGGGCATTTTAGGTATTTTAAAACTCTCTCTTCTCTCTCCCTTCTCCTCCCACCTTCTACCGACCACTGGTGAATCTTATTCTGCCGAATACCAATTAAAAGATGCAGAATGTGATTAAAAAGGATAAATATAAACGACCCTTAGTGTGATACACAAATACATATAAGATGCATAGTGATAACCACTATGATACCCATTGTGTTACTCACTGTGATAACCAATATGATACCCTAAATACATACAACAACACAAGTAACACTACCTGATACATTGTGTTACACTTCGTAAAAAAACAAAAAATACATTATGATACACACTGTGTACCATCGAGAAATATTGTTGTTGTGAAAAACAGTCGACCACAATTTATTGGAGATTCAAGGGTTGAATAAAAATTCAATTAATCTTTTGCTAAAATTGTTATGCTTAGTGTGTGAATCGTTGGTTTTTTGATGGTTAGTATAAAAACCAGCCCCATAGTATAAACAAATAACTATAGAAGTAATAACCAACTCATCACTTCGTATTATCTGGATCCAAAGAACCAGTCAAGATATGATATACTGTTCATATTGTTGTAGCAACTGAAATCTTTTTTTATTAAAAAATCTTTCTAAGTTGTCAATCGAAATAAAAAAATAAAGGGTATGGATAAATGGAATGATGAGAGAAAGAAAGAAAAAGAATATTGATGATATATAGTTCCAATATGTAAGGTCTATGAGTCATCTCAGAAAAAGCTGTGTAATAAAGCATCAATGCGGATTGATCATTAAATGGATCTACTCATCGAACAAAAAATAAAGAGCTTCAAGCCAATAAAGACTAAGGGGCTGTTTACTAACCGCTGACCTGTCTGACTGGATCAGTAAATCTGACTCGGTCAGCAGTCAGAGCGTTTACTAAAATCATTGTCTGACCGAGATCTGACCCACGATCTGATCGAAAACTTACCCGGTCAGCTTCAAAATATATATGTATATATATGTATATATATGTATATATATGTATATATATATGTATATATATATATGTGTGTGTGTGTGTATATATATATGTTTAATTTTGGGGCTCTCTTCATTCAAATGTGATTACATGATACATATATAATTTTTTTATCAAATGTAAAAAAAACCGATATAAAAATAAAAAAATTCATGACTTTTTTTTTATCAAATGTTAGGATTTAAGATATTATTTCACATATATTTGTTTAATACGGTGAAATTTTTCACATGTATTTGTTTCACCATATGAATCTTTTTTATGCATATTTTTTGATTCACTAGGTGAATCAAATTTTTTTTCACATGTAATTATATTCATAAGGTGAACACAAACATATATGTGAAACAATATTTTAAATTATAGGTTTTGATAAAAAAAATCATGAAAAAAAGTATATTTATATAGGTTTTTACGAGTTTGTAACTTTTTTATGATTTTTATTTGATTATCGTTCTATATATATATATATTATATATAGTGGCAGGTTCAAATGAGAACTCAAATTTGGTTGTGAACGTAAGGACAAATGAGAGCACGACACGTGTTTGAATATAGATTATTCAAAGTGAATAATCAAAGAAATATCCAGATTGAGTAAGCATCATTCAGACTGAATAATCAAAGAAATATTCAGATTGAATATAGTATTTATTCAGTCTGAATATTTCTTTGATTATTCTCTGAATATGACACGTGTCGCGTTCTCATTTGTCCTCACGTTCACAACCAAATTTGAGTTTGCATTTCAACTTTCTTCTCTCTCTCTCTCTATATATATATATATATATGTGTGTGTGTGTGTGTGTGTTCAATTTTTTTTTGAGTAAAATAGTATTATTTTTTGACAATTAATCATAAAGAATATATTATTTGGCAATTAATCATTAAAATATTTTATCATTTTCTATGGTAAACATTTATTTATTTTTTGATGCAAATAATAAGCATTTATTTAAACTATGCATGATGTTTTTTCTTCCATTAAACTATTAATAATAGAAAAAATTATATTTTATTCAAAATATAGTACAAATAGGGTTATAATGGTAATTTTATGGTTGGTAAGCACTTACCAAGAACATTTGGTAAACATTCTTACCCGAGACAGTACTTACCTGGGACAGCACTTACCCGGGTCAGCACTCTTACCCAAACAGAACTTACCCAAATAAATTTGGTAAACGGCCCCTAAGAATATTGACTCAAGAACTAATAGCTTCATTGTAGGCCTAACCATAAAGTAAGAAGCGATGGCAACAAAGGAACTTGTGAATTCAAAATATTCTAGTGTTAATGAATTCGAATGATTCATTGATCGGGATGGCGGAATCGACCATAGACCAATTTATCTATTCAGAAAAGTTATGAACTAATGATAGAACATAAATATAAATTGAAATAGTAAATATTCGCCAGCGAAAACTTTATTTTCTTGGATTGCTAAATTTGCGTGAATCCAATACGATAAAGAGTAAAACAAAAGAAAGATTTGTTTTAACATTCTAAAAACCATATATATAAATATAAGAAAAAAAATAGTTATTTAATATATTTAGTTATCTATACAAACAAGATATACAAATTAATAATAGATTTGATCTAGATTAAATGAAATCCATGATTTAGTATATTATTTATTAAGGTCAAAATAAATAAGAACCAAGAAAATAAGGACATACTGAGAGGCTCGCTAGAAAGAATAGGCGGAGAAATTTTGTGTTATATATGGTAATCTCTCCAATATCCGAATTGAATACAAAACTTCTTATTTGTGAAAAAAAAAAAAAAGAGAAGGGGTGGGTTGTCTAATAGGGTTCTTCCTCCACTAGTTGATACTTCAAGGGGGTTTTACCTAGAATGAAAGAACAAAAATGGATTCATGAAGGTTTAATTACTGAATCGCTTCCTAACGGCATGTTCCGGGTTCATTTAGATAATGAAGATATAATTCTAGATTATGTCTCAGGAAAGATCCGACATAGTTTTATACGGATACTGCCAGGAGATAGAGTCAAAATTGAAGTAAGTCGTTATGATTCAACCGGAGGTCGTATAATTTATCGACTCCGAAACAAAGATTCGAAAGATTAGGTGTTTTTTCAAAATCAGTCGCTCTCTATGTCAATTTATCTTTAGCAAGAAGTTTAGTGAAGATCTACTACGGTGCTTACTAGAGTGCTTTTGTAAGATGCCCCTCCTGTTGGCGTGCTATAAAATTGAATTTCATAGTTGGTTAATGATTCTCGAACATGTACTTGTTTTGAGTGCCTATTTATTTTCTGTCGGTCTATATGGATTGATCACAAGTCGAAATATAGTTAGGGCCTCGGTGCCTTTAGAAGGCAGGGAGTGTGACAACGTACACGCTTTCCTTTACTCCATACCATCGCACTCCTGCCTTGGCTCATCCCATGCTTCACAAGTAGGCCCACTTAGGTTAGAGGGGCATTGTCCCTCACTTTTTAGTCAAGAAAACTTTGTTATCTTTTCCTCTAAAGTCAAGTCTTTGAATCAATCTTTAATTTCTGTTTGATAGTATTTTTCTAGTATTTTTGGGAAATCAATAAACTGGCCATTCTTTTCCATAAAAAAAACTCGTGAACTTTGTTACTCGCAGTTCTTTTTAGTCAAGAAAACTTGGTTATCTTTCTTTTAGAATATTAGTTAAATTTTCATTCAAAAAACCAAGTTGATAACTTCCTCGGGTCTGCATTATTCGAGAAAGGAACCTGTTCTCGAAATAGTTTCATCCGAGAAACCTAGTTATCAAATCTCTTTGATCCGACCAACGTGTTCCTCGCATTCATTAGACCCGAGATCCCCAGTCCTCGTACCCACTTGATCCGAGAACCTCATTCCTCACACCTAGTTGACCCGAGAAAACAAACTCGTTTTTCTTTAACCCTTTAATTCCAAGACTGTCTTAGAGCCTTTTCAAAACTCAACGATCGTGATCAATTAATCAAGTATATCGTGACTATTCGCGAATCCATGGCCATTGGCTCAAATACTCGTCCTTCGGTTCTTTTTCGAGGCGAGTATTTACAAGGGAAAGACTATTTCCTTGATTTTATTGACCGCAATGACCATTTGGAAGAAATTATGCGATCAATCACCAAAGGTCCACCACCTATACTATACTATGACCTTCCCGCCATGCCAAAGAATGATCCCTCTCTTCCGGCTCGACGAGAGATCAAACCAAAATCCAAGTATGAACCCGACGAAAAACGTATTGCTAAAGGTGACCAACTTGCCAAATCCTACCTTCTGCAAAGTCTTCCCAATGATATCTACATGAGCATTGATAGCCATGGAGCAATGGGCTAAGGGAATGTGGGAACAAATCGAAAAGCTTATGCTGGGAACAAAGGTCGACACTCAACTCAAGATCACCAACTGCATCTCTCAATACGAAGCATTCAAAGCCAAAGAAGGGGAAAGTCTTTCGGAAACATACGAGAGATTCGTCAATCTGCTCAACAAACTTAGCAAGAATGATATCCAAAAGACCAAGATCTAAAACAACGTGAAACTAGTGGCAATGTATGTGTGGCTAAATTTTTTTGACTTAGGGAATGAAAATATGCAACTACACTATATACGATCTAGAGTAATAGAAAAAAAGATTACAATATTGATATTAGAGTAGAGAATTGAAAAAAAAAAGTAAGTTATTTACAACCCGAATGGCGTCTGTTGGTCCCAAATGAGTCTATAAGAGTTCAAGGATATAGAAACAGTTTGTAGAAGGGGGGGGGGTTGAATACAAACACACAAATTTTTGTTTTTAAATTAGTTTATATTGAATAAACAAATTTACAGTTACAAGCGGAATTAGAACAAGTAAACCTATTCTATTGTAACTTAAAAAATCACACAGTTTGATGGACAAGGAAATGAGAAAGAAAAGAGACAGAGGTTTTAGAGTAAGAAAGTAGCATGCATGAAGATGAAGAAGATATCTTCATCTTATATATACCCGTTTGCATTTAATGCAAGACAAAAGGTATATGTCACGTGTCAAGCTTTCATAGGAAGCTTGTTCTTTGTTCAAAAGCAACCATGCTTTTGGCCGCGTATGAACAGTACCATATCAGATATGATGGGGACATAAGAGACAATCCGTACGTCCTTTTCTGACACAGTATAAGGTTTGACTTTTGTGCATCGAGGATAAGATCAACGTTAATCTTGTTTGAGAAGCTTCAGTTGATCGCTGAACTTGAAACTTCAAGGATGAACTTTCAGAGTATCGCTGAGGCTTTGACAAGACTTCACACTTTGGTTTAGATAATCTTTGCTATCACTGAACTGCTTCAGATCACTAGCTGATTATCTATTTCTTTAGCTTGGTCTTCGACTTTCGCTGAGTGTTCTTTTAGTGTGCTGGTTGATCTTCAGAGGTAGACTTGAGGTTCCTGATTTTCAGCGGTCGCTGATAACGATCAGCGTATGCTATCGCTGAATTTGAACATAAGTTTACCAATGGAATTTCACTAAGTATATAGAGGAATCATATTCAAATCACTGAGAGGAGATATGATCAACAGTTTCCCCCTATTTGATTATGATTAAGCAACATAGGAAAATTGCTTGAAAGAATTACTAGGGACTTAAGAAATGTTGAAGTAACTATTTCTAAGTACTAATCTGTGAGATCTTTTTCAGCTAATCTATTATAGTCATTGAGTTTCATTTATAAGGATATGAAAACACAATTATTACAAGTAGAGGCTTTAAGTACATTCACTGATGTAAATTTCAGGGAGAAATATCAGTGAGTAAGGAGGTTTGTAAAGAAATTAGAACTCTTATGTTCATTGTCCGATTTACTATTTTCAGGGATCTTTCAGTACACAATTGGAGTAGAATACTTCATTTGAAATTTCATTAAAAATAATCTGAAGAAATTACATAGAAAATGAAATTACAAATTTGTAAGATAAAAGTACAACTAGCTGAAGAATACTACAAGGGAAAAGAAGACTATAGATTAATCAGAGAGTCTTTCATGTCTTCTTCGTAGTTCATTTTCATAGATCTTCTTTTGTCGATTCATCAGAGGATCATCTGACCAGCAGTAATGATGCATGATCTTTATGAAAGCTGATGGAGCCTTGTTGACTTCTTGGTTTCTGAAGAGTCCTAAGAATCCATCATTATCCAAGAAAACCATACCAGGTTTAGGGAAGGTGATGATTTCATTTTCTTCATATCTTCGATCTTGAGGGAGAGAGGAGTTCAACATTGAGATGTTAGGGATTTCAAGATGGCCAAGAATGCTTTCATAGTTGAATTTGGTTTCATGTTCGCTTTTAGAAGATGAACCTCCTTCAGCATTTGATCTTCTTATTCTTGTAGGCTTAGGGAGAAGTGGAACTTGCACATGCTGTGACATCCTCTGAAGTAGCTGATCCAATGCTCTTTCCACCACATCTTTATATTTTGATTTGGAACCCTGAATGGCATCTCTGATTTCTAGCCATTTAGAGTATCCATAGAATTTCAAGAACTTGGCTTCTTCTTTTTCAAATTTCGCATGCCTGTACATTCGTACAAATACCTTCAGACCATACCTCTTGGAAGGACGTCCTTTGATAGTTGCTCGAATGATTTTTGAGTCAGACCGTCGAAAATTGAATCGTTCAGTGCACCAGCATAGTTCCTTTTCTCTATGGCTTGGCTCTTCATTAGTTAGTGCATTTAGGATCTTTTCTTGAGCGAGGATGGGATTCACATTTAAATTTTCTTCATTCAGTTCTCTTGTGCCAGAGCTTCAGCGACTCTTTGGCTTTTCTCGTTCAGCTTTTTAGTCGCTTTATCTCTTGCAGCATCCTTCCTGAGTATCTTTCTTGCAAGCTCAAGATCATTCTCTGTTTGCTTCATCTTTTCATCCCTAATTCTCTGGGCTTCTAGTGCTTGTGCTCTCTCCTCTTTAGATAGGAAGTCGAAATCATCTACCATGCTGATAGGCACAGGGTTTTCTGGTTCATCAGTGGGAATCCTTATTCTTTTGGCTTCAAGTTCCTTTAGGAAATCATTCGCATTTCTTCTTCTTCAGGCTCGCTTATTAGAGGTCTTTGTGCGCGGCGTCTGGGAATAAGGCCTTCTTCGTCTTCAGAGTCAGAATCAGATATGTACACAAACTGCTCCTCTGATGAAGGTTCCTTCCAAAAAGTGGAGTACTTTGGGGGACTAGACTTACTGAGAATGGGAGATGGAGAGAGAGGTTGGTCAGAACCAAAATTTGGAGGGGAGAAAGATAGATAGGTTGGGGGTTTAGAGATGAGAATTGTATAAGGGATAAGGGGAAGAGTTACCTCTACAGCGGTCTCCCACTCAGATAGTGGGATGGTGGCATCAAGATCCACCACTTCCTTTCCTTTGCCTGATTGGTTGGACTGATCCTGAGAAGGAGGTGGTCCGTCCCCCAAGGGCTCCCTGTAGATTACTTCAGGCATGAAGTTGTCTGGTCTACTATTTTTAAAATGCTCAAAAGCACCAGGAGGGATGTCATCATCATCATCTTCATCATTTCCCCCATAATGAGGGATTTCATCGTTATCTTCATCATCGTCTTCTTCCTCCTCATCATCTTCCTCGTCAATTTCTTTTTCAGCGCGTTGGAAGGAGGATCTCGCTGTATGTAGGGAGAAATTGGAGTGCCAGGGACTGTTTCATTGACCTGTTCGATGATCTCATCGGCGATTTCTTTGGCGCATCTCTCCCCCTCGATGTTGTCAGCGGGGAAAACATGCACCATTATCATTCGCACATTGGACCCAATGTCCTTCAGCGAGTTGGTGTGCGTGGTCTGGGTCTGGATGACCTGATTCAGCGAGGTCCGATCAGCAGTAGTGAAAGACGAGCCAGCCTCAGAGAGCTTTGTCAGCATCTGCATCATATCGGACTGAGTCTTCTGAATAGACTCTAGCACAAGGTTTTGTGCTTCCACCTTCTCTCCAGCTTGGCAATCGCTTGCTCATGAGCCAGATTGTCCGCCTTGATTGTCTGAATGTCAGTGTAGATACTATTTACAGTGGCCTTCATCCCTGGAGCACCCACGACCATCTGAAAGATGAACTCAGCAGATGTCTGAAGGTTGTCTACCCTGGCCCTTGTGAGAGCACATTCATTGACTAAGAAGTCAATAGCAGGGAATGTGGGGCTTGGAAGAACAACCTTTGGAATTTCTACAGCAAAGGGGTGAAGTTTGGAGGCAAACTTCTCCTGCTTGATCCGGCGCAGATCTGCAGCAGTCTTTGGTTGCTGAGGTTATTTTCCTTTGCTACCGGCGGAGAGAGCAGCAACAACAGTAGTAGTAGCAGCCCTGGTGGTAGTAGTGGTGGTCGTTGAGGTGGAGAGTGGAGGTGCAATACCTGATGACAACATAGACAGAGCAACCAAAAAGAGCTCTGGGTTAAAAGAAGGGTGACTAGACATGTTTTTACCTTGAGACTATCATGAGGATTACTCTCAGGGACAACGTGTACGACGGTATTGTCATGTGGATCACTAGCCTGTGTCTTAGTATGTATGTGAGAGACATGCTGAGGTCTTGTCAAAATGGCTTTCCAAAGTTCAGATTGTCGAAATAACACTGAAGTTTGGACTGCGTGCGATTCAACATCATCAGAGATAGGAACAACTATCTCTGAATCATATGTTTGTGTAAGGACCACAGAAGAAATGGTGGAAGAAGAAGAGAGGGCTGTGAATGTAGTACCTGATCCAGCTTCAGCAGAGCTGGCTATAACATTTTCAGGGATAGCCCATGAAAATGAGGAAGGTGCTGAAGAAACGGCAACGGATGAAGAGACTGTTGTCGTGGCTGTGGCTACAAAGGACGTTGGTATTACGCCTGAATCAGAGAGGGAAGTCTTTTGAGAGACTCCCTTCTTTGGTTTCTTAGCCGCTGGTTAGTGAGCGATGGTCTTTTTGTGACCATCGGTCGGTTCCTTTCTTTTAGAGGGATTGGAGGTGTCTGGGATACTCACTGATGGGTAGTTCAGTGAGACAGACATAGGTGCTGCGGCTCCAATGAGTTGCAGCATGTAAGAAGTGTAAGGAGCATCATCTGGATGGACATCAATGTCTAGAGACTTCTTGCCGACCATGAAGAAGCTTTGGTTGGCGACCTTTGGATTTTCATCCTTGAAGGAAAACTCCATGATGGTAGCGAAGAATCTAGGGTATGGAATGAATTGGTTCCTCTTCCCAGCTTTCACCCTATTGTACATGTTGTTGAATATGTAGTCTGCATAGTTCAACTTGTAGTTTGTGCAGAGCGAAGCCAAGATCTTGAAAGTGCTTGCTGGCTTGATCATGAGCGCCAGTCTTGGAACCCAAGCACTGAATTACTTGGGTAAATATGTATTGCTAGCGAGCTGGAAGCCGCTTCTTCTCCATCTTCGATCCCACTGATTTTGCCTCAGGGTTCTCCCATACGTAGCCAATAGAGTCTAGAAACTCCTCTATCTGCTCCTTGATGGGCTCAGAGGCCCATCGCTGATTCTTACCTCTTGAGGGGAGGTGAAGAGCATTCCTGAGAAATCCCAAAGTAAAGGCGAAGGGACCAAGAGTGGGGATTGTGAAGGTGATGGCAGGGAGTTTGTTGCCCTTGTCCGTAGTGAGTGTTGTGTAGTGAGCAGTGTACCAGAGAGCTTGAAGATGAGCAGTTATGCCAATAGGATTGTGCACAAAAGCATACATCAGTGGACAAGTCTTGATGAAAGTTGCACCATCATTGAAGTAAGCCTTGTCAGCAGGGATGTCCACCAAGGCCAAGTAGTTGCATGCCTTGAAGGTTGCTTGTTCCAATTCGAAGAGGCAGGCAGGAGCTTTTTCAAGGACAATCGGGGCACGCTCGTCAGCTTGAGTAGTTTTACTTGAAGAGGCCATTTCTGTTTCAAAGATTGGAACACCAAAGAGGAAGATCATGGTTTAATTTAGAAGGAATAAACCAGAATATGTCTTTGGTACAAAGATTTCCAAAATTTGTAGAAGAAGAACAAGTGTTTTGATGAACAAAGATCAAAATACTTGTTATTAACACAATTTGGGAAAAGGTGTTTTAGAAAAAAAACTTGGTTAAGAATACCAAAAATGGTCTTCTGTTCTAAGACGAACCCAGAACAGGTTTTTAAAAAGATTTTAGTGTTTTATCACATTTATTTTAGATTTTAAACAAGATTTGTTTTAAAAAGAAGTTATAAAGAATGTATAGATGTGATAAACGACATTGTTGTTTTAAATAAAGAATAAAGGGTTAGATCAAACCTTAAAAGTGAAAAACAAAGAAAAACGCACAGGTGCGTGTTGTTGGTGTTCTTGAAGAAAGCTTGAAGATTCGAAGTTCTTGCCTTTAGAGAGTAATGAGCGCGTGAAGAATCAAATGAAGAGAAGAATTGCTTAAATAGCAAGAGGAGAGAGAAAAGGATAGCTAAACGACGGTTTTAGCTTTTTGAAAAGAAATGATGACCTAGCGCACGTTCCTAGAAAAGAGTGGGAAAGGAAACGTCGTGGTCCGTCATGTGTCAGATAAAGGCCTGATGTGTCGTTTTCGTATTTGAATTTTTTTGAAGATGATTATCATTTAAATAAATGTTAATCATTATCCTTAAAATTCTTCATCAATAGACAATAAAAGGATTGTCAGTGATTGGTTTTTAGTTTAAAGACTTATTCTCTGAAAAGAAATATTCAGTGAATGTAAAGATTTAGGAATTCATACCTGAGTGAGATAAGTCAAGTATCGCTGAATCAGAGTTCAGAGAATGGAGAGTTTATTCAGCGTTTAACATACCAAGTTCACTGATGAGTAGATTAAATCTAGTCTTATCAAGAGGCTTGGTGAAAAGATCAGCGAGCTGATATTCAGTTGGTACAAAGTGAAGTTCCACTTCTCCATTCATCACATGATCTCTGATAAAGTGATGTCGAATCTCAATGTGCTTGTTTTGGAATGAAGTACAGGATTATTAGCAATTGCAATAGCACTAGTGCTATCACAATAGATAGGAATTTTGGAAAGTTTGAGATCATAATCTCTTTGTTGATTTCTCATCCATAGGATTTGAGCACAACAGCTACCAGCGGCAACGTACTCAGCTTCAGCAGTAGATGTGGACACAAAGTTCTGCTTTTTACTTATCCAACTTATCAACTTACCACTTAATAGTAGCTGACATCCCGTGGTGCTCTTCCTATCAATCTTGCATCCTGCAAAATCACTATCAGAGTAACCAATTAGATCGAACCCTGAGCCTTTGGGATACCAAAGACCCAGATTTGGAGTTCCCTTCAGATATCTGAAGATTCGCTTTACAGCGATAAGGTGAGATTCCTTTGGTTCAGCTTGATATCGAGCACAGAGACAGGTAGAATACATGATATCGGGTCTACTCACTGTAAGATATAGCAGAGATCCGATCATCCCATGATAGGCAATGATATTGACAGATTTCCCATTTGGGTCCTTATTCAAAGTCAGAGGAGGTGCCATAAGGGTCTTCATTGCTGAGCATTGATCCATATCAAACTTGTTCAGCATGTCTTTAACATATTTACTTTGACAAATGAAAATTCATTTGTCAGATTGCTTAATCTGCAAACCTAGAAAATATGTTAGTTCAACCATCATACTCATTTTGTATTCTTTCTTCATTCTTTTAGCAAAATGAGTGCATAGTTCGAGTCTTGTGGAACCAAAAATAATGTCATCAATATATATTTGAGCAAGAATAGTATGACCTTTATATTTCCTTAAAAATAGAGTTTGGTCAATTTTTCCACGAACAAATTTCTCTTTAAGAAGGTATTTTGAAAGAGT
The DNA here is from genome assembly GCA_036898165.1 of Silybum marianum. Classification (NCBI taxonomy): domain Eukaryota; kingdom Viridiplantae; phylum Streptophyta; class Magnoliopsida; order Asterales; family Asteraceae; genus Silybum; species Silybum marianum. Next base: position 12,894,477 of record CM072538.1, on the reverse strand, counting down.
ATCATACCAAGCTCTGGGAGCTTGTTTTAACCCGTAAAGAGCCTTTTGAAGTTTAAAAACATAACCAGGATGGTTTGGATCAGAGAACCGACGAGGTTGTTCAACATAAACTTCCTCGCTAAGTTTACCATTTAGAAAAGCACTTTTGACATCCATTTGAAAAACTTTAAAGTCTTTATGGGCAACATAAGCTAAGAAAAGTCTTATGGCTTCTAATCTAGCAACAGGAGCGAAGGTCTCATCATAGTCAATACCTTCTTTCTGTCTGTATCCCTGAGCAACAAGTCTAGCCTTATTGCGAATTACAGTGCCATTTTCATCCAGCTTATTTCGAAAAACCCATTTGGTTCCTATTATAGTTTTATTAGATGGATGAGGAACAAGATTCCAAACTTTGTTTCTATTGTCACACCCCGCTAAAGCGGAAGCACAGGGAGTGATAGTTCAAGATTTCATAGCGATAGAGCGATAACAACACCAATTGTCCAATCAAATACACAACAAAATAAAACTGAACATTACATCATACAAGTTCAAGTTTTAACAAAATCAAAGAAATAAGATGTTCTACAAAATGATTTCAAATTTAAACGTGGTTGATGTTGATGCGCCCCAAACACAAGCATTATCACTTACCCTTTCTTACCCCTGAAAAGCATGAATAAAACAAGGTCAACTACAAAGAGTTGGTGAGTTCACAGGTTTTCAATATTATAAACATCTTTTGCGTAAATGAATATTGAGCAAAATAACTTTTATGGCACTTGATAACTTTTCATCTTAAAACATTCAAGGCATTTTTGTACCCTAATTAATAGTAAGTAATGAGTCACTACTAAACCTTCGACCACAAAAATATTTTTAGTTCTACCTCAGCGGTGGACCTAAAGTCCACATGTGTAGAACCTTCTTTTTAGTTCTACCTCAGCGGTGGACCTAAAGTCCACATGTGTAGAACCTTCTTTCTAGTTCTACCTCAGCGGTGGACCTAAAGTCCACATGTGTAGAACCTTCTTTTTAGTTCTACCTCAGCGGTGGACCTAAAGTCCACATGTGTAGAACCTTCTTTTTAATTCTACCTCAGCGGTGGACCTAAAGTCCACATGTGTAGAACCTTCGCTTTTAAGTATAGTGCACCCCTACCTGTAGTTTCCCAGTGGGATTGCTATCCACACCCTACTTTTCGGTTTTTAGGTGGGATTGTCCGTCCGATAGCGCTATCCACATATACCCTCGGCTCCTCACTTGAGTTAATAGTAGTGTACAAACTTTTATGGAACATTTTACTCAATACAATCTATTAGTGTACATGCCTTAGTCCCCAAAATCAACAATTTCATATTGTTTCACATTCGGTAATGCAAATAGCTCAAATATTTCATTTAATCATGCTTTCCACCCCAAAACGTATAAAATACTTTAAAAATGGGGCTGTGAATACTCACCTTTGCAAGCTCCGCTACTCAAAAGCACGATCCGATCCCCACCCAAAGGCCTAACGATTCCCTAACAAAGAGAAATGCTCAAAACCATCACTTATGGGTCTAAAACTACTTATGTAGGTGAATAAGTCTTAAGCTTATAAATGTCCACATACATCCAACTTGATTTTCTATAGTCCAATTATACATAATACACATATGCTCGTTAATATCGTAATTTATACCGTAAGTTGTGTTATAAACCATCAAATGATCAATAATTGTTAAAATCAAGAAATTCCAGAATTTTACTTCTGGACAGAAACTTGTAGTACTAAAAATGATCAAAATGTAGAGACTTCCAATATGACATAGCTTCCCATATTTTTATATGTGATATCGTACTGGGTTATGGTGATTGTGACCAAATTTGATGCGTTTTGGACATGTAAAAATGATTCAAATAATTTATGCAATGCAAAGGGTCACAACTGGCATGGCAGATTACACCATGTTAGTAAATCACTCATTTGAGGAGTTCTACTCAGTGTTTTCTAGAATTTTTAGTTGGATTGGAATCATAACTCATAAAGGAAACTTTTGAGATAAGAATCACTGATTTTGAAGAAGTTATGAAGGAGATATGACACTACGAAGTTGCATGCACAATTCTGTCATTAGCTAACAGATTGCACATTTAACTTTAATAAATTGGTTAATGCCTCAAAACTTCATATTTTTGAATGAAACTGGATTCATATGAATCCTAACTCATAAAAGAAAGTTTTACAAGAAGAATCATGCATTAAAGACAAATAACAAAGGAGAAACTAACACACAAAGTAGAGTTTAGCTGCTGGTGGTTTCACAGATTGCACACCTAAAGTATTTTAAGTGTTTGGAGTGTCAGAACTCCATATTTTTAAGTGATTCCACTTGAAAACTGAATATAACTCATAAAACCAACTCTCAAAAGAAAAATCATCCTTTTTCATTGAGTTTTGAAAGAGATATGGCCATTTGAACATGCATGCACAAATCTGTCATTGGTTGACAGTTCGCACACTCGTTTTGTTTCAATTAATTGGAACCTCAAATCACCATATTTGTTAATGAAATCAGTGGCATTTGAAAGGTAACTCATTAAATTAACTTCCAGAAGAAAAATCAAGTGATTTAGAAGAATATTCAAAGAGTTATGGTCGTTCAAAGTAGGGTTTACCTACTGTTGAACTTCCAGATGCACATGCATCTTGTTATGAGCATTTGGGGGGTCAAAACTCAATATTTTTGAGTGATACCACTTGGATTAGAACCCCAACTCACTAAATAAACTTGTAGAAAAAAGATTCATGATATTTGAACATGTTTATTGCAAGAAGTGGACGATTTTTGCACATGCATAGAATCTGTCAGCACCAAAAATCACCATTGTAGTTCAAAAACACATAAAATCATGATTTTTACCCATTTTCTTGAGTTTTATTGTTTGGGTCATAGATTACCACCATTATATGAACATTTTTACATGTTTTTGGTGTGTAATCTCTCCATAAACTCAGAAAATTCAAAGGTTAGAAGAATAAGGTTAAAAATGCAAGAAAAGTGGGTTTTTCACCCAAAAATGACAAGAAAAAGGTAAAAGGATGTTTGTGCTTACTTGATTGATGTATGGAGCCTCTACTTCTTGAAAAATCTTGAATTTTTGATGGTGTTTTCCCTTGAAATTGGCTGGAAATAATGATGGAAGAAGAGGGTTTTTGATTTATGACCTTTGGTTTTAGAGAGAGATATAGATAAGAGGAAATCTTGAACTTGGAAATGAACAAATGAGGAGAAAAAATGGTTTTTATATGTGGACAAGGGGGGGAAGTGGCTGGCCATGGATATGGGCCCCACCCAAGTCCATTAAAAAAATTACAAATTTATTTCAAGTCCAAAAAAATGTAATTAAAAGTCCATTTTTTCAATTTTTACCTTTTTCCTTCAAAATATAAGACCAAAAGTGTTTAAATTATATAAAAATAAAATTTTTATATTTAGCATTCTAAACTATATATTTTATATAAATTAGGAATAATTTAGAGCATTTGGCACTGTATTGGACGTTTCAGACAGTTACGGGTCGGAACCGGATATTTTAAGCGACTACCGGAAATGCTATGGATTTTTCAGCCATTCTAAACCAACTAAATCCTATTCTTAGAACTTATCTAAAATAACACTAATATAAAATTAATAAGAGCTAACTTGGTAGCTCAAATTTGACAGTTGTCACATCTATGAAACTCAGTTAGTTCTTCTTGCATGGCAGAGACCCAACTAGGATCAGAGATAGCTTGATCTATCTTCTTAGGTTCGGAGAGAGAAATAAAATTTACATAGAGACAGATATTACCTGTACCTCTACGAGTCTTGATACCTGCATTTGGATCACCAATGATTTGATTTATTAGATGATTTGCAGTCCATCGCTGAGCTGGAGGTTGAGGTGACTAATCAACAACAGATTCAGTGAATTGTTCTCTTTCAGGGATAACGTTGGTTGTTTCAGCAACATGTACTTCATTATTTAAGATCAATTCTGGAGGTGATTCAAAGGATTGATTAGTAGAAGATGAAGCTTGGTTTTTCACTGAAGAGTTTCCTAAAGAAGTATATGATGGAGGAATCTGATTGAGAGGAGTGATGTTGATCCCTGATGATGATGGATCGTTGCTTGACATAGGAAGATCAGGGATCCCATCATCATTAGTTTCAGCATTAGGTTGGTTTCTGAAATAAGTTTCAGGTCCCCGTAATGAGATTTCATCCATTCATTCAACTCCTCTTCTTCTTCAAGGATAGGAGTATAATTAGTTGGGCGTGATTCGTCAAAGTTGACGTGCATAGATACTTCAATGTGCTGTCTTCTGTTGTTGAAGATTCTGAAAGATTTGGATACAGAAGAGTATCCAAGGAACATCCCACCATCAGCTTTTGGATCAAACTTACCCAAATGATCTCTGTCGTTCAGAATGTAGCATCTACATCCAAAAATGTGTAGATATTTCAGAGAGGGTCTTCTTCCATGAAATAATTCATAGGAGGTCTTCTTAAATCGCTTTACTATCAGGGAACGATTATGAGTAAAGCATGTTGTATTTACAGCTTCAGCCCAGAATTGAGTAGGTAGATGCGATTCGCTGAGCATTGAGCGAGCTACTTCAATGATCGTTCGATTTCTTCTTTCAGCAACACCATTTTGCTGAGGAGTTCTTACTGATGAGAAATTGTGAGTGATTCCTTTTTCTTCAAAGAAATTAATCAAGGTACTGTTCTTGAATTCAGTACCATGATCACTTCTCGTGGAGCAAACGATAAGATTGTTCAGGACTTCCATTCTTCTGATGAATGCAATAATTACGTCAGGTGTATCACTTTTGGATCGAAGAAAGAATACCCATGTGTACCTGGAATATTCATCAACTATCCCAAGAGTGTACTTCTTTCCAGATAGAGATTGGACATTGACAGGTCCAAATAGATCCATATGGAGAAACTGAAGAGGTGAGGTCACTAAGGAAACTTGCTTAGATCTGAAAGAGGCTTTTGTCAATTTTCCCTTTTCACACGCTGAGGAAAAAGATTCCTTTGCAAAGGTATGGTTAGGGAGATCCCTGACAAGTTCTTTTTGAGACAATTCCTTGATCATCTTAAAGTTCAGATGAGAGAGTCTTTTGTGCCACAACCAGTTTATGTTTGAGGAGGCTCTGGAAATGAAGCACATGTTCTCAGAATGAGAGCTATTCATGTTAATGACATACACATTTTCAACTCTTTTGCTTGTTAAGGCAAGTTTGTCATTAGAATCAGTGACAACACATATATTCTTTAGAAATAGAACTTTAAAGTCTTTGCCACATAGCTGACTAACGCTCAATAAATTGTGTTTTAGTCCTTCAACGTAAGCGACTCGACTGAATGAGGTAGCTCCATTGGATAGAATTCCATAACCTTTAGTGTGTCATTTGCCATTTCCTCCAAAGGTCACTAAGGGACCAGTTTCTTCCTTGTATTTAGAGAGCAGAGATTTTATGCCAGTCATGTGCCTTGAGCATCCGCTATCAAGATACCAGATACCTTTGGCACTCTGCGTACAACAAAAGGATTAATTTTTCATAGGTACTCATATTACTGTGGGTCCTGCTGTATTAGTGGATGGAGTGGCGGAAGAGCTACTAGCTGAAGAATTTATTTCAGTGGATATCTTCACCTTGGAGGTTTTACAAACCTTGGTGAATTTTGTTCTTGCCGAGTTATTAGCTTGAGCTACTTTCTTTCCATGAGCTAATTTTTCAGCTTTGGTAGCATTAGGACATTTGCTGGCAATGTGGGTAGTTTAACCACAGTGATAGCATTTCCTATATTTGTGAATAGGTTTGGAATTGAAAGTATTCAGAGTGCAAGAGGAAATATTTTCAGGAGCAGAGCCTAGAATTCCTTTGTCCGATGTCCTTGGGGGTATAACAATTTTTTCAGGGACAGGTGTAAGGTCGATCTTAATTCTGGGAGTTGATCTCTAAATAGATTCAGGGATTTTATTCCCAGTTTTAGGATGACTTACTGAGGGAACAAAAGAGTTCTTTTTCTATTTTTGAAAGTTTTTGATTTTAGGAACGTGGTCAGCAACTTTGTTCTTGATCATTTCTTAGAATAAATTGTTTTAAGAATAGGCAACTTTTCAGAAGAAGAAAGATCAGGGATTGAGGAAACAAACATTCTGAATTTCAACATGGAATGATCATTCTCTGATTCTTCTTTATCAGGGTTATATCCTAACCCACTTTTGACTTTCAAAGGGATTTGAGCATTAATGATCTCGCTGACTTTATCAGAGGCCTTGGACCATCCTTTGATGGTAGCTTTTTCAGCCTTAAGATCAACGATGACCCTTTCCTTTTCAGTGATAGCTTGTTGTCTCTCAATGACTTGATCTTTTAGAGTTTCTTCAATCTTTGTTAGTTCTTTGATTTTTAAATGACCATTTTTCAGTTGTTCAGAAAGATCAATATTAATTTGTTCAGCTTTAATCTTTCCATTTAGAGCATTGTAAAAATCAACGTTCATAACATCAAGGGCAGACAGATTATCACTTTCAGGTATAGAGGAGGTTATAGGAATGTTTACCTGTGTTGAAGGAGACACTGAGGAAGATGTTTCAGAGACTTCTTCAGCCTCTTCAATTCTTGCCATTAGACATAGGAAAGCAAGATCTTCTTCATCGAAGCCTGATTCATTAGATGTTTTGGCCCAATCGTCTTCTTGATCCCAGTCAACTTCTTCAACAACTAGACATTTGCCCTTTTGCTGGTTCTTTTTCAGATCTCTGTATTTATTTTTCAACTTAAAATACTTTTCCTTTTTATCAGAGTTCTAAGAGGTGGTGGGAGCAACTACTTTCTTAGATCTACACATGCTAGCAAAGTGACCCTATCGCTGACAATTATAGCATATAGCAGATGCTTTTTCAGTGGACAGAGTTTTTGACTTATCAGAGTCAGTGATAGTAGGAGGTTTTTGAAAGTTGCTCTTTCTAGCAAATCTTCTAAAGTTGTTTGTTAGAAGAGCTAGAGAGTTATCAAACTCAGAGATGCCAGCATCAGTGAGTTCTTCTGAATCAGTTTGTTTTAATTCAGTGATAGAGATAATGGAAGAAGAAACTTGTTTTGAAGGTTCTACCTCTGAAGTCACTAGTGCCAAAGAAGTACTTTTGGGACCCTTGATATCATTTATGAGGGTTTTCCTTAAAACCTGAGATTGCTCTTCATTTAAGAAAATTCCATATAAAGCACTCAGAGAGAGAGAGAGAGTTTCAAGATTTTTTGACAGTTTTAGACACGTAGTGTACACTACCCATTGTTCAGGTAGTGCCTCCATGAATTTTTTCAGAATTTCGGCATTAGACTATTCTCTGTTGACAGTTTTCATATCAATCAAGAGACAGTTAAACCTTTGATGAATTTGAGAAAGAGTTTCACCTTTTGAGTGCATAAAACTTTCGTATTGTCTTACCAGATTAATACATCTAGTGATTTGGACTTCATCAGTCCCTTCATATTGAATACACAAGGTATCCCACATGGCCTTAGATGTTCTCATCTTCATAACAGAATGATAGACTTCATCTGGTAAAGACATTGCAATTATGGATCTAGCATTAGCATCTATAACTACTTTCTTTTTCTCTTCTTCAGTCCATTGGTTTGGATTTTTTGACAATTCTCCTTTCAGCAATGGCTGGAGTGGTAGTGGTGGCAAGTACACTAGCTACCAGGGCTGTAGGAACAGATGGTCCATTTTCTAGATAGTAGGGGATCTTAGGATCTGACCCTTCTAGAAATAGAATCATTTTTTCCTTCCATAATGGAAACTTATCACGGCTAAATCTTGGAGGTTTTGCTTAAAGTCCATTATCAATATAGTTTATATTAGTATTAGTCATTTTAAAATAGTTTTGTTAACAGATATTTTAAAGATAAGAGAGAAACACTGCTCTGATACCACTTGCTGGTCCCAAAGGAGTCTACAAGAGTTCAAGGATATAGAAACCGTTTGTAGAAGGGGGGAGGGGGATTGAATACAAACACACAGATTTTTGTTTTTAAATTAGTTTATATTGAATAAACAAATTTACAATTACAAGCGGAATTAGAACAAGTAAACCTATTCTATAGTAACTTAAGAAATCACACAGTTTGATGCACAAGGAAATGAGAAAGAAAAGAGACAGAGGTTTTAGAGTAAGAAAGTAGCATACATGAAGATGAAGGAGATATCTTCATCTTATTTATACCCGTTTGCATTTAATGCAAGACAAAAGGTATATGCCACGTGTCAAGCTTTCATAGGAAGCTTGTTTTTTGTTCAAAAGCAACCATGCTTTTGGCCGCGTGTGAACAGTACCATATCAGATATGATGGGGACATAAGAGACAATCCGTACGTCTTTTTCTAACATAGTATAAGGTTTGACTTTTGTGCATTGATGATAAGATCAACGTTAATCTTGTTTGAGAAGCTTCAGCGTCGCTTTGCTAATCAAATCAAGCATAACAAATTTCTCGCTGAACTAGACCTTCAAGAAGTTTATGAAACCTTGAAGCAAGACGAAGAAGAAGCACTTGAAGCTATGGCTGCCAACAAGAAAACTTCTAAGTCTTCCAATCCAATTGCTCTTGTTGCCAAAGACCCCCAAGAAGATAGACATGACCGCCACTCCTCCCGAAGCTCCCAACAAGACAACCCCATTCGTCACACGGAGGAAGAAGAAGAAGGGTATGACTTTGATCCCGAGATCGAGCAACTCAAGCAATCCTTGGCCTTTCTTACTCAAGCCTTTCAAAAGAAGTTCTTTCGCCGCCCTTCCTCTAACAAACCACGGTTTGCTTCAGGATCCAAAAATCACGAGCATAAAGAGATGTTTGAATCGAAGCCTCGCCTTGAAGACAAACGCCTTACTGTTAGGATTAAAAGTCCTAAGTTTAGAAAGTTTTATAAAGAAGAAAAGAATTAATTGTAATATTTTATATATGGTTTTAATCTTATGGGCTTGGACTTTTATTGTAATATACACCTACTATATATAAAGGAGTCTAGGGTAGATGATTCGTTAATGAGAGTCGTCTAAATACATTCGCGTTTGTAGTTTCTTAAAGCTTTCATCAATAAAACATACGACTCAATGATTTGCATATGATTCCTCTATTGATCTTGTTGAATCGGACCTAACACTTACCTTCAAACCCGAAGACAAGTTCAAAGGAGAAATGAGTGTGTGCTACAGCTATGGAAAATCGGGAAATTAAACACAAGAATTCAAGAAATCGGTGGTCAAGGACTCTAGCTACTACGCGTACAAGTTGATGTTTGCCGAACAACAAGAAGCCATAAAGGTACTCATGGTGGAAGATGATTATTGGCTTCACAAGTCCGATCATGACAACAATCCTCAAGCCCATTTTAGCTTAATGGCAAGGTCCAATGATACGGATCTCTCTGATGATGATACCAAGTGTCACGCTTCGAATACCACATCCAAGGCTAGTCATGTGTGGTACTTAGATTCCGGATGTTCCACGCACACGACTGGACAAAAGGAGTTGCGACCAACTACATTGCTAAATATGATGGAAATGTAAGATTTCAGAACAATCATTTTGCACCGATCAAAGGATATGGCGACATTGTCCAAGACAATCTAACGATCTCGAAGATGTCCTACGTCGAAAGACTTGGCCACAATCTGTTCAGCATTGGCCAATTCTAATTTCCAATCTGAACGCTATAGCATTCGCACATACAACGGAAAAGAATTATTGGCCGGCTCTCGCAAATCCAATTTATGCATCATCGGCCTTCCTAAAATCCAAATGCCAAACAACGTATGTCTTCTTTCAAAAGCTTCAAATGAGCAAAAATGGCTTTGGCATCGCCGACTCTCCCACCTCAACTTCAGAAATATCAACAGGCTTGCAAGTGGAGGGTTGGTCGCAGGGTTACCAAAAATGAAGTTCGAAAAGACCCATCTATGTGCCTCTTGCAAGATGGGGAAGATGAAGTGTTAAGTGCATCTTATGCACCTAACTTGGTGTGTTTTAGTTGAGTGTTTTATGCATTTTAGTCCTTAGTTTAGTCCTTTCATGCATCTTTTATTATTCGTTTCCGTTTCTCTCTTTAATCACGGTTGGAATTGTTTTTTGAATGGTTTTTACGCTTTCGATATATATTTTGTGCAGATTATACGAGGAGTCGAAGGTGACACGATAGATATATTGGAAGGATCGGAAGGCGTGGCCAAAAAGTAAGCAATGGAAGAAGGGATGCAAATTTATGAAGATGAAGACTTGGTCGAAAAAAGCCAAGATTTGAATACCAAACTTTCTGCTGCATTTTCATGGGCATGAGAAATTTTTCATGACCATGAAAATCTGCTGGACCTATTTTTTTATTGGGCTTTTTCTGTTGGGCCTTTTAATTAGTCGCTTAAATACTTTGTTTTAGGTTTAATTAGGGATTGATTTTTAATCTTTTGAAGATACGACGGCTGCATTTTCTCTTAGGATTCTTTATTGTTGATCGATTTCTACTAGGGAGGAAGATAGTGCTCAAGCTTAAGCCATTGGAATCCGATTAACAAACGCTTCTCCGTACGATTACTATTATCTTCTTCCCTATCTCTTTAGTTTGTATTTAAATTTCGTGTATGTTTGAACGATTGATATAAATCGATTAATCATTGAATTTTATCACTTGTTCTCTTTTAATTTTTGTTTAGTAGATTCAAAGATTAGATTTTTCTGCGCTTTTTCTATCCCTTCCTTCATCCCTTTTTATTTTTATGCATCTCTTCTCTCTTCTCTCTACTTTACTCTCTACTCTCCCTTTTAATTTTCTACACTTTAGGTTTAATATGTTAATTTAGGTGGCGTTTGTTTTTTAAGAGGCGCTGAAGTCTGAAGTCTGATTTCACTTATGAACTTTAAGAGGTGGTGCTGAAGTCTGAAATCTAAATCAATTAGACTGTTTGTTTTTGTATGCTGACAAACGTCTGAATATGTATAATTGTGTATTTTATCCCTCAAAATATTATACTACTGAATTTATAAAATTATAAAAACATCAATTCATTTTAATTAAATTATGCTACCATCCATTGTTAACCCACCGAAAGTCAATTGATTCAAATACAACAAAAAGCTCTCATAGAAATGCATGTCATGAACGAATGCAACAACATTGGTTTTTATTACAGATGAACCTCATGAAGAGGCAACAAAAAGCAACCATCATGATGCAGCAGAATATCATCACACTTGATATTATTATGAAAGTCAAATTAATATACAATATATTGGACAATAAACTACATGGTGCTATGCAAAAGGCAAGTGTGGTCAAGAACTTGAATAGAACATTAGAAGATGAGTTATATTTATCCAAATTTGCAGTACTAAACTATCTTTCATAAAACAGTGATCAAATGAGGATAGAGGAATGTAGGCTTGCAAGAGGAGGCTCTCGATAATAGATAAAATGATCATCTTCATCCTTTTCAATATCGAAAGTGAATTAAATCTGATCCAAATCCAAATGCTGCATCTTGGCTCCAAGAGGCGTATATTGCATCGTTTCATGGCTAACACCATGCTTTCGGCTAACGAAATCGTAAACACCAGCAATAAAACAATAAAACAGAAAGAAGTGCAATATGACAGTTGAATTGCAGGGTGGAAATGGATCTAGCTCTACGAAACTCAAGGTATCCTTTGCATCTAATGGTGAAATTTCCTCTACTCTTTTCACGAATGAAACAACCATTGGAAATCAAAGTGGAATAGAAGAGAATCCCATCTGGGTGAACCACAATACAACTCCACAACCTAATTGAGAATAGTTCTATTTTGGGGATTTGAGTTCGAGAATGATGGAAACGATGCATATACAGATTGGAACAACCAATAGATCATAGTATAGGAAGAATTCTTCGATGAATCCGAATAGACACCGTGTGTTGAGGATTAACGATGCTGATTTCATCTTTCGATTTTATAGCATCGATTATGGAAATCAAAGAATTTAAGATGAATAAGAATGAAATCAGAAGAATCGTGAAGAAAGTTAAGTACGTAACGAACGTAACCGATTTTGATCGAGCAATCGATGACAGAAGCAGTGTTGTTAAAAACCTTGAAACCATGAGCAGCAGATCGATGAAAAACATGAAAATCCAGAGCATATCGAAAGAGAAAAACTTGAAATCGAGATATCTTGTTACAAATCGAGAGATGAGAGAAGAACCAGAGATCGATACCTGTTGGAGAGAGATGTTAGAGATCGAGATCTGAGAGATGGAGGAGCTGTTGGAGATCGAGATCTAAGAGATGGAGGAGCCGCGTGTGAGAGATAAGTTATTTCAGAGGAATTAAGAGATAAAATTACCTCTTAAACTTTCAGAGGAAATATGGCCCATTTAAGTTCTTATTTGAAAAAAAAACAAACAATCTGAAAACAAAAAACGTCTGACCGAATCAGACTTCAGACGTTTTCAGATCTGAATCCCAAAAAACAAACAGAACCTTAGTATCTTATTGTCCATCTTTGGTTTTTGTTGATGTAGTCGTTATTAGGTCATGTCTAATGTAGATCTTTTTCTAGGTTTAGGTTTTCTTTATCTTTAATTTTGTTAGAGTCTAAATAAATTAATTTGTTTCTTGGTTTTAATTTGGTAGTCGTTTTATTGGGTAATCGTCGCTTAGGATTGAGGTTTTGGGTATTGATCAATTGGTCTTAAAACGGATGTTGGGTTTTAATCCATTTCAATTCTAATGAAAGTTGGAATCGATTTAATTGGTTTTTAACAAAACGTTTAGTTAACCTAATTAGCTTTTAATGAAAAACGAAAGTTGTTCTTTTAGCTTGTGTTAAATTGATCAATGGCAACGGTCATAACATGCAAATAGTTAGGTACGTTGATCGGGAAAATGTTTGTTTTAAATCTTAATGTTTCTTCCCAACGTACATGTATTGCGAAAGTAAATACATGTCTTGGTTTAGAAAAGCTTTTCCACCTCGACAGAGGATTAAAGTATTTTTGCAAAACGAATTCTCACCATTACCGAAATCCCATGTTGACATTACCCAGTGTACGCTAGTTATTGTTTTAATTTATTTTGTTTCATTTGTAGTTAGTTTCTTCATCTCTCCTTCCTTTTTCCCTTACTCTCATTTATTTTATGTCTAATTAGCGTAATAAACAAATCAATAATCAGATTCACATAACTAGGCCACAATCATTAAGTTGTTAGTGTTAGACCGTCACCTCCCTGTGATCGACCCGTATGCTACACAATCTGTACGCTTGCGGTTATAAATTTAAAACACATCATGAAGAAATCCTCGCATAAATCAAAGTTGGAACATGGCACGACTCGACCACTTCAACTCATACACATGGATCTATGCGGCCCAACGTGAACTCCAAGCATCCATGGCAAGAACTACGTCCTTGTCATGGTGGATGACTTCTCACGGTACACATGGGTCAAATTTCTCCGCTCGTCGTTGCGCTCATCATTGTTTTCTTCAAAAGTGTACAAGTCAAGTTAGAACTTACCATCCAAACCATTCGAAGGGACAATGGCATGGAATTCAAGAATCGCACACTCAGCGATTTCCTCGTTTCGATCAGCATCACATAAACCTTCTCGGCCGGACGAACTCTGCAACAAACAGTGTGTTGGAAAGACGTAACAGTACACTCGTAGAAGCCGAGCACACCATGCTCGTACATTCCAATATTCCACATTCTCTATGGGTCGAATCCATTAATACGGCTTGCTTCACGCAAAATCGCTCGATCATCAACAAACAGTTCAACAAAAATCCTTATGAGCTGATTAATAATCGCATCTCGAACATCCAATTCCTACATCCCTTCGGATGTCGTTGTTACATTCTCAACAATAAGTATGATTGTGGCAAACTCCATTCCAAAGCCGATAAAGGTGTCTTCCTCGGATACTCTCTCACCACAGTTGCCTACCGGATCTATCTCAAACAACTAAGATGTCTCATGGAAAGCGTCAACGTCTCCTTTGACGACTAGGCCGAATTGGCTCCCGAACAATCAATTCTGGACCCGGGCAATCTCGCGTTTTTGCTTCTGAACACCTCTATTCCGAACTTGTTCCTAACCTGAACCGTCCAAATCACGCCTCCACTTTCAAAACTGCCCCCTCGGATTTGGAAGACCTTTCTGAGTTCTTTTATACGGACTATTTCAGACCATATGCTCCAAGACCAATCCTTTGGTTCTGCCCACTTTGGAATTTTCCGATACCACAACTCTTTCAGGGCCTACACCACCATCTAAAACCATTTCCACATCCGCGACTCCCATTTCCAAAATGACTCCTACATCTATACCCAAAACTATAATGGAACTCATTCCCTCTGAACCCCTTTTTGCACCTATACACCCTACTGAACCACTCCCCTCCGAACCTAAGTCAACTACCCCGACCACGGATGAGATAATTGTCGAAGATGAAATTCCAATCCTCATTCCGATTCAACCAGATCCACTTGCCGAACCCTTCCCTACTACCACCGCAAGCCCGATACTGGAATCCTCTCCCCCTCACGATTCCCCAATTCTCAAGGATGTCACCAGTTCGACTCTCCCCCTCAAAAGTGGCTCCGACTCTGGAACCTATTCAAGATCAACCGCTCGACACATACGTAGATGAAAATCTTGATCAGTCCACGCAACAATCGCTTCCCCATACGACCAAATGGACTCGCGCTCATCCCGTTCATTAAATTCTTGGAGATCCATCTAAACCGGTCAAGACGAGATCAGCTTGGCAAATGATTTCCCGTTCACATCCTTCCTAAGCAAAGTTGAACCCACAATAGTTGCATAATCCATGACTGATCCCGACTGGATTGCGGCCATGCAAGAAGAGCTCAATCAATTCGAAAGCTTTAAATTCTGGCTCCTCGTCTCCCAACCTCGCAAGGAGATCATCATCGGCACAAAAAGGATCTTCAAGAACAAACACAATGAAGACGGGATTGTCATATGCAATAAAGCAAGGCTTGTCGTAAAAAGATACCATCAGCAAGAAAGAACTGACTACAACGAGACATTCGCACCCATGGCTCGCATAGAAGCAATTCACATTAAGAATTTCACTGCCTTCCAAATGGATGTCAAGATTTCTTTCCTCAACGATGTTTTTGTTGATCCAAACTCCTTTCAGTGATTTGAATATGATTCCTTTGTATACTTAGTGAAAATTCCTAGATCAGGTTACTGTTCATATTTAGCGATAGCATACACTAATTGCACTTAGTGATCGCTGAAGATCAGGAACAATGACTAGTCTCGGAAGATCTGAAGAACAACACTCACACCACAAGACAATTCAGCGATAGTCGAAGGCCTAGCTGAAGCTAGAGATAAACAACTCGTGATCTGAAGCGGTTCAGTGATAGCAACGTTCATCTACCTGAAGTGTGAGATATTGCATAAAGTTTGAGCGATATTTGAAGACCTCATCCTTGAAGATTCAGTATCAGCGATCAAGTGGGGCCTACTCAGCAAGATCAATGTTGATCTTATCCTCGATGCATAAATGTCAAACCTCCATGCCTTGTCAGAAAGGACGTACGGATTGTCTCTTATGTCCTTATCAAATCTGATTTGGTTACTGTTCATATGCGGCCAAAAGCATGGTCGCTTTATGAACAAATGACAAGTTTCAAATAGAAACTTGACACGTTGCGTGTAACTTTTGCTTTGCATTAAATGCTACGGGCATAAATAGATGAAGACCTTTTCTTCATCTTTATGCATTCAGATCTCCTCTTGAACCTCTGATTCTATTTCTTATCTTTCCTTGTGCATCAAACATAGTGATTTCTTAAGTTGTAATAGATTAGGTTTTATTACTTGTTTTTATTACGTTTACAACTGTAAATTTGTTTATTGAATATAAACTCATTTAAAAACCACAAAACTTGTGTTTGTATTCAACCCCCCCTTCTACAAACTGTTTTTATATTTACAAACTATTGTAGACTCCTTTGGGACCAACAAGTGGTATCAAAGAAATGTTTATTGCTTTAAAATCTTTAAATCTTTAAAAGAACTTATTTCTTGTTATTTTAAAATGGCTAATACAAATGCAAACTATATAGACAATGGATCTTTAGCTAAACCTCCTAGATTTAGCCGGATAACTTTCTAGTCTGGAAGGAAAGAATGATTGTATTCCTAGAAGGGTCAGATCCTAAGATCCACTACTAGGTAGAGAATGGACCATTCGTTCCAACACTTCTTGTCCCTGTAGTTCCTGCTACTACTACTCTCTTGGTATTCCTGAGAGACGTATTCCCAAAGCTCCACATGAATGGAGTGAGGAAGACAAGAAAGAGCTAGTTGTTGATTCAAAAGCTAGATCTATTATTGCCATGTCTCTGCCAGATGATTATCATTCTGTTATGAAAATGAGGACCTCCAAGTCCATGTGGGACACTCTCTGTGTTCAATATGAAGGAACCGATGAGGTTCAGATTACTCGCCGAATCAACTTGGTGAGACAATATGAAAGCTTCATGTTTCTGAAAAATGAGAGACTTTCACAGATCCACCAGAGATTTAACTGTCTTTTAATAAATATGAAAACAGTTGATCGAGAGTACTCTAACTCTGAAATTCTGACAAAGTTCATGGAAGCTCTTTCTGAACAATGGGACACTTTCACTACATGTCTTAAATTGTCAAAGAACAAATAAACTCTATCTTTAAGTGCCTTGTACGGAATATTGCTCAATCATGAGCAATTTCAATCCTTAAAAAGAAGCCTCATAAAGGACAATAAATCTGCTAAAAGTACTTCTTTGGCCTTAGTGACTTCAGAGATGGAACCTTCTAAATTGTATCTTCTTCTATCACAGCTATCACTAAGTTAGATCAAACTAACTCAGAGGATATCACTGATGTTGTTATCTCTGAATTCGATAATTCTTTGGCTCTTCTCACTAACAATTTTAGAAGATTTGCCAGAAAGAGTAATTTCAGAAAGACCCCTACCATCACTGACTTTGATAAGTCAAAGACACCTCGTGCTGACAAAGCTTCAACAATCTGCTATAATTGTCAACGCAAAGGTCACTTTGCTAGTGAATGCAGATCTAAGAGGTTGCTGCTCCCACCACCTCTCAGATCCCTGATAAAACTAAGAATGAAAAATATTCTAAGTTAAAAGAGAAATACCAGAATCTGAAGAAAAACCAGTGAAAGGGCAAGGGCCTTGTCGCTGAAGAAGTCGACTAGGATCAAGAAGTCGACTAGGCACAAACCACTGACGAATCTAGGTCATATGAAGAAGACATAGCCTTCATATGTCTTATGGGTATAATAAAAGAAGCTGAAGAGGCCTCTGACACCTCTTCATCAGAATCTGCATCAACTCAGGTACCTATCCTAAAAAACTCCTTTATACCTGAAACTGATAGCTTGTCTGCTCTCGACTATGACTATTGATCTTTATAATGCTTTAAATGGTAAAACAAAAGCTGAACAAATAAACATTAATCTAATTGAACAACTTAAAAACTGTCATCTAAAAATTAAATAACTTACTAAAATCTAAGATAATTTTAAGGACCAAATCTTTGTAAATCAGACCATAAGCATTGAGAAAGAACAAGCTATCACTAAGCGCGAAAAAGCCATCGCTGATCTCAAGGCTGAGAAAGCCACCATTGAAGGATGGTGCAAGGCCTATGACAAATTCAGTGAGATCATAAATGCTTAGATTCCCAAAAAGGTCAAGAGCAGTCTCAAATATTCCTCTGACCAAGAAGAAACTAACAATGATCGTTCTGTACTTAAATTCGGAATGTTTGTTTCTTCTATCCCTGATCCCTCTACTTAATGTATCTCTACATCTGAGTCAAAACCTTCCAAACCTTTTACCAAGGATTCAGGGAAGGTGATTAAAGACATGTTCCTTAATCATGTTCCTACGATCAAGAATTTCCAAAAACTGAAGAAGAATCCTTCTGTCCCTTCAGTGAGTCATCCTAAGTCTGGGAAGAAGATCCCTGGATCTGTTCAGAGATCAACTCCTAGAATCAAGATTGATCTTACTCCATCTATACCTGAGAAATCCGTGGTTCCTCCTTGGTCAATGGATAAAGGAATTATTGGATCCGATCCTAAAACTATTTTGACCTCTTCATTGCATGTTTATTGCTCAAACCTGTTTTTAAATATGGGAAATGATATCACTGTGGTGAGACTACCCACAGTAAATGTCCTAATGCTACTAAAGCTGAAAAACTATCTCATGGCAAGAAAGTAGGTCAAGGTGAGAAATCTGCGAAGGCTAAAACCACCAATATCTTAAGCATTAGTCAACTCTGTGACAAAGACTTCAAAGTCTTGTGCACAAAGACAAGATGTGCCGTCACTGATAAGAATGACATACTTGCTTTAAAAGGCAAAAGATCAGAGAATGTATATGTCATTAATATGGATAGTACTCATTTAGAGAATGTTTGCTTTCTATCCAAGGCCTCCTCTGATGTAAACTAGCTTTGGCATAACAGACTCTCTCATCTGAACTTTAAGATGATCAATGATTTATCTCGAAAATAACTTTTCAATGGTCTCCCTAACCACTCTTTTACAAAGGAATCTCTTTGTTCAGCGTGTGAAAAAGGAAAACTGGCAAAAGCCACGTTTAGATCCAAACAAGTATCTTCATGACCACTATTCGTCACTTACTTCATATGGATCTCCTTGGACCAGTCAACGTCCAATCCATATCTGGAGATAAATACACTCTGGTGATTGTTGATGAATATTCCAGATATACATGGGTATTCTTTCTTCGTTCCAAGAGTGATACACCTGATGAAATTATCTCGTTTATCAAGAAAATGGAAGTCCTGAACAATTTCAATGTTCTCTGCATGACAAGTGACCATGGCAATGAATTCAACCGTGTTGCTTATGTTGAAGGGCTAAAGCATAATCTCTTAAGCATTAGTCAACTTTGTGACAAAGATTTCAAAGTTTTGTTACAAAGACAAGATGTGCTGTCACTGATAAAAATGACAAACGTTTTTTAAAAGGCAAAAGATCAGAGAACGTATAAGTCATTAACATGGACAATACTTATTCAGAGGATGTTTGCTGTTTATCCAAGGCCTCCTCTGACGTAAACTGGCTTTAGCATAAGAGACTCTCTCATCTTAACTTCAAGATGATCGATGATCTACCTCGAATGGAACTTGTAAATGGTCTTCCTAAACACTCTTTTGCAAAGGAATCTCTTTGCTCAGCTTTGATTTGTGCATTGCATGTTGACCTATTTTCCAAATGACTGTTCGGATTCTTAAAACCCTAAGGGGTTTTTAATAACTTACCCCGATAGTGCTCAATACCTATTACATAGGCCTCGATTTACCCTCTAGTATCCTTTTCGATGCCCATCGTACTTCAATTTTTCACTCAAAATGCTCGATTGTGGACATAGAAATCTGAGCCTCTTAGTTCTATGTTCTCGGGTCCTAAAGGCATTCATAAGTTCAATCTTATCGCATATTATGGCCATTCGATGTTCTCGCATCACACTACCTCAGTATGATGCGAGTTAATGCCTTAGGCATTTTTTTGGGATATTTTTTTTTGCCTATCATATTTTCTAAGGCTCACTAATGCCCCATTTTTGTCTTATCTAAATGAACTATCACAGACTTCAAATGGCTACAATCCGCGACCCCAATGCTTCCGATGATGAGAACCCCATGCCATCCGTCGAATCGTCAGTCCCGAGCGTCACAACCGGCAATCCGGAAGACCGATTCATGCTCCAAAAGGACATGCTTGACTTCAATGCCAACAACCATCAACTCGATTTTCACATGAAGTTGGCACATACCATCGTAATGGAGATCGTCAAGGGACACCCGCTCTGTCACGCCTTCAACCTGCCGCCCATGTCCCGACATTCTATTTACAACAATTCTGGCATACCCTCCAATATTACCTGATTGACGACGATTTTCACTTCACCGCACAAATACACTAGTATACGACCCGTCTAACTCCTTCCCGTCTCCGACGAGTCGAACACCTACCCGGCAAGAATCGTATACCCCGCCTAAAGGTCCTCGTTCTCCGTCGAACCTCACGACAAACCGCCATCTCCTCTTTAGAGTCTGAATCCGAAGGCACTGCCGATCTAGATCTTCATGACATGTCGAATGAGACGCGCCAACCACGCCAACTGAATGAAGACGCAGTCTTTGCTCGGATTGACCGACAACATTCAGTAACCTACACTTCCTCCGATAACACTTAAACTAGACCTGAAAAACGTGTCGTGTCGGGTTTGTGTCGGGTTCAAAGTTAAACGGGTTGAGAGTGTCTAACCCTAACTCGACCCGTTTAATTTTCGTGTTGTGTCAAGTCAACCCGTTTAATTTTCGTGTCGTGTCGTGTCAACCCGTTTACTTAAACGGGTTGAAATGTATTACCCAAACTCGTTTAATTCGTGTCTGGTTATCATGTCGTGCTAGTTTTTGCCAGCTCTACATGGAATGTAAAATCATTTTTTATTATTTACTTTGTTAGAAAAACTATAAACTATGGGTTGTTGACTCTATTTGCCTAAGGGTCTAAGGGGCCTAATACAAATGGGTTATTCGGGTCATTTTCGAGATGTAAATTTTGACCTTGACCTTACTCGTTTAATTTTCGTGTCGTGTCATGTTAACCTGTTTACTTAGACGAGTTGAAATGTATTATCCAAACCCATTTAATTCGTGTCAAGTTCATGTCGGATTAGCGTGTCGTGCCAGTTTTTGCCAGGTCTAACTGAAACCGATTCAGTTGCTCAATCCCAACTCCAATCTATGCCCAACACTGGAGAAATAAGGAGAGAGAGGAGGGAGTTCAGGTAGAAAATATACAAGTGAGTTTGAGTAAAGGAACAGAAAATATTACTGAGAGTGAGCGAATCCCAACCGTCATAAGTCGGGTAGCCACATCTTCTATCGACACTCATTCGTTGGGTATCGGTATTGAACAAGATGTTGTGGACCCAACAGCGCAAGTGCACGCCCCCACCTAGCCACTCCGGTATCTCTCAGCAGATGCTGGTTTTACATATACTGGCAGGTTTAGCTCCTTATCTAGCGGTCATCCAGTCGGGAAGTGCTGCTATTGAACATAGAAGACGTTACCTGCAGTCTTCAACTTCGATTGAATGCACATCAAGTCTAGGGCTCCAACCCATTAGGACACGGGTCGATTCATCTACCGATAGCCTTCGTGGCACGGTCATAACTACTATAGTGATGACGTCCATCGACGTTTCACGAGGATTAGAAGGAAATCCTACCAATGCTACAATCACGCCAACGTTGAATGTAGGTCTCATAGTTGATTCCACTGTGATGACAACAGGTACTCTACGTGACCCTAGACTTACCCCGACTACATCAACTACACCATCATTCACAGATCCAACCATATCGATGAGATCTGACGCCTCCTTAAATGTAAATCTCTTGCCGAAGCAATGGCAGAGTCCGCTCGCGGTCGTCAACCCTCTCCACCAACTCCTACGACTCCCCCGACTCCTCCAACACCTCCCTCGACGCCTCCAACACTCAACACAAACTTATGTCCATGTTGTATGCCCAACTGCTCGAACCCGAAGATGAACTTACCGGTCTACTCCGACGAAACCTACAAAGCGGAGGTTCACAAGGAGCTTGTTGATATGAAGACCCAACTCTCCAACTCTAATCAAATAGTCTTGGGTGCCATTAGCAGTGTTCGTGAAGAGATCCATCAAAGTTGCCATCCTCATACTTCCTCCTCCAAACGGCGCGCGATGATCAGGATGATCCTAATCTCCATGAGGGGGAGAAACGCCAACGGATTCCTGAAACAAGCACGGGAAGCCACCACAACTACCACGACGAATCTGGTACAACAAATTGTCGGTCCTTCATCAATTCCATCATGTCAACAAACGACAATGACAGACTTCAATTATGAGAACATCGCAAGAGCAGTTGATCCAGATAATGACGAGTTGGTGCAAGTAAACGTACAGAGCATACAACAAGAAGTGAGAGACTGGTCCAGAGACCCCAATGCTCCAGTACTTGGAGATGAAGATTACAAAAGTATTCATCAATTGAACATCTCCATCTTACTGGCGTCATCAACAACCAAATTGCGGCATCATCAAGCTAGATGGGACAAGATCATAGAAAACCATAACCCACGAAGGGAAAAGAACAAATCAGAGTTCCCTATCTAGAAGAGAAAAGCAGAAGCTCTTCGCCAAAACAACGACTCCAGAAAACTTGGCTCATATTCACCATGTCACCAAGATGTCATCTTGAGAGCTGATCGAGTACGTCTATATGCTTAGAAGGGTTGCACAACCAAGACAAGTGGTGAACACAATTAACAAGATTGTTGTCATCAAGGAGATTGACTATGATTAACTTAGTTAAGTCAAGTTTCCAACGTTCAAAGTCATGCGCGATGATGCAAAAGACTAACTTTTTCTGAAGCTGATTTTCCGAACTTAGAAATTGATGATCTGGATTTCTTGTACATAGAGATGAGAGACAAACAAAGGATATCAAGAGATGAACAAAGAGCTTTAAGAGCAATCGTACATTTTGTTCAAAAGGAAATCCGATTCAGCTATCTTCATGATTTCCAACACGTTCTTGAAAGCAAGCAAAAAAAGATCTTCATCATCAAACCAAATCAAGATATTCCGGGTTTAGACAAGATCAGAAGTCTCACCATCTTAACCAAGCCGACTCACGGAATTGTCTATATCAAGAACAACGGCACCAAACGGTTCATGAGATTTAATGAAACAGCTACTTACTATGATGGAACACTGAAGGTTGTTCGTTTGAGACTATCTATGAGATCAGTTATGACAAAATATTATTGACGCCATGGAGATCATCAACAAACGCTTGCTCTACCGACACACACTGCGACGATTTGAAAGAATGTTTGAGATTCGGTAATGCGCTCATTTTGCCACAAAGGGGGAGATTATTAAGAAATTATTTTAGTTGTGACAAAATAGGAAAGTATTGCATAGTAATGAAAAGGCAAGTGTATAATGCTTTATTCCTTGTTTTCTTATTCTATGTTTCCTAGCAATATATATATAGAGGGTTAAGGGTTCATATTTTAAAGAGAGAGAATAACATATAGTAATTGTGAGCTATAGCCTTGCATATGATAACCTTTGTACTACGATTATCAAGTGAGATATACGACATATTTTCTCTCATATTCATTGTGTTTGTTCATTGTGTTCTTAATTGATACGATTACACTTGATATTCTGGGATCCATAGAGAGATAGATATTGAAGAGGGATAGAGTAAGAGATGAATGAAGTGTAAATATCGAATGAATGATTTGTTCGTTTGTTCGATATATATATATATATATTGAATAATTTACTTTTTTTCAAATCAATAACTTTACTTTATTTCAAATCAATAGTTTATTTTATTTCGAATCAAATTATTTTTAGAATTATGTAAAGTTAAAATGCATTTTGTTCATAATCTTATGCATTTTCCACATTTGCATCCTTTAACGTATTTTTAACATATATTAGTTAATACAGGATTAAGTATTTTAATGTGATAAGGTTGTAACACGAAAATTGAAATAGTAAATATGTACCACAAATTAAATAACTATAAGCGAATAAAATGTGAATATTAAAAATATTTTTTCGTATTATATAATATATAATAATATAATTGAATCAAAAAATATTCTATATTGGACTCATTTCGAATGTATTGACGAGACAATTATAATGGTGTAACTTGTTAAATAAAAACATATTTTTTAATGTATTTTAATTGATATGCGATTATGTATGTTAATATGATAAATGATAAAAGTGTAAAACGAAAAATTAAGAAGTAAGGGAACTAAAGTAAATCAACTATTTAATATTGGGGGTAAAAACTATAAATTTACGATTAAAATTCTAAAAAAGTTAAAGGATGAGAGAGAGAGAGGGGGGGAGGGAGAGAGAGAGAGAGAGAGAGAGAGATAGAGAGAGAGAACACGTGTCTTTATGGAAGTAGGCAGAAACCGTATGACAAAAGTGTTTAAAAAAGCTCTTTAAATATAAGGTAAAACGCACCAAACTTAAAATAATGTTTTAGATAAACTTTGGTTTGGAATCTGTTGTAAATAGTCTTTACCTTTAGGTAATGTATCCATATCAATTTCCATCCACATTTGTCAAAGATTGAATAGTTTTTTAGGTTGGGATTTTACCAAAAATAACCATTTTATACTACTTAAATTAACAAAATAACCACTTTTTAAAAAACATGCTAATATAACCAGTTTGGTCGCCCCTGGTACCATTTCTCGAAAACTAAACTCAATAAAGTACAAATCTTTAATAAAACACAAAATTAAAGTATAAATGTCAAAATCAGGTCATGTCGATATCAAATCAACGTATTAAAATAAGATTTATAATTAAAAAAATGAATATCTTGAAACCAGCGACTGGTCGCCCCCGAGGGCGACGTTGACTGGTCAACGCCCAAATTTTTTTCTCGTAATGGTTATATTTGATTCCTTACGCGACGAGACAACTTAATGGATGATTTGACCTGGTATTTTGTTTTTTATGGTCGGTTTTCGTATGTAAGAAACGATATGGAAAACGATAAATTCATTCCAACGTTCTTTTCTCTCGAATCCACTCGTTTTCTCTCTAATCCTCTCGTTTTCTCTCGAATTGGCTCGTTTTCTGTCGATTTTCACTCGATTTTATCGTTTTGTCTTCACTTTGAGTCCGAAAATACTTCCACCGACAACGGCATAATGAAACAATCCTTACGTAATTTTATCTTCCTTTTAATTTAACTTAATAATATCTTTTTGTTTAGTATTTAACTTAATACGTGTGTCGCCCAGGGCATAAGGGGCATGATGACTTGACGTCATCCTCACCTTCCTCCGGCTTATCACCGGGGTTAAAAGGCAGCAAAGTGACGTTGAGGGCACAAATAGCCGTTTAAAGAAATATTTGCGATGCATTAGAAGTTAATTAAAAAAGGTTTAAAATGTTTAGCCAAACGTGCTTTGGCCCGTGGTTAAATACACCTAAAGAAAATAGTGATTTTTGTTTAATAAATTTGATGGTGCAACTCGAGGATTATTACTGCCAGACTGAATTAGAAGAAATTCATTACCGTATTGGTGGATCAATAGAATGGTTCGCGGTTAATCGATGGAATCAATGTGACTATATATAAAATCACGAAAAAATATTACTATTAAACTCGTTATATTTTATTCCATTACCGTAAATGGTTACATTTGATTCCTTCGTAAATCGTTATAACTTATTAAACTCGTCGCTTAAGGAATTAAATATAACGATTTACGAGAAAAAATTTCGGGCGTTGACCAGTCAACGTCGCCCCGGGGCGACCACTTACACTGGTTTCAAGATATTCCTTTTTTTAATTATAAATCTTATTTAAATACCTTGATTTGATGTCGATATGACCTGATTTTGACATTTGTACTTTAAATTAGTTTTTAATTAAAGGTTTGAACTTTATTGAGTTTGGTTTTCGAGAAATGGTACTGGTCGCCCCCGGGGGCGACCAAACTGGTTATATTAGCAAGTTTTTAAAAAAGTGGCTATTTTGTTAATTTAAGTATTATAAAATGGTTATTTTTGATAAAATCCCTTTTGGGTTTACCTTGTGTAATGTAATAGTTATTTTAGGAGTATAAAAATACTCCATGAGGTGGATGTTGAAAAATACATTTGAATATTCTCAAGCTTTCTTTTCTCTCTTTCTCCATATAATTGTAATCTAGTTGTTATAATTTTTTATTTTGTAACAAGTTATCAGCATGAGCTCTAATCAAAGTATGTATTTCCTTAATATTATATGTTAAGAAGATTAAATACCAAAAATTACAATTCTTGAAAACATAAATACAAGGTATGTATTTTATATGTTATGCATGTACTAACATTTATTTATGCTTATAATAATTTGGATTTTTATGAAAAATAACCATTTTATAGTGTCTAATTTAACAAAATAGTCACTTTTAAAAAAAATGACAAAATAACCATTTCTTGAAAACATAAATACCCCATGCCATGTGTCCCTCTTACATTGGTTCTTTTTGAAATTTAATTTAAAATTACAATTTTGACCCCTAGAGTTATATAATTAGTTATTTTACATCCTTTCTTTTTTAATTTTTAATTTTACACCCTTATTACATTAACGTATATAATTGTATATCAATTAAAAATCGTCTAAAAATACTATTTTATTTTAACAAATTACACCATTATAATCGTCTCGTCGATACCTTCGAAATGAGCCCAATATTGAATTTTTTTTGATTTAATTATATTATTATATATTAACTTTATCTATTACTATATTATAAAGCATGCATTTCAGTTGTGCAGTTATTGTTTAGAAACTTTAAGACTTACAACATTTGTTTCATTAGGTACAACTATTTGATGCGCTGCCCACCTCCTCCTCCCTCTCATCGTCGTTAACCCCACCTCCTTCTCCCCCTCATCGTTCCTTTCTTTCCGGTGCTCACCAACGATCCCCACTTCCCCTCATCTAAATCAATGAAATTGCTCTCATTGTTGCCTTTCACTTTGGCTTTGCTATGGAAGGGTTCTTCAAATTTGGAATTACAAAGAAACGCACATGTATGTTGTACTTCAGATTTTGGCCTCAAACTTTCAATTCTATACATTAATTTTTTTGTTTTTTACTCAGTTCGTTGGGTTTTTATCTGATGAACGACTTCTCTGGTTCTGGTTGTGGTTTAATTTGCTAATGCAGGCTGTTGAAATTTGGAAGAAACACTATCAGGTCTATCTCAAAACTTCAGACTCTATACATCAAGTTTTTGGTTTTTTACTCAGTTCGTTGGTTTTAATCTGGTGAATTGATGAGGAGACAATCACAGTTTTTCTTGGGTTGTTCGGGTTTCTTTCTAGAGACAGTCATATTTTGGTTTTCTAGCCAATTCTTTATGCTTTTATTTGATTAACGACTTTTTTGGTTTTGGTTTACAATTTGGTAAGGAAAGCTGCCCAAATTTTGCAAAAACACAATCAGGTTTGGTCTAAAAACATCAGATTTTTTTTTCTTCAGTCAATAGCTTCTTCTCTCTTCAATTTTATAAATCAATTCTTTGGTTTTTGGTATCCCCAAATCTGAATGTAAATGTATTTTTATCTTCTCACCGCAGGATGAATCCGTCTAACAAAATTACAACGTCGTCAAAAGTTCAAACATTGGTTTCCCTAAACCCTTATCAGACAATTTGGAAAACCAAGGCTTTGTTGACAGGCAAGGGAAGTATGCGTACATACAAAAATATGAGGGGTGAAGGCTGTGTATTCAATGTGGAGCTTACTGATGAGGATGTAAGTGTTAATTTCTCTATCTATTGACTATTTTGGATTCTACTAAGTACCTGTTTATTAGCATATTAATGGTTACTTCAATTTTTAACTTTTGTATTGGTTAATGAACAGCTTAATGGTCTGCTGTGTCTTAATGAAAAGCTTAATGGCCTCCTATTGGCGTATAGTTTTTTTTGAGGTTCTGATACGTTTTTGTTATACATCTAAACTTTGAATTTTTATAAATCTATGAATTATTATGTCCATAGATTCAAACCCCCTAAAAGACCCAACATTTGATTGAAGTATAGGAACATCATTGCAATTACAGTTGTTGATATAACGTATGATGTTCTGAAGCTTAGTCTGAATAGATTCAGCTGATAATCCGGCAAAAAGGACAGCTTTAAGCCGTACAATTTCTTCAAAAATCCACTTTCTAGGAACTTCCCATTTAACCATTTTTCTGCATATGCGAATACCGGCTGACGTAAGGGGTGCACTGATGGTTGGGACTCCTGTGATGCTCCCATAAGAATCAAGAAACACCATTTTATGCACCCGTGAATAAGCTACTATCTATATCATTAAGCCACCACCAAGAGTCTTACTCGGGTAAGAGATGGAAACGACTCTTACCACGGTAAGCGCTTACCGAATAAATTGTTGCATACGGTGCCATTTTCGTGAACTAAAATCTTGTCCGGTAAGTAAGCGATAGTGTTGAATTTTGCCGGTAAGCACTTACCCGGGTAAGACTAGGTAAACGGCCCCTTAGTTTGACATTCTTAGTGTACATATTTTTTAATCAGAATTTATGGACTTCTATTTTTTAGGTTCATCATTGGTGTAAGTATAGTCATAGAATCCTACGATTTTCTTTATTTTTTATATGTTGCTTATTTCTTTTACTTTGTTGTCGTTTAATATTAACTAATCTTGGTTATTCTTACCTTTTGCATATGCCAACGGTCGTCTTTGTTTTTTTAATCATGGGTATTCGGGGTAGCTGACATGCAACTTGACTAATCACAAGGACTATGGAGAACAACTAAGAAAATCTCCAATGACCTTTTAGTACTTGAAAGGATGACCTTTTAAGAGGATCCCAAATGACCCTAGCCTTATTGTCATTTGAGCAATTCACACAAGGTTAGTGCGCTGGTCATCGATAATTCATTGGTAGAATATCCATATTACTAATAGATTAAAGAAATACTTAAAATTAAAAATATAAAATTCGATTATATTTCCTTTGCACTATGATTATCGATTATATATAGTTATATACATCAACATAAGAATCAAGAAACACCATTTGATGCACCCGTGAATAAGCTACTGTCTATATCATTAAGCCACCACCAAAAAGTCTATATAGTTGAACGAATAAGTTGCGAGAAGAAGCTTCATGCCCTTCTTTCTGGTAACAATCTAATTTCTGAATTGCCCTATTATATGTAGTTATATATATCAACATAAGAATCAAGAAATACCCTTTTATGCACCCTTGAATAAGCTACTGTCTATATCACTAAGCCACCACCAAACAACCCTATATAGTTGAACGAATAAGTTGCGAGAAGAAGCTTCATGCCTTTCTTTGTGGTAACAATCTGATTTCTGAATTGCCCTATTATATGTAGTTATATACATCAACATAAGAATAAAGAAACACCCTTTTATGCACCCGTGAATAAGCTACTATCTATATCATTAAGCCACCACCAAACAGTCCTATATAGCTAAACGAATAAGTTGCGAGTCTCATTAAGCTGCTAGCAAACAGCCCCTTAGGGTCTCAACTCTCACATTGGACCCTTTCTTCCCAACATATGATACAATCTCCCTTCAATCCTCAAGGGCTCTTTCGAAAACTAATCTAATAAGGTTCATTTATTCCTACAAAAAATATGGAAACTAAAAGTAGCTAGATTTAGAAACTTTTTAAGGGAGGTAGTACCAAGAAAGCATCACCCATCCATCCAAACAGCACCTGCAACATACACAACCATCTAAACAGTCCTCTTGCAGCATACACCGCCATCCAAACAGCCCTCCTGCAGCATACAATGCCATCCAAACAGCCCTCCTGCAACATACACAGCTACCCAAACAGCCCAACATTAGAAAATCACATTTTAATCCTATAAATCTCTTGCAGCATACACATCCATTCAAAAAGCCATTCATTAAGCTGATGTGGCTTAATATGCTTTTCAATCCTATAAATCTTATATATTTCGAATATCAAAAAATCACATTTTATAGTGTGTTACCTGACCATCTTTATCTTCTTTGACATTCAAACTTAGTAACCAATGTATGGATTTGTTTGTGTTAGACCGAAGGAAGAGCAGCAGTAACTGATCTGTCTTTTTGTAGGGTACTCAAATGCAAGGAACCATGTTTAACGAGGCCGCAAGAAAATT
Source organism: Silybum marianum (assembly GCA_036898165.1). Lineage (NCBI taxonomy): Eukaryota > Viridiplantae > Streptophyta > Magnoliopsida > Asterales > Asteraceae > Silybum > Silybum marianum. The sequence goes on along the minus strand of CM072538.1, from coordinate 12,864,556 downwards.
CTTTGATAAGCTTGAAATTGGGAAGGTCTATTACATATCTAAGGGAACCATAAAAGTGGCAAACAAGCAATTTAAAACCATTGACAATGATTTTGAAATGACTTTGAACCAATATTCTCAAGTGGAGGAGGCAATCAATGAATCAATGCTTGTGCCTGAAAGAAACTTCAATTTTGTGTCGATTGACCAGTTGGGAGCACATGTCAATCAAAAGGAGCTTGTAGGTAAGATATTGAAGGTAATATTTTTAATTCATGTTGTGTAATTGACCTTATGCTAAGTATGTGTTTCGATGTAACTTTGAATTACAGATGTTATTGGGGTGGTGCAACATGCTTCACCAACAACATCCATTCGAAGGAAAAGAGACCAACAAATAATTCCAAAGCGGGATATAACAATTGTCGATGAAACGTATATTACTTCCTTACTTAGAGTTTTCGTTGTTTGTGTTGCCTTTTATTAACTCTACTAAAGTGTAATATAATTTTGTTTTAGGAAGAAAAGTGTTGTTGTGACTCTATGGAATGATCATGTGACTTATTTTGGGCAAGATTTTAGATATGGCGAGCAAATCCCCTGTACTTGCAATGAAGTCCTTGAAGGTTGGATATTTCCGAGGTGAAAATCTGTATAGGCTTGTCATTCTTCATACTGATTAAGGAGGCTTTGTTGATTGTTTTCAATTACTATTTTGGTAATTTTTGCTTTTCTCCTTTTAGGTGTTAATTTATCAGCACTGCCCGATAGTTATTTTCGAATAAATCCTGATATACCACAATGCTTGAAGTTGAGATCATGGTAAGACATTACTTGCATAAAATGGTTAAATTTGTTCATAACTTGTAAAAGCTACATCTTACATACCTACATGTCTCATAGATATGATTATGAAGGATTAGAAACAACATTAGCTCCCATTGGCTCGTGTTTAAACCCTTCCTTTAAAAGTGATGAAAGATCAATGAATTGCGACCGAGTGACACTTGACCATATAACGACAAACCCAACTTTGGGTGAGGACAAGGTATTCCATGCTTTTAAAATATTGCTTACGATTTACCATTATGCATATAAAGAGATTAATACATTTGTGTAGCAGCGTGCCTTCTTTAACACACACGCTTGTATGACGTTCGTTAATCCTGGTCGGACTATGACATATCGGGCTTGCAACACATGTAACAAGAAAGTTAGAGGGTCTACTATTGGAAGCGGTTATTGGTGTGACCGTTGTCAAACTAATCAAGAAACGTGCAAATTCAGGTTTTTTTTATCACTTCACTTCTAAAATGTAACCCGACATTAGTTGATTAAACATCCTTACATATTACATTAATTATTTGTACACATTTTTAGATATTCACTATTTGCAAAATTTTCGGATGTGAGCGGTGAAGCTTGGTTTTCTATATTTAATGAAGAGGCAGAGACTTTACTAGGTTGTTCACCCGATGAGCTTGCTAAAATGAAAGAAGAGGTACTTGTCCTTTATTAGGTAAACATTGGATTATCATCTTAAACTACTACTTCAAATTGTATTTATCCGAAATGATATTGTAGGAACAAGGAATCAAATTCCAGTTACAATTGAAGAAAGCTAATTGGATTCCATACCTCTTCCATGTTGCTGTTCTACAATCAAAGTACAACAACGTGAAACGACAACAAATAAATGTCATTGGCATTACCCCTGTTGATTTTGCAGCCGAAGCAAGATTCCTTTTAGAAGATATATCTTTGATGAGAAGCTAAAAATTTCTTAGTTGTTTAGATTATCCTTACCAAACTTTGTGAAACCAAGATACTTTGCTGCACCATGGTTGTTTTATTAATGTTGTTTTCAGTCGAAACTTTGTGAAACTTAAGATACTTTGATGCACCATGGTTGTTTTATTAATGTTGTTTTCAGTCGAATTTTTGTTTTATCAATTTTAGAAGTCTCAAACACTTAATTGCAAGGACCTGTTTTAATGAACACCTTATATATCTGATGTGTCTTAACGAATAGGTTACTCGGCAGCTGTGGCTTAATGAACAACTTATTTGGCTATTGTGGCTTGATAAGTCACTTTGTATATCATTAAGACACAACCAAACAGTCATTGTATAGCGGACCATATAAGATGTGAGTTCCATTAAGCACACATATTAGTCTCCCTTTATGTCTCACACAGGAAGACATAAATATATACATACATTGACATATTGTATATTTTTTTTAAGCGGCAACATACAATACAATTTTATTAAGCTGTTGTGGTTGAAGGAAGAGCTTATAGCTCTGTTATGGTTGCTGTGTCTTAATGAAGACCTTACTGGCCTGTTGTGGCTTAATGAACAACTTACTTGGCTGTTGTGGCTTAATAAGTCACTTTCTATATCATTAAGCCACAACCAAACAATCATTGTATAGCTGAGCGTATAACGTGTGAGTTCCAATAAGCACATGTATTAGTCTTCCTTTATCTGTCACACACAAAATAAAATCAGACCCGGAGACGCTTGTACGCCATGGCAGCTAAACCTAACAGCTCTCTGCTCCTGTTCAAGACAACTATATGCCTCCCCTACCTCAAGAAACAAACAAGCAACCTAAAAAAGTTTACTGCATTAAGCAGCTTAATGCAACAACAGATGTAAGCAAACCTTTTCCACCACCTTTAAGCAACTAGACGACACACCTGTTTTCGATAGCTTAATGGAAAAAACATTCCCTACCTGCTTATAGAACCTGATCCAGACCTGAACCAGCCAGCTTACTGCATACCGCAACTTAATGCAGCAACTTAATATAGTATATGGTTTTGACAGCTTAATGAACCACCGAACTGGATCTGTTTTCCCTACCTGCTTATAGAATCCGATCTAGACCTGAACCTGCCAGCTTACTGCATACATCAGCTTAATCCAGCAGCTTAATGCTGTATCTGGTTTTGATAGCTTAATGAACTACCCAAGTGAACCTGTTTTCGGTAGTAGTCTTTAGAAATTTGAAAAGATAAAATGAGAAATCATAAATGAGAACATTAAAATGTGAAAATAATTGGAAAGATGCTGCAGAATATAAATGATCAGGTAGAATGAAACGAACAACCAAGTAAGTTGTTCATTTAAGTTAAAGATAAAGTCGTATTATGGATTTAAACGAACCGAATGAAACGAATAGAGAACTAAAAACAAACACAAAATTCTAGGAGCTCCCTATCACAAACAATTATGCAGAGAGTAACCCAAATAGTTTGCGAGTGGCAAACATATGAAGTTACAGTCAACATAACAGACCACAATCACGGTTACCACCACGAAAAGCAGTAGCTTAATGGGGTGGTTGTGGACAACCCCTTATTCAGCAGCTGCACTTCCCTCTGCAGCTTTATGGCTTAATGCAACAGACAACTTAATACAACTGTTGTTTTCAGACATCCACAGTCATGTCCTCGATCCAGATCCAAGCAACTTGATGTAGACAAACAGCTTAATGAAGCGACTGACTTCAATCATTCACCGCCCTGTCGCCAACCCAAAATCTGACAGCTTAATGCATCCAGACAGCTTAAAACAACATCTATTTTCAGACTTCCACAGTCCTATCCTCGATCCAGATCCAAGCATCTTGATGTATCATTTAAAATATAAAGAAAGAACCATATTTTTTTCTTAAACCTAAAAAAATTATAAGTTGAATTTCAATGCAATTAAGCCACAAACAATAATATGTATATGTCAAACGTAACCAACTAGCTGATATCCCTCATTCAGTATTTAAGTTTAAGCAATAGTTACCTAAGTTTGTGTGGGATTTCTAAGTTTGCATTAAGCTGTTGTCATTAAGCTGATAACAATAACAATATAGATTCCGCTTAATGAACCAGCACGAAACATCCGAGCCGAACAATAATATTTCGCGTTGGTTATCAATCATGTTTATGGTGTTCATACATGTCTGAGGCAATGTGTCGTCCACAAATATGAAGAGAGCCTTTCCAGGAGACAGATGAAGTCGCTTCTTTATGTCCGCTTAATCTGCACATGGTGCAAAGTAGTGACGAAAATCAGCAGCAGGTCTATTCTGCTGTCATACAGTCGCTGCCTGCATTAAGCTGTCGAAAGTGCAGTCTGTCTGCGTTTAGCTGCTTGAAAACAGGTTCTGCGTGTAGCTGCTACGCCAAGTTGTCGCCTATACTCCTGCATAACGCTGCTGCTTTAAATTGCCGCCCGCATTAAGCTGTTTGCTTTAAGCTATTTTCATTACCATCAAGGTTTGCATTCGAGGACAACGCACTTGGAGTATTTCATTTGGCTATTGCAATGCAACAATCCCGTCATAGTCGAAATCAATTCCAGGTTGGCACTAAGATGAATTGGTCGGTAGCTTATAGAGGGAATGAATATTTTGATGATATTTATGTTTCAACAAATTCTTTATTAAATTCTATTTTTAAACAAACAAAAATAAAATATTCTAAAGTTTGATTTTACGAAAAATTCACGACATTCTCATTCTTTTGAATCAATGAGATCCGATGTACTAGAATTTATACAACGTTTTATTCAAAAAATGTATTAAAATAATATAATAATGAATAAAGCTTAAAAATATCAAATTTTTTAAATTAAATATAAATTTTATTTGGAATAAGAATTTTATTTAGATCATGTTTTTTTAAAATTGAAAAGGTTACTGTAATTCAACTTCCCAAGCCCCCCCCCCCCCCCCCTATCATAAAATATACTAAAACAATTTAATTAATGAATAAAGCTTAAAAATGTCAAATTTATTAAATTAAATATATATTTTATTTGGAATAACAATTTTATTTAGATCATTTTTTCTATAATTGAAAAAGTTATTGTAATTCAACCTCCCAGCAAACCCCCCACCCCACCCATTACGGTTCTTCCCCCCCCCCCCCCTATCTACATGAAACTCCCATCCTATGAAATTCCCATCGTAATTTTTACTTCTCCTGCCATCAATACAATTTGAAAAAAAATCTTCAACAAATCCCACACAAACTAAGGTAAATATTGCTTAAACTTCCAATGTTGTTTGTAATTTGTTTTTAGTAAAATTAGTGATGAATGATGTTTAATTGGATTAATACAATTACTCATTTTGAAGGATTATATATTATGGGTCTCTGTTTTTTATGTTTTTCTATTGAATTTTGTGTTACCAAAGAATTTTGAATTAATTTTGTTACCATAGATTGACTTGTGGTTTGAAGTTGTCAATGTTTCAAAAGATTACTCAATCAAAGTTTAATATATGTTTCCTGTTAAACAACATTAAGCTGTTCATTAAGCCAAAGTAGTCAGGTAAGTTGTTCATTAACAAACATCAGCCACAGTTGCTCAATAAGTTGCTCATTAAGCCACAACAACCCAGTAAGACGTCCATTAAGCTGTTGTTGCTTAGGAAGATCTTCAATCCTATAAATCTTATATTTTTAACGCATAGTGATTCTTCAGTTCAAATTAAAAAGGATAATAAGTTTTATATGTATATATATATATTGAATTTTGTGTTACCTAAGAATTTTGAATTAATTTTGTTGAAGTTGTGGTTTGAAGTTGTGGATATTTCAAAAGATTACTCAATCAAAGTTTAATATATGTTTCCTGTTAAACAATATTAAGTTGTTCATTAAGCCAAAGTAGCCTGGTAAGTTGTTCATTAACAGACATCAGCCACAACAGCTCAATAAGCTGTTCATTAAGCCACAACAGCTGGTAAGATGTTCATTAAGCTGTTGTGGCTTAGTAAGATTTTCAATCCTCTAAATCTTATATTTTTAATGCATAGTGATTCTTCGGTTCAAATTAAAGGAGGATAATAAGTTTTATATGTATATACATATATATTTATTGAATTTTGTGTTACCAAAGAATTTTGAATTCATTTTGTTGAATTTATAAATTGACTTGTGGTTTTAAGTTGTCGATATTTAAAAAGATTACTCAACCAAAGTTTAATATATGTTTCCTATTAAACAACATTAAGTTGTTCATTAATCCAAAGTAGGCCTATAAGCTGTTCATTAATAGACATCAGCCACAGTTGCTTAATCAGCTGTTCATTAAGCCACAACAGCCTAATAAGATGTTCATTAAGCTGTTGTGGCTTAGTAAGCTTTTTAATCCTCTAAATCTTATATTTTGAATGCATAATGATAATGATTCTTTAGTTCAAATTAAAAAGAAAAATAAGTTTTATATGTATATACATATATACATATGTTTGTATGTGTAATGTGAACAGATGACATAAAGTGGAACATGGATTTCAAATTAATTTGAAATATGGAAGCCATAGTTGTTGGTGGACGGTGTTCAATATCACTCGATATGTTTAGACTAATTCCACCGTTTTGAGGGATTTTATAAGTTTCTTGCTTGATTCGAGGGATTTTTAAGTTTTTTTTTTCAACGATTATGAGGGACTTTTTTAAGACCTGTTTCTTTTAAAAACTTGTAGATTTGAAACCTGCTTAGATGCATTTAGTTGTAGATTTCCGACCTGTTTAGATGCCTTTATTATGTTGACAACTTACTTCAATTTAGCACTTTAGTATTGATTAGATCCCGTTACATTCTTACTTCAAAGTTTAATATGTGTTTCCTGTTAAACATCAGTAAGCTGTTCATTAAGCCATAGCAGCCCAGTAAGCTGTTCATTAAGAGACAACAGCTACAGTAGCTCAATAAATTGTTCATTAAGCCACATCAGTCAGTAAAATGTTCATTAAGTTGTTGTGGCTTAATTACCTTTTCAATCCTATAAATATTATATTTTTAATGCATAGTGTTTATTCAGTTCAAATTAAAAAGAAAAATAAGGACATGTTTATTACCAGCTTAATGGAACCCACACCTTATTCGGTCAGCTATACAATGACTGTTTGGTAGGGGCTTAATCATGTGTTGCTTTTTATAACCTTCACACTGATTTTGCCGATGACAGGTTGCAAGACTTTTGCTCTTTGGCTTCAAGTTTCTTATTGGTCGCTATTATATACTCGATTGAAGGAAATAATCTTTCATTTTTAATCTGTTGTATAACATTTCTTGCTTTTATGGGTGCTTTATGCCATTTATGGGTTCTTCCCATAGAAAGATTGTTAATCGTCGAGTGTGGAATTACTCATTCCATGTCTATTATTAATAGCCCTCTCAATGTTATCCTCTGAATTCAACAACAAAAAGATAACAACTTTACTACAAAAATGGTGCTCTCAAAAGAAAAGTATTTTACTAAATAGTGATATTCATAAAAATGCGTACTTGGTCTTTGATCAACACATTAAAAGATTCTAAATTATATATTCCTTTTGTTAGAAATCAATAGATAATCCAAATCTCCAACACCCCTATTATCTCTATATGTTTAAACCCAAGCAAGATGGGAGAACTACTCCAAAAAAGACCCCATATTCACCGGTTGGACAAACAAAACTGAAGTACTGAAAAAACACAGATACAAAACTCAAACCTGTGCAACCCAACATGATATAGAGAGATATCGGAAACATAAAGATTGTCTTCAATTAACACAACCAACATTAACCAAATACTGGTGCAATGACTTTCACAAGTTAATTTGCGCCTTAGAAAAAAAAATTATGTCAAACTCATCCAATCATGTATAAAACAACTCCATTTACTTGTATTAAAGTGAGTTTATGAGTACTAACTTTATAAAGTAGGTTTTTTTTATACTTTTGCAAATTTTAATACAACTATATTTACTTAGTTTAATTCATATAAATGACACAAAATAATTCAAATTTTACCCAAATATTAGGATCGCACAAATATGATGCATATACACCTTCGCTTGTGCTCGTAGGACCAAAGAGGCAAATTGAATTTAAAACAAGGCTTATAAGATTTATTAATGTAACATATTTATTTCTATTGTGGCATAATTGTCCAAATGGGTTACTAACATGGGATATTGTCATAGAAAATGGATTCACGTTGCAATGTTGAAAATTTTTCATCTCTCCAACCATTTTACATTTGGTGCAATTTGACGGCAGTCCTAGTAGATTTTGTCTGGAGAGACAACAAAGAAGAAAGATTATTTCTCATTTTAATTGATCAAAACGTAAGTTTAACTATTAGTATATTATTACTTAATTTTAATTGAATCGTAAAAAACGTTATTTTAGCTTTATTTGATAAATATTATTTGTATTACATAGAGATACAAAATCGTAGCAATTGTGCCGCGATGTTTGATGCAAGTATACACAACAATGAATTTGGTGGGGCGTGTGTTTCGGTTGGAACACTTCCAGCTTGAGGGTACGTGTTGGGACTGCCCGAGGTATGAGAGATACACTTTCGATCGTGAAGAATGGATGATTTATATAAGCAGGGGAACAAGGTTTATCCCACTGATAAACAATATTGCAAATGGGTTTCCGTTGTACCCATTGGTCCCTATGATAAGGTTCCTGGTAAGGGATAGGACCAGACGAAGAATGTTAATCGGTAAATCAAAATAATCTATTAAATCTACATTTTTATTTTCCTTTTTCTTTTAGTAATGAAAATAACAGTTTCTGAAAAATAACAATTTTATTGTACATGTTGTGGGAAAAATAATTGAGGGACGTCGGAGCATTGGTATGTTTGAACTCGTTTTGCAAGATGCGACGTAAGAATGTTTATGTATTAGAATTTACACATTAACAAATTACAAAAAAAATCATAACATTTAAAATATGAACAAGACGACGTATGGAATCAAGTTGGTATTTTACGACAATCCCCGTTCAAGTGTTGTTAGGATGTTTAGTGCAATACAACAAGAATCGGTCATTTACGTGTCTCAGGTTAAACTCATTCACACAGCCGAAGAAGGTATGTTGCCTGATAAAAAAATTATTAATGTTTTTATACAATTACAATGTTATTAACTAAATAATTACAAGGAGGTGGTACCTCTTAATTTGAGTCATAATTTAATGAATATTATATTTATTTTCAGGTAATTATTTGCGTTTTACGAACATAACGAAGATTGTGTTTCAACCACACATACCAGAAGCGGAGGCTCTTAGGCATATATAAAATTACCCGACCATTTTACTTTATGAATGCTATTATGCCTTTTTTGTGTATAGACTTTGGTTTATTTTCTAAACGTCGTCAATATGTATTTCTATTTGCATCTTTCTTAAACTTTGATAATATCTATATTTTAGTTTTACAGTTTCTTTTTCATCTTTTGAACAATTGAAGAATGATTGTTTTAACTATTAGTAATTTCCAACAACTAACATATGTGAATCCGTTAATGTTGTATGTTGATAACCTTGCTTGCACTTAAGTGACATGAATGTAATTTTTTGGCTTCCAAATTAAATTAATGAAAACTTCTTGACCAACAACAACCTACATGTGTTAATCAATAATATATTATTAACAATAAATTTTGTTGACAACAAAGTAATATATATATATATAATGCTAAACCAACATCAATGTGATAAAAATATTTGTGACATATGCTCAAAGTTTTATCATACGATTGGTTTTATTTTATGTTTTAAGTGCAAACATTGATAAATCCCTCACAATGCACCAAAAAGTATAAGTATGTGTACTATGTACAAATAACAACAAAACATTTGTCATTCTTCCGATGATATATTCACGAGTGGCAGATCCAAATTTTACACAAACAATTTATAGTATTATAGATACTGCTGTCAGGAACAACCATAATGTACACATAATCATATCGAAATCAACATTCAAAAAGAACATCAATACAAAGCAAATACAATTACCAAAGTAATTCAATAGAAGAAGTATAATAAATATATTCAGCCATTGAATACAAATCTAACCCAAACTAATATTGAGCTTATTGGATATCCTAAGCAAAATACTTTATAATAATCAACAACTAATAAATTCATTAAAGAACCCATACGTTCACAACTCTAGAAAAGGTACCCAATAGTTGGAAATATATAGGTTCATTTCAATATAAATTTTTATAAATTATGATAAATACATATCTTCCCTTTATATGTATCCTTATATAGTGCAATTTGAATTGTAGATGAACAACGTAAAAGTCATGTTATCCATAACATCTATGTATATATAATAAAATGTATTCATAATTTTTTATTATAAATTATTGGTGCAGAACAAAATACTTGCAATAGACAACGTCATGCACGACCAAGGTTCTAAATGGCGTGAGACGTGGCGTGGCGGTGAGGTCAAGCCTCAAGCTTTAGGAGCCACGGCGAAGCCATGACGTTTTCAAGGCGTGACTTATGGTGTCAAATTTCAAATTTATATTCAATATTACATATAAAAAATATATGTTTTGTATTCTTACTCAATGAGTTAATAATAATGAGCAAGTTAAATTAAGTTATATTAAAAACTAACAAATACGACATTTAAGACGTAAAGAAAAATCAAATATTCAATTACAAAACTTGCGCATTATGCCATGGCGTGCCACAGGCTTAACGTGGCGTAAGACACAAGCCTTGGTAGCATGGCACGCCATGGCGGTTGTGCGGCGAGTTTTTTAGAACATAGTCCACGACAAAAAAAAAACAAATTGCAAATGATGATGTCTTCAAGGTTGTGGTAGATATACGAAAAAGTATGTGTAATATATGTATATATATATGGAATAATAAATCAATTTTCAATTATTTATGATCAATTGGCTAATAATGTGTATTTCATTATAATTATGTCTTTCCTAGAACAACAGAAAGCATACCAGAGAGCATACTAGAGAGCATATTATGCAAGACAAAAGGAGAAGAAGAAAATGAGAAAAATTGTTGAGGGCTAAGGAAGTAGCCAATGCACGCCACTTATGACAAATATAGATGTACCGCAAGCGACTCAGATGAATGTGGCATTGTTAGAAATGGTACCATTAGGTATGTTATTATGTCAAATAATAAATAACGTATCTTATTATTCCAACAATACTGAAACGAGGGGAATGGCCATACGTGCAGATAGTATGCCAAACATGCATGACGACAATATGACACCATCCCAAACACAAATGCTTGACGATTTGGATATCGTGGGAACCCCTGTTATGACAATGTCTTATGTTGAACGAAGAAAGATTAATAACAAAAACTATTATCAGCGGCGTAGGGAACAAAACAATATGACAACACATGTTAGTACACAAGGAAGATCTCATCAACTGCCAAATACAGTTGAAACCATAAAAATTCAGAATGTTATGGATAGAGAAAGAACAACAAAATTATGTTTAGGGTTGGCACATGAAAACTTCAATGGTAAAAACAATGCATACATCTGATTTGTGATTATTTTTAAAATTGTCTTTATTATTAATTTGACAGTTAAATGTCTTAGATGTAGGAACATCTACGGAGGTCGGTGTAGCACCATCAATCATAGATGACATCCTCACCGAGGATCCTTACGATTTTCTTTATGATGGTATCCCTCCAGACCATCGCATCTTCAGTGAAGAGGCCGCATGTGTTTATTGTGGAGCAAAACAGTTAAGTTCTGAATTCGAATCCTTTTGTTGCATGAAAGGGAAGATCAAGTTGGCTTACTCACCCATTCCTGAAGAGTTATACCATCGCTTTATTGCGCAATCTGAATTAGGGAAAATGTTCAGACACAACATACGTGCGTACAACACGAACTTTTCGTTCACGTCAATGGGCGTAACATTGGATACATGAATGACCAATATGACATCTGGAGTATACACTTTTTGTGCACATGGAACAATATATCATACAATTGATCAATTAGTTCCAAGGGATGGTCAACCTAGGTACTTACAGTTGTATTTTTACAATGATCAATCTGGGTTTTCACATAGACTCCAATGGCCAAATCTTGATAGAGATGTCGTTGAAATTTTTACTCGCACTCTTGCGACAAATCCGTATGCAACAACATTTCGAAGCCTTGCTGAGCTTGGACCGCTCGACAATTATAGAGTCACTTTGAATGCATCGGTTGAACTAGACCAAAGAGTTTACAACCGTCCGACGGCATTTGAGGTTTGACTAAGATTAAATGTATCTTATAAATAACACACACACATATATTTATATATAGATTATACATCATATTCTCTTCTACTATTATGTAGGTTGCTCGTATTTGGTTTGAGGGAAATAACAACATCACTGCATACAAGAGAAGTATTATGGTGTACGGGAGGTTTGACCATTGTCAAACGATTCAGTCGTATCATGCTTGTTACGACCCATTGTCTTATCCTTTGTTCTTTCCCAACGGTGAGCCTGGATGACATTCAGGCATGCTAAGACGTGGAGTGCTCAACACTGAAATTACCAATGATGGTGAAAACGTTGACGATCATTTAGAAGGTATATGACCTTAAGAATTTTAGGACGTATCATGTATTTAATTTAGCTGCATATATTATTACTTTATAATTGTTTTCAAATTCAATATTAAACAACGACCGGCAGACGAAGGGGTAGTAGGAATACTTTAAGTATGTAGAAGTATTATTGTTACAAATTCCAAATCCGACCGAATCAGAATGTCCTATTACTAGGTGGCAGACTGTTACAATAATTTGTTGTAGACATTTATATCAAGATTGAGACTTCACGGTTAGATTTTATTGAACATAACCAAACCAAAATAAGAGCGGATTTATATCAAGGTATTGTGGATTGTGTCAATGCTGATGAGATTCGACCAAAAAGAATTGGACAACGAGTTGTCTTGCCTGCAAGTTTCATCGGAGGCCCACGTGATATGCGACGACGTTTTTAGATGCCATGACTTTGGTTCAAGATGACGGAAAACCGGATATTTTTCTAACAATAATGTGCAACCCAAAGTGGCCAGAAATCCTTTCTGAGCTATTGCCTTGTCAGAGTGCACAAGATCGGCCAAATCTTGTTTCCAGAGTGTTTCATACCAAGTTAGAAGATCTCAAGGATTAATTATTCAAGAAACGCATCCTCGGCTGGGTAAGGTCGTATGTTTATGTCGTGGAGTTTCAAAAACGTGGTTTGCCACATGCACATTTTCTTATGGTTATGGCACCAGACTATAAGATAATCAACCCAGATCATTATGACAAAATCCTATGCGCTGAAATTCCAAACCCGAGAAAACATCTTCAGATGCACTAGTTGGTCGTCAAACATATGATGCATGGTCCTTGTGGTCATTTACGACCATCCAGTCCTTGTATGCAAGGTGAACCCAAAAAATGTCGTTTCAGATATCCTATGAAATTCGTGGACAATGCGACACACTCAGATTAGTCATACCCAATGTATCGCAGGAGATAATGGAATTCAAGTTGATGTACGAGGCAACACGCTTGACAATCGATGGGTGGTTCCCTATAACCCAAAACTCCTAATGATGTTCAACTGTCACATCAATGTTAAGGCTTGCTCAAGTATAGTATTTGTGAAATATGTCTTCAAATATATATACAAGGGCCATGACAAACAGGTCGTGCATATCGACCCAGACGAACAACATACTGTAATTAACGAGATAAGGAAGTTTCAAGATGTACGTTATGTATCCTCTCCTGAAGCAATATGGCGAATTTTTGCCTTTACTCTCTCTGAAATCAACCCTCATGTAATGGCTTTGCAAATCCATCTTCTGAATAACCAGTTGGTTAGGTTCAGGGACAATGATAATCAGACAAATATTCTTCATTGGGAGAGGTACAGGAACACAATGTTGACTGCATTTTTTGAAAAAAATAATCTTGACAGTTCTGCAAGGAGTTATTTGTACAAAGATTTCCCAAAACACTACACGTGGGATACGATGTCGCGTCAATGGAATTTTCGACAAAAAGGAACAATGAGAAGGCGGTTGGTTTCTGCTAATCCTGCTGAAGGAGAACGGTACTACTTACGTCTACTTTTATCTCATGTTAGGGAACCTACATCTTTCAAAGATCTCTACATGGTCAATGGTGTTTTGCATTCTACATTTTGAAACGCAGCTTTAGAGAGAGGGCTAATTGAAAATGATGATAATATATCCCAATGTCTTGCAGAGGCCTTTCTATTTCAGTTCCTTAGCGCTCTTAGAAGGTTATTTGCAACGATCTTGATTTACTGTGAGCCAGGAGATGTTCGCAAGTTATAGGATGATCACTACAATTCACTTTTCGAGGATTACATGCGACGATCTAATAATGTTCAACGAGTCCAGGATATGGTCCTCAAGGACATCATGGGGTATCTAGAATCGATGAGTAAACATTTGAATGATTTTGATCTTCCGAGGATAAATGTGGATGCCAATTTACAAGGTGGAGGCTTTCGTGAGGTGCAAGAAGAGTTCTCCATAGTTGTGGAAGACGAACATTTGCGTGCACGTTACTCCCTAAATTTGGACCAAAAATCCGCTTTCAATGATATTATGAGGCATGCTGAAAAATGATTGTCCAGGTGTGTTCTTCATAGATGGTCCAGGTGGAACAGGAAAAATGTTTATGTACAAAACTTTACTTGCTGAGGTTCGTTCTCGTGGTCTTGTTGCACTCGCGACTGCTTCATCAGTCGTTGCAACTAATAGCATGCTAGGGGGGAGAACTGCACATCTCGATTCAAGATTCCTCTTAATTTGGATAACAACTCAGTATGTAATATAAAACAACAAAGTGGAACTGCTGAACTGCTTCGTGCTGCAAGACTAATCATATGAGACGAGGCCTCGATGGCTAAGAGGCCGGCGGTGGAGGCACTCGATCGAACGATTCAAGATATCATAGGAAACAGGCTACCATTCGGTGGAAAAATAATGGTAATGGGTGCGGATTTTAGACAGGTCTTGTCGGTTGTCCGACATGGAATAAGAGCACAAATTCTAGACTCCAGCCTTCGAATGTCACCGCTTTGGTTTTCAATTAAACAAATACGATTAACTATCAATATGAGGGCATTGACTGATCCATGGTTTTTTAGAATTCCTTTTACGGGTTGGCGATGGAGTTGAAGAAACAATTCATGATACTTTTATTCGCATACTCGACGACATGGCTATTCCCCAACGATAAAGGTAACTCCATGGGTGCTTTGATTAATGCAGTATTTCCATCTCTTCAAAACAACGGAGCTGCACCATATTACATCATTTCTAGGGCGATACTATAGATAAAAAATAGCAATGTCGATGACATTAATGACAAGTTGATCGACAGATTTTATGGAGAAGAAAAAGTCTACTACAGTTTCGACGAAGTACAAGACGATAAGAATAACTTCTATCCGATGGAATTCTTGAACTCACTAACTGTTAGTGGTTTGCCTCCTCATTATCTTCGACTAAAAATTGGATGTCCGATCATACTACTTAGAAATATCGACCCCTTGAATGGATTATGTAATGGCACAAGATTAATATGTCGAGGGTTTCAACAGAACGTCATCGACGTAGAAATAGTTGTTGGTCAACATGCTGGCAAGAGGGTGTTTTTGCCGAGAATTCCTTTGTGTCCATCAGACGACGACATGTTTCTGTTTAAGCTAAAACGAAAACAGTTTCCAGTTCGATTGAGCTTTTCTATGACGATATATAAAGCTCAAGGACAAACAATCCCGAACGTAGGTGTTTATCTGCCCGAATCGGTGTTCTCCCATGGCCAACTTTACTTGGCATTATCTAGAGGTATATCACGAGCAACTACAAAGGTATTAGTAAAACCTGCCAAAAAGTTTAATCATCATCGAGTCTATACATCAAATGTGGTCTATCAAGAGGTTTACACGATTAATAACGTACAAGCGATAATTGATTATTAAATATTTAATACATTACGTGTTTGTGTTTGTATATATATATGTATACACTTATCATTACTTTGTATTTTGTATTTTTTGCAGGAGGTCTCTTCATGTTGACTCTTTGAGCAATATGTATTTTAATGTATTCCTTACACATAACTCTACTTTCCAATCTATTCAAATGTTAATTTCAAGTTTTATTTCCAAATTATAAGTTGCAAAAATATTAACCACTTATGCTCAATTAAATTGAAGGGTTGTAAATTGAGATCCCTCAACATGTGTCAACCATTAAAGCTAATATTAGCCAATTAATATGGTCAATCTATATTTGGTTGTATGCTATTCAATATTAGACTTGAATATAGATACCATACAAAACAATTAAACTACCATCATCGTGACAGAGAATAAAAAGACATAAAACATGAGTAATAATTATTATGATTGTTTTAAATTGACAAAATAACCATTAGATTCGTTTCGTCGAATACCTTCGAAAGACATAAAACATGAGTAATAACTATTTTATTTTAACAAATTACACCATTATATGCGTCTCGTCGATACCTTCGAAATGAGCCAAATATTGGATATTTTTTTATTTAATTATATTATTATATATTATAATCATATATTAACTTTATATTATTAACAATTAAATAAATATTAAAATATTAAGAATACATATTTTTATTTTTAATCTATATTATAATAATATAAATTAATTAACTTCATATTATTATTAACATACATATTAAGTCGTATGTATTTTGTATACAAATGTATTACGATAATTATAATATATTAAACACTACAAAAATAAGGGCTATTAGCGATGAAATTTTTTGTCGCTAATTCGTCGTTGAAGGTAGGGATGGCAAAAAAAAACCCAAAATTGACGGTGAAAACTGAAAAGCGAACAATTCGGGTCGAGTTCGGGGACGTCTTAACGGGGATCGGAGATCTTAACGAGGACGGGTACGGGGACGGGGACGGTACTTAACGGCCCAATAGTGTGTGTATATATATATAATCGTTAAAAATATTTTATCGTAGTAAATATACTATATAATAATATAATTAAATAAAAAAATATTCAATATTGGGCTCATTTCGAAGATATCGACGAAACGATTATAATGGTGTAACTTGTTAAAATAAAAACGTATTTTTAGACGATTTTTAATTGATATACGATTATATACGTTAATGTGATAAGGGTGTAAAATGAAAAATTAAAAAAGAAATTATGTAAAGTAACTAATTATATAACTCTAGTGGTCAAAATTGTAATTTTAAATTAAAATTAGAAAAAGAACCAATGTGAGAGGGATCCATGGCATGGGATATTAATGTTTTCAAGAAATTGTACGGGTCGCCCCCAAGGGTGACCAAAATGATTATTTTGTCAATTTTTAAAAAAAATGGCTATTTCATTAAACTAGACGGTATAAAAAGGTTAGTTTTGATAAAATACGTAATAACTTTTAGCAATGTATGTTTAATTTCATGATCATATTTATTTTATTCATGAACATACTAATATTTACTTATGCTTATTCTTTTTGCTAATTTTATCTAAACATACTTACATTTATTTGTACTAACGTTATACAACTAATTTTATCATATGTCTACCACCATTAATATTATAATCGTAGGTGTTGATCATAGCTCCTCTTAGTGATTTGAATATGATTCCTCTGTATACTTAGTGAAAATTCTGTTTATAAGCTTAACTTCAAATTCAGCGATAGCACATGCTGATTGCACTCAGCGATCGCTGAAACTTAGGAACCTTAATCTTATCTCTGAAGATCTGAAGAACAACATTCACATCCCAAGAAAATTCAGCGGAAGTCAAAGACCAAGCTGAAGATAGAGATAATCAGCTAGTGATCTGAAGTGGTTTAGTGATAGCAAGGATTGTCTAAATAGAAGTGTGAAGTCTTGCTAGACCTCAGCGATACTCTGAAAGGTCATCCTTGAAGTTTTAAGTTCAGCGATCAAGTGAAGTCTATAGAGCAAGATCAACTATCCTCGATGCACAAAAGTCAAAACCTTATACTATGTCAGAGAAGGATGTACGGCTTGTCTCTTATGTCCCCATCAAATCTGATATGGTACTGTTCACACGTGGCCAAAAGCATGGTTGCTTTTGAACAAAGGACAAGCTTCCAATGAGAGCTTGACACGTGGCTTATACCTTTTGTCTTGCATTAATTGCAAACGGGTATAAATAGATGAAGATCCTTCATCTTTATGCATACTACTTTCTATTTCTAAAACCTCTGCCTTTTTTTTTCTCATTTCCTTGTGCATCAAATTGTGTGATTTCTTAAGTTACAATAGAATAGGTATATTTGTTCTAATTCCGCATTGTAACTGTAAATTTGTTTATTCAATATAACCTAATTTAAAAATTAAAATATATGTGTTTGTATTCAACCCCCCCTACAAACTGTTTCTATATCCTTGAACTCTTGTAGAATCCTTTGGGATCAACAAGTGGTATCAGAGCAGTGTTTTTTGTTTTCTTAACTTTAAAATACTTGTTTCTTAAGCTATTTTAAAATGACTAATACTAATACAAACTACATTGATAATAGATCTTTAGCTAAACCTTCCAGATTTAGCCGTGATAACTTTCCATTATGGAAGGAAAGAATGAATTTATTCCAAGAAGGGTCTGATCCTAAGATCCCTTATTATCTATAGAATGGACCATACATTCCTACAACCCTAGTTTCTGCAGTTCCAGCCACTACAACCACTCTAGCTATCGCTGAAAGGAGAATTGTCAAAACTCCAGATCGATGGACTGAAGTAGAGAAAAAAGAAGTGGCTATAGATTCTAAAGCTAGATCAATAATAGCAATGTGTTTACCAGATGAAGTTTATCATTCTGTAATAAAGATGAGAACTTCTAAAGCCATGTGGGATACTCTATGTATCCAATATGAAGGAACTGATGAAGTTCAAATCACTAGATGTATAAATATGATAAGACAATATGAAAGCTTTATGCATTTAAAAGGTGAAACCCTTTCTCAAGTTCACTAAAGATTTAACTGTCTTTTGATTGATATGAAAACTGTCAACAAAGAATATTCTAATGCTGAAATACTCACAAAATTCATGGAGGAGGCACTACCTGAACAATGGAGAGTGTATACTATATGTCTAAAACTGTCAAAAAATCTTGAAACTCTCTCTCTGAGTGCTTTATATGGAATACTCCTAAATGAAGAGCAATCTCAAGTTTTAAGGAAAAACCTCATAAATGAGATCAAGGGTGCCAAAAGTACTTCTTTGGCACTAGTGACTTCAGAGGTAGATCCTTCAAAACAAGTTTCTTCCTCTATTATTTCTATCACTGAATTAAATCAAACTGATTCAGAAGAACTCACTAATGCTGACATCTCTGAGTTTGATAACTCTCTAGCTCTTCTAACTAACAATTTTTGAAGATTTGCTAGAAAGACTAACTTCCGAAAAACTCCTGCTATCGCTGACTCTGACAAGTCAAAGACTCTGCCTGCTGAAAAAGCATCTGCTATATGCTATAACTGTCAACGAAAGGGTCACTTTGCTAGTGAGTGCAGATCTAAGAAAGTAGCTGCACCCACCACCTCTCAAAACTCTGATAAGAAGGAAAAATATTCTAAGTTAAAAAAATAAATACAGAGATCTGAAAAAGAACCAGCAAAAAGGCAAAGGTCTAGTTGCTGAAGAAGTTGATTAGGAACAAGAAGATGATTGTGCCAAAACCTCCGATGAGTCAGGTTCTGATGAAGACGATTTTGCCTTCCTCTGCCTAATGGCCAGAATCGAGGAAGCTGAAGAAGTTTCTGAAACATCATCTTTAGAGTCTCCTTCGACTCAGGTAAATATCTCTACAAATTCTAAACCTAAAGGTGATAACTTGTCAGCTCTCGATTCTATGACTGTTGATTTTTACAATGCTTTAAATGGAAAGATCAAAGCTGAACAAATCAATATTGATCTATCAGAACAATTAAAAAATTGTCTTTTAAAAATCAAAGAACTTACAAAGATTGAAGAAACTCTTAAGGATCAAGTCTTTGTAAATCAAACGATAAGCATTGAAAGACAACAAGCTATCACTGATAAGGAAAAAACTATTGCTGATCTTAAAGCTGAAAAAGCTACCATCGAAGGACGGTGTAAGGCTTCTGACAAAGTCAGCGAGATCATCAATGACCAGATCCCCATAAAGGTCAAAAGTGGTTTAAGGTATAACCCTGACAAAGAAGAATCAGAGAATGATCTTTCCATACTAAAATTCGGAATGTTTGTCTCTTCAATCTTTGATTCTTCTTCTCAAAAACCTCATTTAAATGAGAAGCGGCCTATCACTAAATCTAATGATTCTAAGAAGATGATCAAGGACAATATTCTTGACCATGTTCCTACAATCAAGAATTTTCAGAAATAGAAGAAGAATTCCTTTATTCCTTCAGTGAGTCATCCTAAAACTGGGAAGATGATCCCTGGATTTATTCAGAGACCAACTCCCAGAATTAAGATTGATCTCACACCTGAACCTGAGAAAATTATTATTCCCCCAAGGACACAAGACAAAGGAATTCTTGGTTCTGGTCCTGAAAATGCTTCTTCCTGCTCTCTGAATTCCTTAAATTCCAAACCTATTTTCAAATATAGGAAATGCTATCATTGTAGTGAGACTATTCACATTGCTAGCAAATGTCCTAATACTACTAAAGCTGAAAAATTAGCTCATGGTAAGAAAGTAGCTCAAGCTGAAAAATCAGCGAGAACGAAATCCACCAAGGTTGGTAAAACTTCCAAGGTGAAGATAACCACTGAAGAAAATCCTTCAGCTAGTAGCTCTTCCGCCACTCCTTCCACTAACTCTGCAGGACCCATAGTAGTATGGGTACCTATGAAAAAATAAACTTTTTGTTGTTTGTAGAGTGCTAAAGGCATCTGGTACCTTGATAGTGGATGCTCAAGGTACATGACTGGTAGAAAATCTCTGTTCCTTGAATATAAAGAAGAAATTGGTCCCTCAATACCTTCGGTGGAAATGGCAAAGGATACACTAAAGGTTATGGAATTCTATCCAATGGAGCGACTTCATTCACTCGAGTTGCTTATGTTGAAGGACTAAAGCACAACTTATTGAGCGTTAGTTAACTATGTGACAAAGATTTCAAAGTTCTATTTCTAAAGAACATATGTGACTGACATTAATGACAAACTTGCCTTAACAGGCAAAAGATTAGAAAATGTGTATGTCATTAATATGAATAGTTTTCACTCTGAGAATATGTGCTTCATTTACAGAGCCTCCTCTGATATAAACTGGTTATGGCACAAAAGACTCTCTCATCTGACCTTTAAGATGATAAATGAATTATCTCAAAAAGAACTTGTCAGGGATCTCCCTAACCACTCCTTTACAAAGGAATCTCTTTGTTCAACGTGTGAGAAGGGAAAACTGACAAAAGCCTCTTTCAGATCTAAACAAGTCTCCTCAGTGACTTCACCTCTTTAACTTCTTCATATGGATCTATTTGGACCTGTCAATGTCCAATCTCTGTCTGGAAAGAAGTACACTCTTGTGATAGTTGACGAATATTCCAGATATACTTGGGTATTCTTTCTTGGATCCAAGAGCGACACACCTGATGTGATTATCTCTTTCATTAAAAGAATGGAAGTCCTAAACAATCTCATTGTTCGCTCCATGAGAAGTGATCATGGCACTGAATTCAAAAACAGTACCCTGATTACCTTCTTTGATGAAAATGGAATACTCATAATTCCTCAGCAAAATGGTGTCGCTGAAAGAAGAAATCGAACGATCATTGAAGCAGCTCGCTCAATGCTCAGCGAATCGCATCTTCCAACACAATTCTGGGCTGAAGCAGTTAACACTGCTTGCTTTACTCAAAATCGATCCCTGATAGTCAAGCGATTCAAAAAGACTCCAAAAGCTGATGATGGGATATTCTTTGGATGCTCCTCTGTATCCAACTCCTTCATCAACAAGAGAAGACAACACGTTGAAGAATCCATGCACGTCAATTTCGATGAATCTCGTCCAACTAATTCTACTCCTATCCTTGAAGAAGATGAGGAATTGAATGAACGGATGCAATCTCATTATGGGGAACCTGAAACTTATTTCAACAATCAACCTAATGCTGAAAATAATGATGATGGAATCCCTGATATTCCTATCTCAAGCGACGATCCATCATCATCATCAGGGGTCAACATCACTCCTCTCAATCAGATTCCTCCCACTGATATATATCATTCAGAAATTCTTCAGTGAATAACCAAGCTTCATCTTCTGCTGATCAAACCTCAGAGATAACTTCAGAGTTGATACTAAATAATGAAGTACCTGTTGCTGAAACAACCAACATTATTCCTGAATGAGAACAAGTCGCTGAATCTATTGCTGATCAATCTCTTCAACCACCAGCTCAGCGATGGACTGCAAATCATCCAATAAATCAAACTATTGGTGATCCAAATGCAGGTATCAAGACTCGTAGAGGTACAAGTAATATTTGCCTCTATGTTAATTTTATTTCTCTCTCTAAACCTAAGAAGATAGATCAAGTTATCTTTGATCCTAGTTGGGTCTCTGCCATGCAAGAAGAACTAACTGAGTTTCGTAGAAACAAAGTTTGGAATCTTGTTCCTCGTCCATCTGGTAAAACAGTGATTGGAACCAAATGGGTTTTTCGAAATAAGCTAGATCAAAATGGCACTGTTATCCGAAACAAGGCTAGACTTGTTGCTCAGGGATACAGACAAGAAGAAGGTATCGACTATGATGAGACTTTTGCTCTTGTTGCTAGATTAGAAGCCATAAGACTTTTCTTAGCTTATGTTGCCTATAAAGACTTTAAAGTTTTTCAAATGGATATAAAAAGTGTTTTTCTAAATGGTAAAGTCAGTGAGGAAGTTTATGTTGAACAACCTCCTGGCTTCACTGACCTAAACCATCATGGTTATGTTTTCAAACTCCAAAAAGCTCTTTAAGTGTTAAAACAAGCTCCCAGAGCTTGGTATGATATTCTTTCAAAATACCTTCTTAAAGAAAAATTTGTACGTGGAAAAATTGATCAAACTCTATTTTTAAGAAAATATAAAGGTCACATACTATTCTTGCTCAAATATTTGTTGATGACATTATATTTGGTTCCACAAGACTCAAACTATGCACTCGTTTTGCAAAAAGAATGAAGAAAGAATACAAAATGAGTATGATGGGTGAACTAACATATTTTCTAGGTTTGCAGATTAAGCAATCTGACAAAGAAATTTTTATTTCTCAAAGTAAATATGTTAAGGATATGCTGAACAAGTTTGATATGAATCAATGCTCAGCGATGAAGACCCTTATGGCACCTCCTTTGACTTTGAATAAGGACCCAAATGGGAAACCTGTCAATATCACTGCCTATCGAGGGATGATCGGATCTCTGCTATATCTTACAACGAGTAGACCCGATATCATGTATTCTACCTGTCTCTGTGCTCGATATCAAGCCGTAAAGCGAATCTTCAGATATCTGAAGGGAACTCCTAATCTGGGTCTTTGGTATCCCAAAGGCTCAGGGTTCGATCTAATTGGTTACTCTGATAATGATTTTGCAGGTTGCAAGATTGATAGGAAGAGCACCACTGGTGGGTGTCGTCTTTTAGGGGGTAAGTTAATAAGCTGGACAAGCAAAAAGCAGAACTCTGTGTCCACATCTACCGCTGAAGCTGAGTATGTAGCCGTTGGTAGCTGTTGTGCTCAAATCCTTTGGATGAGAAATCAACTAAGAGACTACGATCTCAAACTTTCTAAAATCATCATTTACTGTGATAGCACTAGTGCTATTGCTATTCCAAATAATCCTGTACTTCATTCCAAAACCAAGCACATTGAGATTCGATATCACTTTGTCAGGGATCATGTGATGAATGGTGAAGTTGAACTTCATTTTGTACCAACTGAATATCAGTTCGGTGATCTTTCACCAAGCCTCTTGATGAAAGTAGATTCAATCTACTCATCAGTGAACTTGGTCTGTTAAAGATTGAGTAAATTCTATTCAGCGATAAACAAATATTCAGTGACATACAAATGAAGCCTTCAAATGTCCATCCTCTGAACTCTGATTCAACGATAATTGATTATCTTCTTGCTCAGGTATGAAGTTCTAAATCCTTACACTCTCTGACTTTCTAATTTCAGAGAATGAATCTCAAAAGGTAAAACCTATCATTGACAATCCTTTATTGTCTATTGATGAAGAATTTAAAGATAATGATTAACATTTATTTAAATTATAATCAATCTCAAATATCAAATAAGAAAAGGACATGTCAGACCTTTATCTGACACACGACGGACCACGACGTTTCCTTTCTGTCCTATTCTCTAGAAACGTGCGCTAGGTCATCATTACTTTTTCAAAAGCTAAAACCGTTGTTTAGCTTCCTTTCTCTCTCCTTTTGCTATTTAAGCAACTTTCGTTTTCATTACATTCTTTACGCGCTCATTGTATTCAACTAGCAAGGATCTCCTTTGAATCTTCAAGCTTTCTTCAAGAACACCAGTAACACGCACTTGTGCGTTTTTCTTCGAACTCACTTTTAAGGTTTGATCTAACCCTACTTCCTCCTAGAAACAACTACAATGTTGTTTCTTCTTCTACAAATATGTTTTTCTAAGGCGTTGTCACTAAATCTGGATTAAATCTAGAAGTTTTTTTTTTAAAACACAAAACCTGTTCTAAGTTTCTCCTTAGAACAGAAGACCATTTTGGTAAGTTTAATCCACTTTTTCTCTTCTATAACTTCTAAAATCCGTTTTGTTGGTAATTTTAAACTACCGAAAACTACCAAATTCTCTTTGGTACCTTTTCTTAACCACAAGTATTTTGATCTTGTTCATCAAAACACTTGTTTTATTTTCCTTACATTTGGTATTCTTTGTACCAAAACCTTACTCTGATTTATACATTTTTGTATTAAACCATGATTTTTCTCTTTGGTGTTCCAATTTATGAAACAACAATGGCATCATCCAGCAAGATCACTGAAACCCCTGCCAATGTTGCCCTTGAGGGTACTGCTGCCCGTACTTTCACTCCTGAGCAAGCCACTTTCAAGCCCTGCAACTACCTGGCGTTGGTGGACATACCTGATGATCGACCTCAATTCAAGGAAGGTGCTACCTTCATCAAGGCATGCCCGCTGATGTGTGCCTTCGTTCACAACCCTGTGGGAATTACTTCCCACCTACAAGCACTTTGGTATACAACTCACTGCACCACTCTCACTACTCCAAAGGGAAACAAACTCCCTGCCATCGAATTCACTATCCCCATTGAAAAAGGTACTTTTTCCTTTACCGTTGGATTCCTAAGGCAAGCTCTTCGCCTCCCCTCCAGAGGTAAGAATCAGGAATGGGCCCCTGAGCCCACCAAGGAACAAATCACTGAATTCTTGGATACCATCAGCTATGCCTGGGAAGACCCCGCTGAGAAGAGTGTAGGTCCAAGATGGAGAAGAAGAAGCTCTGTGCAAGATGGCAATACATCTTCAGTCAAGTGATTCAGTGCTTGGGTTCTAAGATGGGTTCTCAAGACCAGGCCAGCAAGCACTACCAAGACTTGGCCTTCGGTCTCTTCACCAACTATAACCTCAACTACGCTGACTACATTTTCAGCGATATGTACAACCTTGTGAATGCTGCTAAGAGAGAAAAGTTCATTCCTTATCCATGGTTCTTCGCCACTATCGTAGAAGCTGCATTCAAGGATGATTATCCAAAGGTGGGCAACCAAGGCTTCTCACAGGTTGGAAAGAAGTCGCTGGATATCGACGAACTTCCAGGGGATGCTCCTTACACCCCCTAGATGCTGCAACTTATCAGTGAAGCAGCATCTATGTCCATCCCACTGATAAACCCATCAGTGAGTGGCCCTCAAACCACCTCTCAACCCAAACGCAAACAGCCGACTTACGGTCATAAAAAGACCGTCGGTCACAAGCCAGCATCAAAGAAGCAAAAGACGGGAGTCTCTCAAAAGACTTCCCTCTCTGAAAAAAGCGTAACACAAACGGCATACTCAGCTCCTGCCACGACAACGGTCTCTACATCTGTTGGCACTTCTTCAGCTCTACCACCCTTTTCATGGACTATCCCTGAAAACGTTATAGCCAGCTTCGCTGAAGCTGGATCAGGTAATACATTCACTGCCCTCTCTTCTACTTCTACCATCTCTTCTTTGGTCCTCACAAAAACATGTGATTCAGATATCGTTGTCCCTATCTCTGATGATGTTGAAATGCACGCTATCCAAGCTTCGGTTTTGTTTCGACAATCTGAACTTTGGAAAGCCAGTTTAACAGGACCTCAGAATGTTTCTTTCAAACATTCTAAGACACAGGCTAATGATCCACACGACACTACCGTCGTATGTGGAATCCCTGAGAGTAATCCTCACGATACTCTGAAGGCTAATAACATGTCTACTTGTCACCTTTCATCTAACCCCAGCGCTATTTTTGGCTGCTCTGTCTATGTTGTCATCAGGTATAGCACCTCCTCTCTCCACCTCAGCGACTACTACCACCACTAAAGCTGCTACTCCCTCCAGCGGTAGCAAAGGAAAGTTGCCGCAACCTCCTCCGCCGCAAACCGCTGAAGTGTTAAGCAAGCTCAAACAGGAGAAGTTCGCTTCAAAGCTTCCTTCCTTCCCTGTTAATATACCTAAGATTGTTCTTCCGAACCCACATTCCCTGCAATTGACTTTTTAGTAAATGAATGTGCTCGCACTAGGGTAAGGGTTGACAATCTTTAGATGTCAGCGGAATACATTTTTCGCACGGTCGCTGGTGCTCCAAGAATGAGGCCACCATTAGCAATGTCTACACTGACATTCAGTCAGTGAAGGCGGACAATTTGGCTCATAGGCAAGCCATTTCCAAGGTAGAGAAGGTCGTAGAAGTACAAGGCCAAGTGCTTGAGTCAATTCAGAAGACTCAATCCGACATGATGCAGATTCTAACGAAGATCGCTGATGCAGGCTCCTCATTCACTGCTGCAGATCGGACCTCACTGAGTGAGGTTCTCCAGAACCATTCTGCACACACTGATTCTATCAAGGATATCGGATCAAATGTGTGTACTATGGTGGTGCACGCTCTTCCCGCTGACAACATCGAGGGGGAGAGATGTGCCAAAGAGATAGCTGATGAGATTATTGGAAAGGTAAACGAAACGATTCCTGGTACTCTACCTTCGTCAATGAAGATGATAATGACAAAGAAGAGAACGAAGAAGAAGATGAAGATGAGGCAATCCCTCATTATGGGGGAGATGATGATGATGATGAAAACGATATCCCTCCTGGCGCACGCCAGTTCTTCGTACACAGTAGACTAGGCAACTTCATGTCTGAGATTATCTACAAGGATCCTTTGGGGGACGGACCACCTCCTTCTCAAGGACATGAAAGCAAGTGGTGGATCTCGAATCCACCCCCGCATACTCTGAGGGGGCGACCGCTGTTGAGGTAACCCTTCCTCTTGTATATTTTACTCCATCCATTGAACCTCCAACCTATCCATCTTTTCCTCCTCCCGATTTTGGGACTGATGCTCCTCTCTCTCCCTCACCCATTCTCAGTGAGTCTAGTCCCTCAAAGGACTCCACTTTTGTGAGGGAACCTTCGTGTGAAGATCAGTTTGTGTACATATCGGAGACTGATTCTGAAGATGAAGAAGGCTTTGTCCCAAGGCAGCGTGTACATAGGCAACCAATAAGCGAGCCAGAAGAAGATTAAAGGTGAATAAACTTCCTAAGGGAACTAGAAGCTAAAAGAATAAAGGTGCCCAACACCGCTGAACTAGAAGAACCCATACCAATCAACGTGGTGGATGAATTCGATTTTTTATCGAAGGAAGAAAGAGCCCAAACCCTTGAAGCTCAGCGTATCAGGGACGAGAAACTGAAGCAAACAGAGAATGATCTTGAAGTGGCTAGAAGAATACTCAAGGAAGTTGCCTTAAGAGAAGAAACGATCTAAAAACAAAACGGTAAAAGTAAATCGATCGCTGAAGCTCTGGCACAAAAGGAACTAGCTCAAGAAAATCTGAACGTGAATCCTATCAGTGCTCAACAAAAGATCTTACAAGCGCTGACCACCCAAAATCAAAGCCACAGGGAAAATGAACAACGTTGGTGCACTAAAAGATTCAAATATCGAGTATTTGACTCAACAATCACTCGTGCTACTATCGAAGGACACACTTCCAAGAAAAGTGGTCTGACGGTATATGTACGAATGTACAGACACTCGAGTTGCGGAAAAGAAGAAGCCAGGTTCTTAAAGTTCTATGGATACTCTGAATGGCTAGAAATCAGAGATGCCATTCAGGGTTCCAAGTCCAAATTCAAAGATGTGGTGGAAAGAGTTTTGGATCAGCTACTGCAAAGGATGTCACAGTATGTTCAAGTTCCTCCTCTCCCTGAGCCAACAAGCAAAAGAAGATCAAACGCTGAAGAAGGCTCATCCTCCAAAAATGAGTATGAGACGAAGTTCACCTATAAAGTTCTCCTTGGGCATCTAGATATCTCTGATATCTCAAATCTCAACGTCTCTTTTCCTCAAAGCATACAGCTAGCATCAGGCGACATCATCACACTTCTTGAAGCTGGTATGGTGTTCTTTGATAATGAAGGTTTCCTTGGATTCTTCAGAAACTCAGAGATCACGAAGGCCTCCTCAAGATTTGTCAAAGTAACGTTCTATCACTGCTGGGCAAATACTGGGCCCATGTTGAGACAAAAGAAGATGTATCTAAACGAGCTACAAAGAAGACAAGAGAGACTCTCTGACTAGTTCTTTAGTTTCTTTTCCTTTGTAGTACTCTTCAGTGTTTTGTACTTTATTTACTATTGTAATTTCATCTTCAATGTAATTCTTCAGATTATCTCTAATGAAATTTTCAATGAAGTACTCTACTCCATTTGTGTACTGAAAAAATCCCTGAGAATAGTAAAAGGGACAATGAACATAAGAGTTCTACTTTCTAAAAACTTCTTTACTCATTGATATTTCTTTCTGAAATCTAATCAGTGAATGTACTTAAAGCTTCTATACTTATAAATATTGTGTTTTCATATTCTTATAAATGAAACTCAATTAGAACAGTAAATTAGCTGAAAACGATCTCACAGATTAGTTGTTAGGATCCAAAGAATCCTATGAATTTGGATCCTATGTTTGAAATGTTTTGTAAAGAAAAGAACTTCAGAATCTGAAGATGAATAGTTTAGAAGTTCTGAACTAGTGCTAGAAAAATAAATAAAGTCATCTTCAGAAGTGCAAAATATATATTCAGAAGTTCTAAAGAAGTTCTGAATAGGTTCTGAAGTGAAAATTCAGAATTCTGAGAGAAAATCTGAAGATTAAAACTTCTGAACAAGCTTCTGAACAAGAAACTATCGTCTTCTGAAGATATTATCGGACTTCTGAACAAGAAACTTTCGACTTCTGAAGAATTTTTTAATCTTCTGAAGAGTTTTATCAAACTTCTGAACTGAAGCATCAGACTTCTGAAGTGTTTTAATGAACTTCTGAAGTGTTTTATCTAACTACTGAAGTGTATAATCAGACTTCTGAACTGCATTGTATCAACAGACTATAATTCAGAAGTTCTGTATTATGTTCAGAACTGTACTAATCTTCAGAAATTTGACGAATGATATATAAATCATTGGAGGGGGACACTATTCATCAAAGAGATTTCACGAATCATATATAAATCATTGATTTTCATCACTTGTCTACAATATTATCTTGTTGTCATACTTCTGAATTTTTGAAGATTGAAGGCTTCCGCATAAGGCATATGACAACACAGTTCAGTATAGCTTATTGTCAGGCAAGAAGTGCTTAATTGTCTATGCTCAAGACATCCTCTTAGTTTGTATAGATATTTTTTTATCATGGTCCCTATAATTTCATCAAAGCTCAATTTCTTCAAGCTTGTCAGCAAGTGTTCAAAGTTTGACTATATTGGTCAAAGCTTTATGTATGCTAACTAAAGAGCCAGATTTGAAAAGTTCTCAGAACTTGAATGATTGATTCAGTATTTGGTCTGAAGATTCGAAGTTTGAGTTTCAGCAATCATTTCTCTAAAGATTTATTCTTGAGGCAAGACCGTTGAATGCTTGCAATCTATGTTCTGAATTGATCACTTAGACTTTAGAGTGCTTGCAATCATTGTTCTGCATGCCATTTTCAAGATGCTAGATTGTTGAGTGTCTTCAATCATCTTTCTGTATTGATCAAGCAGAAGTTTGAGTGACTACAAATCAGTGTTCTGGTGAAATTATTATGTGTTAGAGGTTTGAGTGCTGATAATCATTCATCTAGTGTGAAGTTTGGATCTGGATTTGGTTATTCATTATTCTGGAAGTATTCTGGAAATCGGCTAATTTTTCTAGTTTGGCTTTGCTGATCAAGAAGCTGTGTTCTTAATGTCATCTTTCTCCCAAAGCTTAATTGTCAAAAGGTGTTTTGGTCAACCAAGCTTTGTGTTGATTCCCCACTTCTTGAGCTTATCAAAAGAGGTTCTTGAGCTGAATGCTTATTCAACACATGGTTCAAAGACAATCAGATTCTTTGTTAAAAACTGCAGTTGCACAATGGATTGTCATGACATATCTACAATTTCAAGCTGAAGTTAGCGCACTCAGTCGGGGTTATTGCACATTGATTCTGAAATTAAAGTTGAAAGTAAAGATAAGAGCTATATTCAAGGGGGAGCTTGGATTTATTCAAAGGGGAGTTCTTGAAGACCAGCAACACTACTAATGTTTTTCAAAGAAATCAAGGGGGAGAAGATCTAAAGATTAAAAACTATGATTCCTTTACAAAACATAGGGGGAGATTATTAAGATCCAAAGAATCCTATGAATTTGGATCCTATGTTTGAAATGTTTTGTACAGAAAAGAACTTCAGAATCTGAAGATGAATAGTTCAGAAGTTCTGAACTAGTGCTAGAAAGATAAATAAAGTCATCTTCAGAAGTGCAAAATAGATATTCAGAAGTTCTGAATAGGTTCTAAAGTGAAAATTCAAAAGTTATGAAGACAATCCAGAAGTGGTTCTGAAGAGCAAAGTTCAGAATTCTGAAGACAGTTCAGAAGTTCTGAAGAATTTCTGAATAGTGTTTTTGATGACGTATCTTAATGTCATTGGGTTGTGATTTAAGTACATGTAACTGTAGCTTTACATTTGTAGTATATATAGAGAGTTTGTTAGTTAGTTAGAGGTAGAACACCACATATGAGAGTCATCTAAAGGTGTAAGTGTGTGTTTTCTATATTCAGTATATCAATAAAATGAAGATTCCTTGAGCAATCTATCAGATCTGTTGTAATATGGGACTAACATTAGTACTTAGAAATTTTACTTTAATATTTTTAAGTCCCTACTAATCCTTTCAAGCGAAATTCCTATGTTGCTTAATCATAATCAAATAGGGGGAGATTGTTGATCATAACTCCTCTCAGTGATTTGAATATGATTCCTCTGTATAGTTAGTGAAAATTCCGTTTATAAGCTTAAGTTCAAGTTCAGCGATCGCTGAAACTCAGGAACCTTAATCTTATCTCTGAAGATCTGAAGAACAACATTCACACCACAAGAACATCCAGCGAAAGTCGAAGACCAAGCTAAGGATAGAGATAATCAACCAGTGATCAGAAGCGGTTCAGTGATAGCAAGGATTGTCTAAATAGAAGTATGAAGTCTTGCTAGACCTCAGCGATACACTGAAAGTTCATCCTTGATGCAAGTGAAGTCTATAAAGCAAGTGAAAGTCTATAAAGCAAGTCTATAAAGCAAGTGAAGTCTAAAAAGGAAGATCAATGTTGATCTTATCCTCGATGCACAAAAGTCAAAACCTTATAGTATGTCAAAGAATGACGTACAGCTTGTCTCTTATGTCCCCATCAAATCTGATATGGTACTGTTCACATGCGGCCAAAAGCATGGTTGCTGAACAAAGAACAAGCTTCCAATGAGAGCTTGACATGTGGCTTATACCTTCTGTCTTGCATTAATTGCAAACAGGTATAAATAGATGAAGATCATTTCTTCATCTTTATGATACTACTTTCTGTTTCTAAAACCTCTGCCTCTTTTCTTTCTCATTTCCTTATGCATCAAACTGTGTGATTTCTTAAGTTACAATAGAATATGTTTACTTGTTCTTGTTCCGCTTGTAACTGTAAATTTGTTTATTCAATATAAACTAATTTAAAAATTAAAATCTGTGTGTTTGTATTTGTAGATCCCAGATTTGATCAGGTAACGTATGTATGTATGCAAGAACGCGAAGAACACTTCTAATATTGATGAAGATCCGAAGTCGGATATCTCACTTGTATAATATATCGGTTACAAGGTAATCTCTCAATAAGCTCTTTCTCTAATGATATGAATTAATGATTTGTTTCTAATGCTAGCCCTAACCCTCTATTTATATTGTTAAGAGTTATAATGAGATAAGAAAACTATAAGAGTTTGAGGCATTATATAATTGCCATAATTACAAGATAATTATCCTTTCCTTATTAATCACAATTCTAATTCAACCCTAACTCTAATTGTTAACCATTTCCATATTTATGACTTTGTTGACTTTACGCTTTTGGTCCTTCATGTCTTCAATAGTTGTCATCTCGGATACAATATTTTCAGACCTAACAGTATTCACCCCCCCCCCTTCTACAAACTGTTTCTATATCCTTGAACTTTTGTAGACTCCTTTGGGACCAACAACAGGATCTTATATGCCCACGTCATATGAAAACACTGCTGACGTCAGATGAACCTAGAGGGTCACACGCATAAGAGTGTGTAGATCACGAATTAACCAAGTTGGTTATAACCCGGCAAAGTTACAAGTTGTAAAGTGTAGAATTATTATTCTAGTAGAATAATAATTAAAGTGTGTGAAATATAATTATGTTAATTATGTAATTTAATTATTAAGTTAATAATTAAATTGTATTAATTATTATGTTAATAATTATAATTAAATATCAATCGGGCCTAAAATAATGTTTTATTTAAAAGCCCAAAGGGTTAAGTAAAGTTTACTTAAGCCCAAGGACAATTAGTTAATTAATTATTAAGTTAATAATTAATTAATTAAAATATGGAATGTTTTAATTATATCAAC
The DNA here is from genome assembly GCA_036898165.1 of Silybum marianum. Classification (NCBI taxonomy): domain Eukaryota; kingdom Viridiplantae; phylum Streptophyta; class Magnoliopsida; order Asterales; family Asteraceae; genus Silybum; species Silybum marianum. The sequence goes on along the minus strand of CM072538.1, from coordinate 12,831,478 downwards.
TAAGACTTGCGGGCTTAATTGAGTCCGGCCCGAGATCAGAATTCACATAACACAATTGAGAAACTTGAAGTTTGCTCTCTCCTCCCTCTCCTCTCTTGGTGATCGACGAACACACACACAAACCAAGAAGAAATCGATTTCTTCTTGGTGTTCTTTGGGTATTCGGGCTAGCAACCTTTCGTGATCGGATTCACATTCACGTGGATACCGCTAGAGGGAATCTACTTTGATTCCTAACACTTGATCTTGATCAACCAATCCAAACCATTAAGGTATTGTTCTAAAACCCCCTATGGTTATGTTTAATCTTAAAGTTGTTCGTAATGGATCCGGGCTATCTAGGGTTTTTACCGGTTATTGTTTTTGTATCCGCTGCGCATTTATTGTGATCCCGGTATCAAAACCCTACAGTGGTATCAGAGCCCCGTTACAATGACTTTAGGGTTAGAATCAATAGAAAATTGGCTAAACACGTGAACCCGGAAAAACCACCCCACCGCCGCCGCCGTCGTCGTGCGCCGCCATGTACGCCGCGGGTCGTACCGCCGTGCACCGCTGTCGTGCGCCGGAGCAGTGCTCCTCCACCGTCGACGGCCACCTTCGGGTGGAGCGTTTCCGGTTTGTTTGGTGGTTTCCCTTTTTGTTAATTGGGCTTTTAGGGTTTCACGGTTTAGGCTCGTTTGAGACTAATTGGGTTTTAACATTGTAACACCCCGCCTTACCACGATACAATATTGTCCGCTTTGGCCTAAGCCGCACGGATTTGTTTCTGGCGACCTGGCGAGGAATTCCCAGGGGGTTACCCATCCTGGTACTACTACCACCCAAGCACGCTTAACCACAGAGTTCCAAGCACCTGCCTTGCGTGTGGCCACAAAACGCGTTGTGTTTAGGAAGGCCAAGGTTTACTTATGAACCCAACATCACTCCTGTGACCTGTCCACGACCGATATGGGATCTGCCTAAGGTGTTACCAACACCCCCCCCCCTTAGAGACTCATCGTCCTTGATGAGGTTTGCCCCCCTATTTTGATTGATTCGTTGGGTTTGTTAATTATGTTTAATTGGACCCAAGCCCATTTGGTTGATCTGGTTGTTTACCATGATGGATTCGATTTAGGCCTTGGCCCGTGGTTTATTTTAATTTTTCCTGTTGGTTAAATTAAAATGTATTTAATTTCATGGGATGTTTTTTGTGCGATCTGCGTATCGTTTCCGATTTCAATGTAATGTAATCGTTAGGTTATGTTAACCTAGATTTGTTTTGTAAATCGGAAGACCGAAGGAATCAAAGACGGGGTCCCGGAGTCCACCATGATTGGCGGAGCTAGTGGGAGTCAACTTGCGGTGTCCATAGGGTTTGGACCGAGGTATCCGTGTGGGCTCACGAAAACGTCATAGTTTGGCTTAATCGAATCCATATTGTGTGTTTGCATGTTTGTGGTTGTTTATTTTTCGTATTTTATTGCCTTTAATTATATGTTACAATTATTACAATGAATTTTAAAATTTGAAAAATTATTTAACAAACACTAATATCGGTAAATTGTAAATGTTTTTACAAAATTAATTTGATAAGCTATCAAACTAATACCGATTGGATAAATTGTAAATGTTTTTACAAATAAATTTGATAAGTTATCAAATAATGAATTTCAAATAAATTGGTACCGACACAAAATAATTTTAAAATTAATTAATTTGTAAAATTGGAATGAGATCGGTAAAACTCTTTACAATTAAAATGTGAGTTTTTCACCACCCATTTAAAACGGTTATCGAGGGCATAACTAGTCGATTTCGGCTAATCATTGGCGAGTCCGGGTCGGAAAAGTATGTGGTGAGATAAAGTGCGGACTCGCGAGATCATTGCACGTTGTGTATTGCCCGCCTGTAATGATAGTCGTGACCCGAATGACCAATTTCTGAGTTGTTACTCAAAATGGAAATCGTGACGTTTTTGTATGGTTAAACTCACTTGGGATATTTGTATTGTGTATTGCCCGTCTACAAATGATCTCAAGGTGAAGAATTGAGATTAAACATGTCTTTGTTTTTAAAAATGAATCTCACGAAGGATCTAAGAGTTGTGATTATCACAATTGGAAGTTGCCTACCTAAATAATTAGTTTTCACCATTTGCGTATTACCTAATCGTGAAAATTAATGAAATATGGATCTTAGTTAAAATGTTTGAATTTTAAGGGTTATTCAAATTTTAAATTAATACTAAAATTGGACTTTAATTTCTATAGATGTCTGCTAATCAAGAAAGCACAAACTCGAACCTGTCTGAGTACATTATTCGACCCGTTTTTAATGTGGGAATTCTGAATGGACAAATCTTTTTGGAATGGTTCCAACTGTTAAGGCTTGTCCTAAGCTACGAAAAAAAATCCTACATACTGGAGTTTTCCCCTCCAAATTTTCCAGCAAGGGACGCATCTGAAAGTGCTCAGGTTGCTTATGATAAGTACCAAAGAGACTCAATCAGCGTAGCCTATCTGATGTTAGCCTTAATGACTCCTGAACTTCGTCGGGAGCATGAGGAGTTAACAACTTGGGAGATTATGAGTAGTCTGAAGACCATGTTTGGTTAACAGCTGGACAAGAAAAGTTTGAAACTTTGCGATCACTACATGCTTGTATGATGCAGGAGGGAACGCCGGTCAAGGTCCATTTCAAAAGAATAAAAAGACATATTGACCGATTGGCTCAGTTTGGTTCTAAACTCTCTGTCTAAATCTTATGGTAGCTTTATGCTCAACTACTATAAGAAAGGGCTAAATGTATCTCTCTTTAAATTGCTTGAGATGCTAAAATCTTTTGAAGAAGAGAATTACTCCAAGTTGGAGAAAGCCAAAGCCGCTTTGATGATCAAAACGCAAAGAGGGATAAGAAAGAAACGGGGTGTGAAAGTTATGACTGAAAAAAGAAAGGCAAAGATTGGATGTTCCAATCAAACCAAAAAGAATGAGGGAAAGTTTCCCCTGGACTCAGTTTCACTGAAAAGAAATGATCCAGTTCTTAAGGCAAAGAAGAAGAAAGCTATGATAGCCGGACCTTCAGGTATATTTACTATTAATTTATTAACTTCTGATTATTATTCTTGGGTATTGGATACCGGATGTGGAGCTCACATATGTGCTTCTCCACATGGATTAAGAAGTGAAAGGCAACTGCGACCAGGCCAGTTGGAGCTCAAGATGGGCAATGGGGTAAGAGTTGACATTGTGTCCCAAGGGAAATATGATATGACCCTTTTAAATGGTCTAGTCTTGAAACTAAATTGTTATGTCCGATTCAACAAGATCAATAAAGGAATCATATGTAAATCATTGAGTCAGTTGTTTTATTAATGAAAGCATTAAAGAACTACAAGCGCGAATGTAAATTATACGACTTTCATTAACGAATCCTCTACTCTAGACTCTTTTATATACTAGGTGTATATTACATGTAAGCCCAAGCCCATAAGATATTTAACATAACAAAGAATATTATAATAAAACATTTCCTTCTTTATAAAACTTTCTAAACTTAGGACTTATGGTCCTAACAATCTCCCCCTAAAGTTTTATAAAGAAAGCATCTTCAAATCTTCTCCCCCTTGCTTTATTTGGAAAAGCTTTGGTGTCGGTTTTCCATGCTCCTCCTTGAAATAAACTCTTAGTCTTTGGTTTCAACTGAAAAATACCAGAACCAATGTGCTATAACCGCCACTGATTGCACAAAATACAGCTTCAATCTATAGACAACTCGACACAACTGTTAGCCGCATAAATCAAAGATACATGTGCGAGTAGCTTCAACGCTCAATGCATAATCAGCAAGAAAAACATTGAATCTATCTTTAGCCGCAAGTTGAATAAGAAATATGTGTAAAGAACTTTAATCTGATAAGCTCAAGGAACTTGGATCACCGAGGCAATATATATCATGACGAACTGGGAGATGACATTTTTTGATGAGCATTGCTTCTTTGACATATAACTGTTCAGAATATAGCCGATTTCCAGAATACTTCCAAAACAGAAAGTAACCAACTCAGATCCAGTCTTCTTAATCAGATTAATGAATATCATCATTTAACATTCTAGATCACAATCAAACCTCAAGACAGTAAATGGGTAGGAAGAATTAGCACATAATAACAACATACGTTTACTGAAACTGGCATAAAAACTCTAGAATGATGAGTGCAGAGAGTCAGACTTTCGATTAATCCAACCAGATACAGAATATAATCACCTTTGTTTTGAAAACCATTCAAATCTGGCTTTGCATGAAATCCATGAACAATGACCCCCCTCGCGAGATTCAGCACGAGGATTCCGCTATATTTTCTTTGTACACCATAAGGAATCTTGGGTTGAAACTCAACTGTGGTCGATGAGATAACCTTTGGTCGGGATCTGCATGAAGTTCTCGGCTGTATGGAGTGCGACATTCAAGGATGTCGGGTCTTCAAGAGGCGACAAGTGGGAATGTCGAGTCACATAGATCCGACAAACATAGGTCCGATAAGCATGGGTCCGGGAAGATAACCAATTAGAATTTATGTCGGGTTCTATAGGTCCGATAAGAATTTATGTCGGGTCCTATAAGTCCGATAAAAATTTATGTCTAATAGTATTGACTCGATAAGAAAAGATGTTGGGTCAAGTTGACTCGATAAAAGCTCTTAAAAGTTTTCAAGAAAAAAAATAGGCAAACATGTCGATCCTTCGAGACTCGACAAGAAATCATGTCGGGTCTTAGGGAGTCGACAAGACTTCAAGTAAAACTAAAAAAAAATCTTCTAAGTGTTCAAGTGGTCCGACAAGAATACAAGCAGATGGATGTCAAATGAAACGATTTAATATCCAAGAAAAGAAAAACGATGGTACCTTAATCTCCAAGAAATCGATAAAGGACATATGGATATTCAATTTGAACACAATAATAAAAACTTCCAGCTTCAAAACACCATTAAAACAGAAAGACAAATCTGCAGCCCTGATCTTCAAAAAGACGCACAGTGAGAAAAAAAAATAATGCTCGATAGTACCTTGATCTTGATGAATATGATGATCTTATCAAATCAGATAGATTCGATTTTGGCTCTGATACCACTTGTTAAGTCCGATTCAACAAGATCAATAGAGAAATCATATGTAAATCATTGAGTCGGCTGTTTTATTAATGAAAGCATTAAAGAACTACAAACGCGAATGTAAATTATACGACTCTCATTAACGAATCCTCTACCCTAGACTCCCTTATATACTAGGTGTATATTACATTGTAAGTCCAAGCCCGTAAGATATTTAACATAACAAAGAATATTACAATCAAACGTTTCCTTCTTTATAAAACTTTCTAAACTTAGGACTTATGGTCCTAACATAAATGATCGTCTTTACGTTCCTAGTATCGTTAGAAACATTGTTTCAGTTGCACGTTTGAGACAAGATGGATTTATGTTTAAATTCAATGATGATGGATCTATTTTTGCATGTTTGCATGGTATATTATATTTTATTGCCAAGCCAGTTAATGACATTTATGAAATAGATATTCATGGTAATCTCAACTCTAAATCGATATATAATGTGAATGCTAAGAGACTTAAGCAAGACTTAAGTCAAACATACTTGTGGCATTGTTGTCTTGGCCATATAAACAAGAAGCGCATTGCCAAGCTCCGAGTGGATGGGATCTTGGAATCAACTGATGATTCTTTTGATAAATGTGAAGTTTGTTTATTAGGGAAGATGACTAAGGCACCTTTTAAAGGAAAGCCTGAAAGAGCGAATGAGTTGTTGGGAGTGATACATATTGATGTGTGTGGACCCTTCAACCCAACCACAAGAAATGGTTGCTACTACTTCATTACATTTACTGATGATTACAGTAGATATGGATATGTTTATCTGATGAAGCACAAGTCTGAAAGCTTTGAAATCTTCAAAGAGTTTCAGAATGAGGTAGAAAACCAACTAGGCAAGAATATAAAAGCCCTTCGGTCGGACCGAGGTGGTGAATATATGAGCCATGAATTCACTGAGCATCTTAGCAAGTGTGGGATAGTATCCCAACTTATTCCACCAAGAATACCACAACATAATTGTGTGTCTGAAAGGAGGAATCGTACCTTGTTAGATATGGTTAGGTCTATGATGAGTCATACCAAGCTGCCTATGAGTTCTTGGGGATATGCTTTGGAAGCAGCCGCCAAAATACTAAAAAATGTACCAACCAAGAAGGTCGACAAGACTCCATATGAGATGTGGACTGGGAAGATCCCAAATCTATCTTTCATGAAAGTCTGGGGCTGCGATGCTTATGTTAAGCGAGAAGCTTCTAGGAAGCTAGAGCCCAGATCTGAAAATTGCATCTTTGTAGGACATCCTAAGGAGACTATTGGGTATTATTTCTACAACCCCAGTAAGAACAAGGTGTTCATTTCACGCAAGATAGAGTTTGGGAAACTTGACGAAGTTCGGGAAACACCTGATGCACAGGTTGACACTAGCGCCCAACAAGATGTTAAAACTCAACAAGATGTTGAACCACATCAAGATGCTGAGGGTACCAACGAGAGACAAACAATTTGAAGGTTAGGAAGGATTTGTTAAGAGCCAGATAGATACCTAGGGTTTCTAATTGGTTGTGACGATACGGTTGATGATGAACCGTTAAATTATCGACAGGCTATGTCTGGTGCAGAATCTGACAAATGGCATGATGCTATGAAAGTCGAGCTTCAATCCATGTCTAATAACCAGGTCTGGGATCTGGTAGATGCACCCAATGGCTGCAAAGTCATAGGGAGCAAATGGGTTTTCAAGTTGAAGACTGACATGGATGGGATCGTGCACACATATAAGCCTACGTTGGTAGTAAAGGGTTTCACACAAACTCATGGTGTTGACTATGATGAAACCCTTTCTCCGGTAGCCATGATAAAATCTATTAGGATTTTGCTTGCTATAGCTGCATATCACGATTATGAGATACGACAGATAGATGTCAAAACCGCGTTTCTTAACGGAACACTAAGCGAGGACGTGTACATGGTACAACCAGAAGGTTTTGAAGATCCCAAGCATCCTAATAGAGTGTGAAGTTGCTTAGATCCATTTATGGACTGAAGCAAGCGTCTAGGAGTTGGAATCTTCATTTTAACGAGAAAATCAAAGCATTTGGTTTTGTAAAAAACGAAGATGAACCTTGTGTATACAAGAAAGCTAGTGGGAGCATTGTTGTCTTCCTAGTCCTGTATGTGGATGACATACTGATAATTGGAAACGACATTCCGACGCTAAAATGTGTGAAAACCTGGCTAGGAAAGTGTTTCTTAATGAAGGACTTAGGAGAAGCTGCCTTTATTATTGGAATTAAGATCAATCGGGATAGGTCGAGGCGCTTAATTGGATTAATCCAGAGTACATATATTGACAAGGTCTTAAAACGCTTCAAGATGGAGAGTTCTAAGAGGGGGAACTTGTAAATGGTACATGGAGTACAACTGAGGAAGTCTCAATGTCCTTCGGGAAAGGAAGATATAGATCGCATGAAGGGTATTCCCTATGCTTCAGCTATTGGATCTATAATGTACGCCATATATGTACTCGACCTGACGTATCTTATGCTTTGAGCATGACTAGTAGATACCAGTCGAACCCTGATGATGCTCACTGGGTTGCGGTAAAGAATATTCTTAAGTACTTGAGAAGAACTAAGGATATGTTCCTACTATACGGTGGTGAAGAAGAAATCTGTGTATCCGAGGCTACTCAGATGCTAGCTTCCAAACCGAACGTGACAACTTCAGGTCACAATCAGGTTTTTTGTTTACACTCAATGGTGGTGTTGTGAGTTGGAAGAGCTTCAAGCAAAGCACTATAGCTGACTCAACCACTGAGTCAGAAGACCTAGAAGCTTCGGATGCCGGGAAGGAAGCCGTGTGGATGAAGAAATTTATAACGGACCTAGGAATAGTTCCTAGCGTGGATGGACCCATCGAAATCTATTATGTTAACGAGGGTGCCATAGCACAAGCAAAGGAACCTAGGTCGCACCAACGGTCCAATCATATTCTGAGGAAATTTCACATTATACGAGAGATGATCAATTGGGAAGATGTGAAGATTTGCAAAGTTCGTTCGGAAGATAATCCGGTAGATCCATTCACTAAACCTATGAGTCAAAGTAGGCATGATTTCCACAATAACTCAATAGGTTTGAGGTTTTCAAGTGTTTGAAATGATCTGTAAATTAGTATGACCTTTGGAACATTAAGCAATGAAATTTCTATCTGTTTTGGCATACAGGGTATGAGCGATTACATTAATTTCGTTGTGTTCTATATTAACATGTTTAGATTCTAAACTATATGATATGGTTTAAAACTATCCATGATCACTTATCACTGGGGTAATGGTGATAAACTAAGATCATAGTGAAGTTTGGTTAAGGCCAAGTTGGGCCAGCATGTTGCGACCAAAGTCACTTGCACTTGTAGGTTCAAGTGTTGGAAGACCCGTTTTCAAGATCACATCATAGATCGGAGTCATAAAGTGAATCTTGAAGATGATAGTTATTCATTTTATCCTTTCACCTGAGATGTATATTGGGACCTTGAGCATAAGGAGTATTGTACTTTGATATATGTCTAACGTCGCCTTTGATCGGGTGATTATAAAAGCTATGTTAGGTGCAATACGATATATGTAAGAGTCGTATGCATGCAATATGGAATTTGCTCCTTTCAAGTTGAAAGAGAAATCTTTGGGGCCCTCGATGATATTAAAATGAGAAATGTATGGCCGTACACAAGTGGATTGATTGAATCAATAATACTTGTTCTCTCATTAAATATCGGGATCGAGAAACATAATAATTGAACAATTAAGGATGAGCCAGATTTATGCCTTGAGTTCAATTAAGATATCATGAAGCAAAGGGATAAGAAATACATCGATCATCATATTGATTGTTGTCAATAGAACCTAAAGCTGAAGAGCGTTCCCTCATTTGACTTCGGGGCAGTGGCGCGTTGCTAGACACATAACCATTGTTAGATCCCAAATATCAAAATATAGAAAGAAAATAGAATACAAAACAAGAATTATAGCAAGGAAGTCGGATGTAGTATTGATATTGACAAAGTTACACATATGTGTCTTTACAGTAGAAAAGATCTATGAACGTTAGTTCTATCAAACTAACTAACCTTCTATTTATATACAAGTAAGAATTCTATTCTAACAGATAGTTACATGAAAGACCAATAGAATCATTACAAGTGTACATATATATAGTTCAGAGACACTTCTGAACTTTTTCAGAACTGTCTTCAGAAGTTCTTCAGAACACTTTCAGAATCTTCAGAACTTCTGAAGTAGATACTTCAGAAGTTATGCCTTTTACTTTCCTTGACTTCTTTACTTTGACTTCTGACTTTGCTAACTTCTGAGCTTTCTTCGTTTATTTCTTCAGAACAAGTTCAGAAGATCTGAACTATGAAGCTTCAGAACCAAGACTTCTTTGAAGCTATCTTATGATCTCTATCAGTCTCCCCCATAGCTTCAAAAATTCAAATTATATCCCCAATAGATCAACGGCTCTCTGACTTCTCCTAGAATTAGCTTTTCTATACTCAAGTAACAACTCAATTTTTTTGTGCATGTCTTTGGCTAGCTTCTTATATTCATTCCATTCATTATCATTCAGACTCTTTGGCATTTGTGTTTCTGTCTTTGAACAAGCCTTTCACTTATTGCCGATAATGTACCATTGCAGCACCTGTGAATTTCTTCATATCTTACATAAAATTTCTCTTGATTGAATTTGCACACAAAACCAGGTGGATGCACTATCAAAGTACCTTTCTTGATTGAATTAATCCCTTGAAGTTCAAAATTAGGTCTGCTCATATTCACTTTTTCTTTGCCAAGTACAAATGCTACTTGAAAATCTTTCTTAGCTGCCCAGATGAATTCTCTGTAGATTCCTCCTTTATAACAGGGAACGCTTTTCTGAACCCGGTAATGTTGTCATGAAATGGATTAAGCCTTCTGTATATCTTGACCAAATCCCTTAAATGAACATTTTGGAAATCAGCTTCAGAAAATGTGCATTTTTCACCATTTTCTCTTTCCACCGTGAAGTAAGAATACTTAAAATTCAATTTTGTCTTTTGATCAACATTAATCACTTTCACAATATGACTCTCTTTCCTTGATTCAGAGACTGGTAACTTCAATTTCTGGACTATTTGACTGTACCACTGTTTCCAACCATAAGATTTGTCTAGCCAACAGTCAATGTAATTGAATATTTGCTCATGTTCCACGAATATTTCAAGGAATAAAGTACGAGCATGTTCAGCAGTCCTATTTATTTGCAACTGTTCAGCTTCAGATACTTGAGTAACTGACACTTGATCTTCAACAGCTTCTACATTTTTGTCTTTATCCTTTTTAGAACTTGTGCCAACATGTTCAAAAACAGGAGCTTCCGAAAGTTGATTTTCTTTCAACACCTCAAATTCAACTACTTGTTCTTTGGCATGTATATGGAAATCATAAACATTACTTAACAAGTAATCTGCATCTCTTTTTGAATTTATCTGTTGATGACCAGCAGACATACTTATTCTTACAAATTCTCTGAAATTTATTCTTTCTTTGATCATATACAAAATCTCATCCTTTACTTCTTTAGAGCCAGCAATCCAAGACATACAGTCACAAAACGATTTCAAGGTTGAAAAGGAATACTTTGGAATATCATAAACAATAAAAGTTCTTTTGTTTAACCCTTCAGGCTCATAATGAAAACCAAGTTCTGGTTTAGTGAAAACAGTTAAAATTCCTTCAAAACTCACAAAAGCTGGTTCCATCAGATTTACTTTATTTAACCCATGTTTCAAGGCAAGTTGAAAACCATGCTTAACAAAATTTCTGACGTAAACACCAATTATTCTCCTCAACTCTTGCACCATTTCTGTATCTTCTCTTCAAGTTCATCAAAAATTATTTCTTTTGTGAAAACTTGATCAACTATGGGTTCTTCAAGGAGTGGTAAGTTGAATTTGGGAATTAGAATGCTTTCTTTGTATTTGAACTCAATCACACCGACATAGGTCAGTATCACATCTTCAGAAAATCCAACTTCACTCATATGACCTAAATTAATTGTCACATTGTCACACCCCGCTAAAGCGGAAACACGAGGCGTGATAGTTCAAGATTTCATAGCAATAGGGAAAAAACAACACCAATCATCCATTCAAATACATAACAAATTAAACCCGAAATTACATCGTACAAGTCCGAAGTTTTAACAAAATAAAGGAAACAAAGTGTCCAAACAAAACAATTTCAAATTTAAAACGTGATTGATGTCGACATGCCCATATAACAAGCATTTTAGTTAATCTTTCTTACCCCTGAAAGCATGATAAAAACAAGGTCAGTTACAAAGAGTTGGTGAGTTCACAGGTTTTCAATAATATAAACATCTTTGCATAAATGATTTTTTGAGCAAAAATAACTTTTATGGCACTTAGTTTACCCTAATTTAAAGTAAGTTATGAACCACCACTAAACCTTTCGACCATAAAAACTCTTTTTTATTCTACCTTAGCGGTGGGACTAAAACCCCACATATGTAGAACATCTATTATAAGTAAAGTGCATCCCTACCTGTGAGTTTTAGGTGGGATTGCTATCCGCACCCCTACTTGTCTGCCCCTGGGTGAACCGAATACCTTGATCGCTGGGCTTCATCCAAAATGGTTGATCGTAGATTACCAACCTTTGGTATCCAAACTCTAATCTTAAAGTAATGCACTCCGTCTGATCATAACTCAAATTCTTTCTCTAAGCGATGCAGGGTCCGATGCTTCAAATTCTTTTCTTTTAAAGCTTCTTTTTTCGCTTCAAGAATTTGAGTCTTTAAACTCGTTTAAACCATCATTCCCATAGCTCGTGCTCTCGTCGGCTTTACCTTTTCTTTCCTGCTTAATGCATCCGCTACTACATTAGCCTTCCCTGGGTGGTACTTAATTTCACAATCATAATCGCTAAGCAACTCAACCCATCTTCTTTGCCTCATGTTCAGCATTTTCTGATCAAGAATGTGTTGAAGGCTTTTATGGTCGGTGCAAATGGTGCACTTAGTGCCGGAAAGATAGTGTCTCCAGATTTTGAGTGCGAACACCACTACTCTTAACTCCAAATCATGGGTGGTGTAATTCTTCTCGTGAACCTTTAGTTGCCTTGATGCGTATGCGATAACCTTGTCTTTTTGCATCAGTATGCATCCCAATACTTGATGTGAAGCATCATAGAAGACTACAAAGTTATCCACTCCCTCTGGTAGAGCCAGAATCGATGCGTTGCATAACTTGTGTTTGAGTATCTGAAATGCTTCCTCTTGTTTCTCTCCCCAAATAAACTTCTTATCCTCTTGGGTTGGTGTCGTTAGTGGTTGCGCGATCTTGGATAAATTCTCGATAAATCGCCGGTAATAGCCTGCCAACCCAAGAAATTGACGGATCTCAGTTGGTGTCTTTGGGGCTTCCCATTTCTTAATGGCCTCGATCTTAGCTGGATCAACATGAATTCCTTTTTCATTTACTACGTGGCCAAGGAAGTGCACTTCGCGAATCTAGAATTCGCATTTGGAGAATTTGGCGTACAACTTTTCGTTTCTGAGCAATTCTAGTATCAGATTTTAAATGCTGCTCATGCTCCTTCTTGTCTCGAGAATAAATGAGTATATCATCTATAAACACGATCACGAACTTGTCTAGGTACGGTCGACATACTCTATTCATTAAATCCATGAAGACTGCTGGTGCGTTTGTTAGCCCGAAACGCATAACTAGGAACTCATAATGACCATAACGAGTTCTAAATGCTGTCTTGGGAATGTCTTCTTCACGAACTCTCATTTGATGATATCCCGATCGAAGATCGTTCTTTGAGAAATGTGTAGCACCTTGAAGTTGATCAAATAAGTCATCAATTCGAGGGAGGGGGTATCGGTTCTTGATAGTCAACTTATTGAGTTCCCTATAGTCGATACACATTTGGAAAGATCCATCCTTCTTTTTAACAAATAAAACTGGAGCTCTCCAAGGTGAAGAACTAGGTTTGATGAATCCCTTATTGAGTAACTCCTGAAGTTGTTCTGATAGTTACTGCATTTCAGATGGTGCTAACCGGTATGGTGATTTCGCTACGGGCGCAACTCCAGGAATTTAATCTATGTGAAACTCAACTTGTCTTGGCGGGGGGAATTCCAGGAAATTCGTCTGGGAATACTTCGGAAAAATCCCGAACTATAGGGATATCTTGAATGCGTTTCTGTTCGACCTTCTTATCCATAACATGAGCTAGAAATGCAATGCAGTCCTTTCTCAAATATTTTCGCATCTTCTTGCACGTCACCATTTTAATACTCTTTCTGGGTTTCTCTCCGTGTACTTCAAGTATTCCTCCTTCGGGTAGTGGAACTCGAATGATCTTTTCGGAACAACAAATTTCGGCTCTATTCTTGGACAACTAATCCATGCCCACAATTATGTAAAAACATCCTAGTTTAATCGGGATTAGATCTATAGTAAAATCCCTACTGGCCAAGTTTAAGGTGCAATTCATTATTATGTCTCTGGCCCTACTTTCCTGTCCGTTGGCATATTCAATGACATATATTTCTTTCAATTTTTGAGGTCTTAAATTTATCTTTGGCCTAAAATCTGTCGATACATAACTTTTATATGCTCCAGAATCAAATAGTATAGATGCATAATGATTGTTCAGAAGAAACGTACCTGTGACTATATCCGGATTCTGCCTTGCTTCTTCAGCTCCAATTTCGAACACTCGACCTCTTGCCTGAGCTCCTTGGTTTCCTTGATTGGCTGCTCGCACTTGATTAGTGTTCGGTCTTTGATCCCATCTTGGACATGCGTTTCAGAAGTGATCTTGGCTTCCACACTCGAAACATGTCCATCTTCCTGCACTCTTACAATCTTTGGCATAATGACCTTCTCTATTGCATTTCTGGCAGATAATACATCGTCCAACATGCTTTTTATTGCACTTATCGCACTTAGGGTATGTTCTTTTCTCTTTCTCTGCTGGTTGAGTATGAATTCCATAGTTCCCTGTTATCTTCCGATTTTTACCCATTCTTCCTCCAGATTGCTTTCTTGTCGGTCCTCCATCTCTCTATTACCTTGAGCCTTGTCTTTAGCAAACATTCCCGAATGATTAGCATTATTGGTGAGTCTGGTTTCCAAACTCACTGCTTCTTGTAGAGTTTTTGGGTTTTCCGATGTAACATCTCCGCGTATTTCAGAAGAGAAACCCCAAACATATCTATCGACTCGGTTCTCTTCAGGTGTTACCAGATGTGGTACCATTTTTGCTAGCTCATGAAAACCGGCAGTGTAAGAGTCTATATCATTCCCTTTCATCTCATGATTCCATAACTCTGCTTCCAACTTTTGAATCTCGCTCCAAAGTTTTAACAAAATAAATGAAACAAAGTGTCCAAACAAAACGATTTCAAATTTAAAACGTGATTGATGTCGACGCGCCCATATAACAAGCATTTCAGTTAATCTTTCTTACCCCTGAAAAACATGATAAAAACAAGGTCAACTACAAAGAGTTAGTGAGTTTACAGGTTTTCAATAATATAAACATCTTTTCATAAATGAATTTTTGAGCAAAAATAACTTTTATGGCACTTAGTCATTCTTTAAATTTCAAAACATTCAAGGCATATTGTACCCTAATTTAAAGTAAGTTATGAGCCACCACTAAACCTTTCAACCACAAAAGCTCTTTCTAATTCTACCTTAGCGGTGGGACTAAAATCCCACATATGTAGAACCTCTATTATAAGTAAAGTGCACCCCTATCTGTGAGCTTTAGGTGGGATTGCTATCCGCACCCCTACTTGTCGGTTCAGTCCAAATAACATATCCAAATATACTCTCGGCTCCTCACTTGAGTTAATAGTGGTGTACAAATTTTTATATGACATTTTACTCATTACAAACTATTAGTGTACATGCCTTAGTGCCCATAACATAAATTTCATAATATTTCCCATTCGATAATGCAAATAGCTCAAATATTTCATTTCATCATGCTTTTCACCCCAAAACGTATAGAACACTTTAAAAGAGGGGCTGTGAATACTCATGTTGGTTCCAGATTCCTTTAAACCGATTGTTAATTGAGAGTATTGAATCAAAGTGAAATGCGGAAGCAGATCAATTAACAATTTAAATCAATAGAACAGCAAACAGAATGAAGAACAAAGATTATGAAAGTTATGAATTACGCACAGTATTCTTCAAAATGTAAATGTATTGATCGACTTCTTTTACAAACACAATACAATGCTATTTATACAGATACAAAAACAGAAAGTCAAAATGCTAGCCAATTACAAAGTGCCATGTGTCTTAAAGGGAGCGTCTAACAACAATTAGTTATAACAAGAAGAGTGTGTTGACATTTGTAGACATTTCTTCTTTGACTCATACTTTAATTTCTAACATTCTCCCCCTAAGTATGAAGTCAAAAAAAAACTTTCTTCAGAGAGGATCAACAGCAGCAATGATACTTGAAATATTATTGATAAGCTCTCTGTTCTTCTGAAGTCCATCAAGTCTTTTCTCTACTTTCTTTGCAACTTCTGGATTTGTCGTGTCTAAGCCAGCATAGCACTTGATGATGTAGACTACCTCAGAAGAGTATTTGTGAGCTTCTTTGATGCGAAAGAAGCTCTTTCCATTTGGTCTTTTGAAGATGATTCCCTCTTCTGGTTCAGTAAGAAGTCTACCCACTCTGAATTTGCTTATCCCTTCAAGTTCCTCATTTGGTGCAGAGATAGCCAGATTATCCATTTTGAAATTTAAGCCAATCTGGAAGTCGACCTGCCTTTTGTATCTAATGTATGATTTCATACATAGAATAATTCTAGTGTAGGCAACATGGTCTTGTGGATCTTTGCGTTCAGAAAGCTGAGTCTTCATAAATTCTTCCAGAAAAATGAGATCAATTTGGATGGATGGACAACGAATCATTATCACATATGTAATAACTCTTGTTGTTTGATCCGACTATCTCGTAGATTGTGTACCAAATGGGTGTATCTTGAAGGCTTATGTTTCATGGCTGTTATCTTTGTAATTGGAGCAGTAGTGAAAACCGTCTTTCTGTCTTGTTTATGAGCCATGAAGTTATCTTTAACTTCACTGCTTACATTGTATTGGTTTGCGAAGTTAGGCATCATGAGATAAATCTTCTGATCTGTTGGAGCATACATGTGCCTTTTCTCAACTTCAAGTGTTGGAAGTTTAATGTTTCCAACTTTATTTAACTTTTCTTCAAATTCTCCTCTTCTGATCTCTTTCTGCTTCTGAGCGGCCTCTGCTCTGACTCTTGCTCTTTCTTCAGCTTCAAAATTCTGTCTCTGTAGTTCTTCTTCAAGTCTAGCCTTCTCTCTTTCCAGATTCTCTCTTTCAGCCCTCTCTATCTCTATTTGTTCTTCAACGATTAGCCTCTGGCGTATTATCTCTTCTTCTTTCTCTTTTTCAGCTCTGAACACTTCCTCATCCTCCTCTCTGGCCCTTTTAGCTCTTTCCTTTGCAGCTTTAGCTCGTTCTCGTTCTTCGTGAGCTCTGACTATTTCAGCCCTTTCAGCCGGAGAGCTCGGGATTCTGCTTTTTCCCATAAGATCCAGAATGAACTTAGCTAGCTCTGGATCTCTGGGTAGAGGCCCAGAATGCATAGCCAGAGGTGTTGGAGTGAGTGGCACTTGTTTTGAAGAAGAAGGTTGCTGTGATGGTTTTGGAGGTGAAGAGTTAGCAGTGGTCGTGTTTGGTTCTGGTGGTGTTTGTTTGGCTTGCTTAGGCTCAGGACCTTTCTCCCCCTTCTGAGAATCAGGATCCTGATCCTCAGAACGTTTTCTTTTCGCCCGCCTTTTTGCAAGCCCTTTCTTCCTTGGCTTTCTTCTTGGCATTAAACGCCTCAGCAATAGAAGAAACCAGAGGCACGAGTTGAGATAGAGTAGATTCGAGAGCAGCAAGTTTCTGGTCTGTTGAAGATGTGGAGGGCTTGGAAAAGTACTTTGAAGCGATGGTAGACATTCGCTCAAGAATAATCTTCTGGAAAGAGGCGAGGTCAGATTTCTTGACGAGCGTAGACCCAGAGGGATCATCAGAAGTAATGATGGTCTTGACAATCTTCTGTATATCGGCCACCAGAGCCGTAGTCTACGAGAGGCACGTAGAGATTACGGAAGTTGAGAGATTGCCTCTGCATTTGCTTGAAGACCATTATTCAAGAGCAAAAGTTGTTCAGCAAAATAGGCCTTCTGATCTTCTTGAGAGGTACTCATTTGGCGCTGAAGATCTGCTAAGAGAGAGTTCTGCCTTTCAATTTGAAATTGAAGGCTCAGAAGAAGAGAATTGTTAGTGGTCACGGATAATTTTAGATCTTCCACAGATCTCTGAATTTGATCAGCAAGTGCCAAGAACGCTGCATTTGTGACGAAATCAGAAGATGTAACCGGTGCATCTCCAACACATGGAGCCCCTTTACCCTCGCGTTCAGAGGGGCCTTCTACACCTGTTTTGACGTTGAGTGTAGAAGGACTTCCAACCAGTCCTTGAGGGCTGTTATTCACAGGCTCCTCTTCGGTTGTTCTGACTGTTTCAACATTATCCTCATCATCAGAGGATGAGGTGCTGAAGACAGTATGCTTACCCTGATGAAGTGTAAACACTCCGGTAAGAGGTGCATTCCTAGGCTGTAACCCCTCTGATGGGAATTCATTAGCATTTATCCTAGGAGAGGATGTGGACTCATCCTCTGTGCGTATTGGTATGTCAGTCACGGAGACATGAACATGTGGTGAAGGAAGTGGCGAGTTAGGGGCGAATGAACTCTTATATTATCATCATCATCCTTTTGAGAGGATGATGAAGTGGGGGTGCTTTCCCCAGATGAATTTGATTCAGAAGAAGAAGAATCCTCTGAACGGCTGGTTTCTTGGTGGTTTGAACTGGGCTGTTCTAAGTCAATGAGTGGAGATGTGGTGACATCAACCTCAGAAGTTGTGGTTGCCCTTTGGGGAATAGGAGAAGAACACTCATATGTGTCTCTGAGGACATCTTCTGTACCTTCATTTAATAGAAGGTCGGCATGGGTAGAAGCACTCGGATGTTCACTCCTATTTTTTTCAAGCTCATGCTCACCAGACCCCTTACCACCTACACCTGGCTCTAAGTGCTGCGGGGTAGGAATTCTCTCGTTCGAGAAAACCATAGAGCTTCTATAGATTTGGAGATTAGAAGAGCTAGATGGGATTAGGTTTAGCATGTACCTGGATAATTCTGCGGGTGCGGAAGTAGCCGATCTTGTCGATGGTTGATCTATGGGAGCTCATTGATGCAATTTTGCGTAATGGGTGAATCGGGGAGCTTCGATTGCCCCAATTGCGGGATGAGTGATAAGAGATAGAAATCTTGGGAACATAAGTGCGGTAGTTGCTTTCCACGACTGCGATGGAGCACCTTAGTGTGCACAGCTGCTTTGATCTCTTGGAAGATGAGACTTGCATAGTCCAAGGGTCGATTGAAGAACATCCCATACATTATAGTCAGAATGTTTCGGCTAGCCTGATTCAGAGAACCTATTTTGCAGGTTAGGCTCTTGTTGAGAATGGAGACGAGTAGATTCCACATTGGGGGCAACTTCTTCCTCTTGAATTCGGACAGCCTTGTAAGAGGTTCATTGTAACCCAGAAGATTGATGAAGGCTAGGAGGGCTTCTGTGGAAGGGTTTTCTTCTAGGGCAGGATTGGGAATGGTTTGCCCATCCACTTCGATCACTGAAAGGGGAAGATGGAAATATTTGGCAAGTTTTTATTTGGTGATGGGGATTTGAACAGCAATTTCCACTTGTTCAGGATGGGTGATAGAACCGGCGAGTGTTTCATCAGTTTCGATGATCATTGTTTGCCACAGTTCTTGGACATAGATTTCAGGGATGTTTGGGTTGGTTAGGGTTAGGGCTCGATTCAACTGGTGTTGTTGTAGAAACTCGATCATGATGCGAAATTCCGGTTGATAAGTGTTAGGGTTGAGCAGTACCTGCACATTGTTCGCCTTCAATGGCAGTTTCACAATGGGAGTACTATCAGCAGTTGAATCGATGATTCTTTCTTCATCATTGTTGGAAGGACGGGCACAGTTGGAAGCCATTTTGAAATTTTGAATGCTTGACAGTAGAACACTTTGTCTTTGCAAAGAAAATAAACACTGATTTAGGGAAATTTTGCGAGGAAGAAGATGAAGGTTGAAATTGGGGGTTTTATGTGAGAGAGAAACTGTAGAATGGGAAGGGGTTATTAAGTTTGGGGAGAAACAAAAAACGGTTCAATTGAGCTGATGTAAGCACGCGGGTATACACATCCAGTGTTTCGATTGGGGACACGTGTACGACGAGACACATGTATGATGATGATTTAGTAGCGGAGGCTGTTTTTCTTAAAAGCAGAAATAAACAAAAGTAATAAAAAAAATCTGTTTAATTAATCAATTAATTTTGAATTAATTGAATAAACACAGATTTTAATCTTAATTTTATTTATTTAAGGTTTAAAAATCAGTCAAGTGAAAACAAAAATCACATGAGAGTTTAGTTTCTATAAAAGAATAATAAAGAAGAATTTGCATTAAACATATAGATTTAAACAACCTTGGAGGCAAGAGTTGATTGAATTTATATATTTAATGGAAATTATAAGAAATATCAATTTATAGAAAATGTAGTTGAAAAACATGTCGACTTGATTTATATTTTTAAAAAAAATTTGAAATGAATCAAAAGTCTAAGAGACCTTGGCGGCAAGAGAAACTCAGAGCAGATAGATTCAAATAAAATTTTAAGTGAAATAGTAAATCAGAAGACAGCTAACCAGAGTTAGACTTAGACGAATATCTTCTGCATTGTGAAACTCCCCCTTGAATGGTAAACTCCCCCTTGAATGGTAAACTCCCCCTTGAATGGTGAACTCCCCCTGTAGTAGCTTCTTTACCTCGTTTCTCAATCTGCACTTTATGATTTCTCTTGAAAGAAAAATATTATTATGAAACAGAAAATCAGAGTAACTCAGAGGCTTCTGAAGTGTTCTGAAGAGTTCAGAAACCATCAGAGACTTCTGATGACTTCTGAAGTATCGTCAGAATAGTTCAGAGGCTTCTGGACGCTTCTGAAGAAATCATTTTTACATATTAAGCATTCCCAACTTGCTAATTAAGAAGTTAAAACGTCTCTCATCAAGAGCTTTTGTGAAAATATCAGCAAGTTGATAATCAGTAGAAACAAAATACATTTCGATTGTACCCTTTTCGACATGATCCTTGATGAAATGATACCTGACATCGATATGCTTTGTTTTGGAATGCTGAACTGGATTTTACGTAATGGCGATAGCACTTTTAGAATCACAGAGGATGGGAATCTTATCGTATATCAGACCATAATCTCTGAGTTGGGTCTTCATCCAAATAACTTGTGAACAACAACTAGCAGCAGCAACATATTCAGCTTCTGCTGTAGATGTGGATACGCAGTTTTGTTTCTTGGATGTCCAACTTATAAATCGATTTCCCAGAAGTTGACAGCTACCTGATGTACTTTTTCTGTCAAGCTTACAACCTGCATGATCAGAATCTGTATACGCCATTAAATCAAATCCAGAATTTTTAGGATACCAAAGGCCCAACAATAGTGAACCTTTTAAGTACCTAAAAATTCTTTTTACAGCAGCCAAATGAGACTCTTTAGGATTAGCTTGATAACGAGCACAAAGACAAGTGGCAAACATAATATCAGGTCTACTTGCTGTTAAATATAAAAGAGAACCAATCATTCCTCTGTAGCTGGTAATATCAACAAATTTACCAGAGGAGTCAGGTCCTAATTTCATACCAGGAGAGATAGGTGTTTTCATGGATGATGAGTTTTGAAGATGGAACTTTTTAAGCATGTCAGAAACATATTTTGCCTGATTTATAAAGATACCAGAGGTGCTTTGTTTAACTTGAAGTCCTAGGAAGAAAGTTAATTCGCCCATCATACTCATTTCAAATTCAGTTTCCATCAACTTATAAAACAAATCAACTTCTGTTTGATGAGTAGAACCAAATATTATGTCATCCACGTAAATTTGAACTATAGTTAACATACCTTTGCCTCTTTTGATGAACAGAGTTGTATCGATTTTACCTTTTTCATAGCTTTTGCTGATCAGAAATTTCGATAGTCGTTCATACCAGGCTCTTGGGGCTTGCTTTAGACCATACAAAGCTTTGTCAAGAAGATAAACATATTCTGGATATCTTGCATCTTTGAAACCATCAGGTTGTTCAACATACACTTCTTCTTTTAGACATCCATTAAGAAATTCACATTTAACATCCATTTGGTAGACTTTGAAGTTTTTGTATGCAGAGAAAGCCAAGAATAATCTTATTGCTTCTAGTCTTGCAACAGGAGCAAAGGTTTCATCATAGTCGATACCTTCCTCTTGACAGTAGCCTTTAGCCACCAAACGAGCTTTATTTCTGACAACAATTCCATCTTCATCCTTTTTGTTCCTAAATACCCATTTTGTGCCAATAGCAACTTTACCTTTTGGTAAAGGAACAAGACGCCAAACTTTATTTCTTTCGAATTGAAGTAGTTCTTCCCGCATAGCATCCACCCGACTTGGTTCAACTAAGGCTTCATGTACACGTTTAGGTTCGATCATACTAAGAAAATTAACAAAGAATGCTTCATTTGCGATGAGATCGTGTTCGACCCCCTCGGAAGGACTACCAATTATAAGATGCGGTGTGTGAGATTTAGTCCATTTCGTCATTACGGGTTGAGAAATTGAATGGGTTGTTTCATTTGACGAAATGATTTCATCCGGAAACACAAAATCTTCTTTATTTTCTTCGTATGTCCTTCGTATACCGTTAATCACTGTCCTTGTGTCTCCCCCTCGGATGATGGAACGAAGTAGCTTCTTGGGCGCGGATGTAGTGGGAACTTCGGACAAATAGACGTGACGGATGAAACGAGAAGAAGCGGAGCGAGAGAGAGTAATGCTGAGGCTTGGAGAATATCTGGTAACTGCAAATGTGGAGGTGACATTGCTTCTGACACAACTTCGTCGCCCAGAAAATCTTGAAAAATAGCATCAATCTCGGATTCTCTGGAACCTGAAAGATAGTCAGAAGTAACAGTATTAAGCTTGAGTTCTGAAGTAGAGTGTTCGGAAGTCAGTTGGGTGTTATCATCGAAGTCAATGTTGATGCTTTCCATAACAGTTTTAGTTCGTAAGTTAAAAACTCGGAAAGCTCTTGAATTTAACGAGTAGCCTAAAAATTTAGCTTCATCGGACTTCGGATCAAATTTGCCAAGATTATCTCTGTCGTTTAAGATAAAACATATGCAACCAAAGATATGAAAAAATTTTACAGATGGTTTTCTTTTATTAATCAGCTCATAAGAGGTTTTGAGATGCCTCTTGACAATAATTGAACGGTTTTGAGTGAAACAAGCGAGCAACTGACTTCGGCCCGAAGTGAATTGGGAGACCGGAAAGGCTGCGAGCATCGTTCTGGCTGCTTCAACCAAGGTTCTGTTGCGACGTTCAACTACACCGTTTTGTTGTGGAGTGCGAACAGCAGAGAAGTTTTGAGTAATTCCTTGTTCAACAAGATACGATTCAAGCTTGGCGTTCTTGAATTCTGTACCATTATCACTTCGAAGCTGCTGAATCTTCTGATGTAGAAGAACTTGAATTCTGGTCATCATATTCTGTAGTACCACTGGGACTTCTGACTTTTGACGAACGAAAGCAAGCCAAGTATATCTGGAAAATTCATCAATTAGTACCAGAATATACTTTTTACCAGATAGACTCTGAATTGCAATTGGACCACAGAGATCCACATGTAATAATTGCAGAGGTCTAGTACAAGAATGATCACTTTTTGTTTTATGAGATGCTCGTTTAATTTTGCCCATTTCACATGCGGGGGCGAGAGGTGATCTTTTTGAAAATGAATATACGGAAGTCCGGATACCGACCGTTTTTAACAAGCATCTCAAGATTATTAAAATTTAAATGAGACATTTTATGATGCCAGAGCCACACAACTTCACTCTTTTTGAGATGAGACACAAAGTTTCCTTACCATCCTTAGAGGTAAAATTCATCATATACAAGTTACCTTTCCTGTCTGCTCTCCAAAGTTCTTCACCTGCCTTAGAGAATAAATAACAATGTTTTTCATCAAATACTACTAGTATTTTAGAATCACAAAGTTGACTTACACTAAGGAGGTTATGTTTCAAGCCAGAAACATGAGCTACCTTTGATAAGGTGATATTACCTTCTTGTAGAGTACCGTAGCCTTTTATTTGACCCTTACCATTATCACCAAAAGTTACTACTCCACCTGATTTGTCCTTGAATTGGGATGGTAAATTTTGGGATCCAGTCATGTGCCTCGAGCATCCAGAGTCAAGATACCAGATATGCACACGCTGTTTCTGCAATCAAAAATCAGAATTTCTTAGTACCCATCGCATAATGGGTCCTTTTATGTTAGCTTTTGGAGTATGCTCGTTTTTTGATTTAACAGAAGGTAAAGACTTTATTTTTGGTTTTTGGTTTTTTTGAGTTTTATTCTTTTTGTGACAAACATACTGTGAATTGGAATGATCAGAGGTTTGCGAGAAAAATTGTTTTAACTTTAAGAACAGTGAAAAACATTCAGAAGACTGAAACAGAGAAGATTGAATTGAATTTTCATTGCGAGAATGGTAATTACAATTATTCTTTCTAAAGTCTTTTACGGTATCGGTTGTTCTAGAGAACCTATCTAGACTAGACTTTTGTTTTAGTTAAGCTTTTTCTTCTCTGTGTTCTTTCTGCGATCTACTTTTGCGAAGCTCGTTATTTACTGAAAAAGGAACATAAGAATTAGAGGATTTCCATTTGCCTTTTTGAATATTAGTAAACTTCGGAAGAGTAGAGTTTAAAATCTTTTGATTTTGCACTTTGTTTTTGAGTTCTGCCTCTTTCTCAAGTTCAAGACATGTTTTGGCTTTGAGACACATATCTAAGAAGTCTGGATGTATAGATACTGATTTTCTCGGTTCTGGAACAGAAACAGGAAGAATAGGTATACCACTTGAAAATTTAGCACAATCTCTATCAAAAGCTCTGATTTCTTGAGATTTATCAGTATACAAATAATCATCCTTTTTATCAATAATTTCTGAATTATTTGTGATAACTTTTGATGATTTAGAAGAATTAAGTTCTAAATTTGAAAGGTAATTTTCAGAGTTATCAAAAAATTCTTCATCATTATTGTCATTCTCCCATCGATACGTAATCTCAGCCAAGCTTTCTTGAGTTTCAGAAAGATGTAAATCTTCAAATAAACAGGGAGAGATCTCTGGATGATTCTCACAAAGAGTTTCATTTCTAAAACACTTATCCAGTAGAGAGAATATCGTTTTCAAACATA
This sequence comes from Silybum marianum, assembly GCA_036898165.1. Lineage (NCBI taxonomy): Eukaryota > Viridiplantae > Streptophyta > Magnoliopsida > Asterales > Asteraceae > Silybum > Silybum marianum. Next base: position 12,806,853 of record CM072538.1, on the reverse strand, counting down.
AGTCGTAGATCTTCCTGCACGACTTGGAACAAAAATATACGCCTCTGGATTCAAAATTGTATGTTTATTTGAACCAAAATTGAAAATATCATCTTTCTTCTGAACTTTATTTAGATCAACATTTGTTTTACAACAATATTCAATATTTTCGAATTTAAGTTTGTTTTTTTTTATGATGGTTTTCATATCTAGATTTTTTAAAAATAGATTTTTCATACAAAATTGGAAACTTTGGCTTCTGTATTTGTCCAACACAAAAAACAGATTTCAGATCTGACCTTTTCTTACACGTGTAGGGATCTAGGTCCTCGAAACCAAGTCCAGATCTTCCTACTTGTGTGTTAATTTTGTCATGAACCTTCTGTGCATCCAGATATGTTATAATCTGTAGCTTTTTCTGTTGAAGTTCAACGTGTAAAAATTCTCTCTCTTTCTGAAAATAGTTTTTAAGTGCTACAGAGTTGAGTCTATCACTCTCTTTGTCTCTGATTTCTTTCTCTTTTCCTTCCAGAAGTTTATTGAGATTCAAAATTTCCTTTTTAAGTTTTTCTTCAGAAAATTTTAAACTCATTGAAATCGTTTCCTTTGCAGTATTTAATTCGAGTTTTTCTTCTGTAAGTAAATCCATTTCTCTTTTGAAAATATCTCTTTCCCTTTTGATTGTAGAAAGAGTTTTCTCAGTACTTTTTCGTAATTTCTTTTCGATTGTGAGTTTCAGTTTTAGTTCCTCAAAATTGTTTGATAACATCACAATCGTTTGTTCAAGCTCAGATGATCCAGAGAAATTACTAACCGGTGACTCAGAGGGTTGATCCTCTGATTCGTTTGTGTTTGCCATTCCACAGAACATGGCTTCATCACCGCTGGATTCATCTAGCACCCGAGTTTTCTTTTTACGCAAAGTGTGCTCTTTCGGTGACATTGTACTTATATTTGTTTTTGTAATAAGTCTTATCCTTTTCCGAGCTCCTCCGCAATCTCTCGAGTAATGTCCGGGCTTGCCACATCTCGTAGAGACATCTTTCTTCCTTTTTAATTCTTCTTCTTTCTTCTCTTCTTGTTTTCTCTACTCTCTGTACTTCTTGTTTAGGAACATAGGGACGATCAAATCGTTTATTTCCTTTCAAAGACTTATTTCCAAAACGATTAGTAAATTGCTTGGTTATTAAAGCCAGAGAGTTAGCAAACGCTTTAATTTCATCATCTGATTCAGAGTCATCTTCTGGAGCAGTCTCTGATATGAAGGCCTTCGATTTCTTCCTGTCATCACTTCGTCTTCTGATTCCTTTTGTTTCTGAGATCAAAGCCAGAGGACCTCCGATGTTTGTTCTTTTCTGAACAACTTCTTTTTCATGAGCTTGCAGTGTACCAAATACATCATGCAGCGACCATTGTTCAAGGTCCTGATTGGCTTGTAGTGACATGGATAGATTTGACCATTCAGGGTTTAACCTTTTGAGAAATAGAACATTGTTGTCTTCCTTTGATCTAACAATGTCACATCTCTTGCAGAGATTAATCAGATTGTTGAATCGATGAAATGTTTGTTCCAGAGATTCATCAGTCAGCGCTTGAAAACTATTATATTCATTTAGAGCTTGGGCTCTTGTTCTTTTTCATTTTCGCACCACCTTCTAAGAGATTCTCCCGATTGATCCCATAAATCTTTTGTTGTGTCACATGAGTCCGAGAGATTGAAAAATCTCATTTGGAATGGCCATTATCAACGAGAGACTTAGCTTTCTTAGCTAATTCCACCTTAGCCTTTTCTTCATCGGTCCAGATTATTCCTTGACTTCGAACCGATCTTGCGGTACCTCATCTGTATTTGCAGTGGCTGGAATTCTGGGAATAGTAGTGGTGGGAACAAACGGACCGTTTTGAATAATTGGATATAACTCAGCATCCAATCCCTCATAGAAGTTAACCATTCGAATCTTCCATTGTGGGTATTCATCACGTACAAGAGTTGGAGGTTTAGTCAGGGACCCAGACGTATAAACAGCATTCAAGCTCGAATTTGCCATTTGAGTAGGATAGAAGAGAAAATTTGAAGATTTGAAAGAAATTTAGAACAATTAAATCTCAATTTGATAGAAGAACAGGTCGATAATATCACTGTTTCTTTAGATTACAAAATGAATGACTCAATTTAAGAGAAGATTGTTAACGATTTAACTAAATCTCGTAAAACAGAGTGGATTAATAAACAAATTTTGAATCTGAGAAAATACTGTTCGATCGAAAGGAATTTCTTCAATGGAAGAGATCTAATAATCAATAGATTGATTAGATGGCTCTGATACCAATTGTTGGTTCCAGATTCCTTTAAACCGATTGTTAATTGAGAGTATTGAATCAAAGTGAAATGCGGAAGCAGATCAATTAACAATTTAAATCAATAGAACAGCAAACAGAATGAAGAACAAAGATTATGAAAGTTATGAATTACGCACAGTATTCTTCAAAATGTAAATGTATTGATCGACTTCTTTTACAAACACAATACAATGCTATTTATACAGATACAAAAACAGAAAGTCAAAATGCTAGCCAATTACAAAGTGCCATGTGTCTTAAAGGGAGCGTCTAACAACAATTAGTTATAACAAGAAGAGTGTGTTGACATTTGTAGACATTTCTTCTTTGACTCATACTTTAATTTCTAACAACTCACCTGATAGCAAAAAGCTCCACTTAAAAATATGATACGTTCACTTGTCGGGCTAACGTTTTCCTATCAAAGTAAAACACCCAAATGGTCACTTATTTGTCATAGGGTTGCTTATGAGGAAGATTATATTATAAGTCCTTAAATGTCCATATATGTCCAACTTGGCTAACTATTAGTCCCGTCGTACATACTGCACTTATGCCCTTAATATTAAATTAGTACGATAAATTATACGAAAATGTATATATATTTGTACCGTTTTAGACCTTTAAGTGATTAAAGTTCATGAAATCACAATTGTTCAGAATCTCACTTTCTGGCACAAACTTTAGGTTCTAAAAATGATCAAATCGAAGTACTTTCCAAAATGACAAATTTTCTCATCTTTTTATATGTGATAAAATACAGAAATAGAGTCATTGTGACCAATTTTCATGCATTTTGAACATATAAAAATGGTTCAAACAAATTTTACAAAACAAGGTGTCACAGTTTGACCAGGAATTTACACGCTCTTAATATAACAATCATTTGAGGAGTTCTACTCAGTGTTTTTAAGAAATTCCAATTGGGTTAGAGACCTAACACATAAAGGAAGCTTTTAAAGGAAGACTCACTCATTTTGGATGAGTTATGAGGAATCTATGGTTTTGGAGAATTGATGAGAAATGAAGGGAAATGCAAAAAAATGGTTTTTATATGAAGAGAGGAGGAGGGGGGGGGGGGGGGGGCTTAAGGCCCAACCCTATTAAAAAAATTAATTGATTTTTTTTTACACAAAAGTCCCATGGAAATAATGGCCCATATTTTACAAATTTGCAACCTACTTAAGATAAAAACTCCAAACCACCTCCTTAAGCTTTTATTAATAAATTTTAAAATAAAATTTATGTTTAGGAATTAAAATACTATATTTTATATAATTTTTGTGTTAGCGGACGCATTTGGCATTTTATAAGACGTTTCAGATAGTTATTGGTCGGAACCGGACTTTCTAAGCAACTACCGGGAATTCTAGTGAATTTTGGCCATTCTATACTAAATAGCTCTTATTCTAATATCTATCTAAAATATCACTCATAAAGGCTTAATTGCTAACCTGGAAATTTAGATTTGACGGATGTCGCACACATATGCATACTGGCTTTGTTGATTATAAAAATCTCTTAATATAGACAATTTTTCATCCAAGAATCTACACTTCAGATTCCTTGGTGAATTCAGAAACACAAACTTCATAACCATCTGATAGACCAATAACCACATTGTATTCAGAAGATCTTCATCTTCTCTTCTATCAACAGTAAGAGGTCTCCATACAACTATATCCCTAATTTCATTTACCTCCTCTTCTTCATCAAACATGTAACATCTGATAGATCACCAGGTTCTCCTATTTCATCTTCAATAGCCAAATACTCATTAAGCATCTCTTTATTAGAATCAGGTATGATATATGTATCATCTGTACTTGCTTTATCTTCAGAATTGAAAGATAGTCTTTCAGTTTCATACCCCTCATTTACTTCTTCAGAAGTTACTTTATCTATAATGTTTTCTTCAGAAATAACTTCACCAATTTCATGTTCAGAACAAGGAGTCTCTTGAAGTTCATATTCAGAAGATAAAATATCTTCAATTGCTTCAGAAACCTTTTCAGCAGTAGCACTAGCATCTTTCTAAACATCTTCAGAAGATCTTTCAGAAAACTGAGCTTTTAGCATAAGAACATCTTCAGAATGAGACACTTTCCTTCTTTTCTCCCCCTCATGATCATCAAAATCCTGATCATCATGTTTCCTCTTCAAAGTGTCAGCTTGAGGCCTACATTCTAAAGCAAATATTCTTTGATCTAAAGTTACTTGAATATTTTGAATTGAAGAGAATTGATTCAAAATGAGTTGAATGTCATATTTTGTGGCTAACTGAGAGAGATCTGTTTGTGTAGAAGTAGATGGCAAGGATGTTTTGAGATTTGCCACTGAAGAAACAACTTCTGAGAAAGATTTTAAAATAGCGTCTTGAAAAGATTGAAGATCATTTGTTGAGACAAAAACATGCTTCCATTCACTTAGTTTCTAATCCAATAACTTCTTCTGACTCTCCACCCTATCTTCCAACACCTTGGTTGATTTCTCAGATAATGCCATAAGGTCCTTCTGAATCTTTTCAAATTCAGAAGTACAAAAATATTTGAATTCAGAAAATTCAAAAGATTGGGTATAGAACCAGGACCAACAAATGATCCTGTTTGCAGTCCTACATAAGTCGGCTGGCCTGTTGATGTCACCACATCATGAATCATTGCTGATTCAGTGAATGGGGCTTTAGAGATGTTCCATCCAATCCTTGATGTCCAGAAATAGGAACATCTATGGATGTTGTTGCAATGTGACAAACACTTTGCTTATTGACATCTGAAAGATGTGTGCTTGTGTGAATAAATCCAACATCTTGTGGTTCATTAGGCTCAACAAAGAGTGGAATCTTAGACTCTATGTGCATATATGTGTGAAGGAGGGACATATATCCTTCATTTTCAACATTGGGCTCCTCCAGGTAGATGTGCTGCTTGCCCCAAATGTGTTAATTAAACACCCTTCTGTTGAGAGATAGGTGAGTGACTGGGAGCATTAACAAGATTTGCCATACGCTCACTGGCTGTTTCAATATTACCCACCAAAAAATATGGAGTAATAGATTGTGTGGCTGCCCGACTTGGATCAGTTAGTGCACAGGTTTCTTTTTCTTTTACCTGTGATCTCCCCTCAGCAGTTCTTTTTCTCACATGTCTACCTTGTCTCTCATTTACATTTTTCCTCTTTCCACTATGAGGTTGTTCCCCACCATGAACTTCCTCCCCTCTCTCACTATGAATTCTAGAACCCTCACTTTGCTCTCCACTGGGGTGGAATCTGGGGTAGAGATTGTTGGTTTAGGCAATCCCAAAGATTCACAATACTCAATCAAAAACTTATTTGTAGAACTTACGTATGCAAGAAGTTCTGCTAGTAGTGGCATTGCATTTGGAATTCTAAGTTTGGCACTTGGTGGTCTTAAGCTATCCATAGAAAAAAGTGGAACAAATACCTCATGATCCAATCTTGGAATAGCATCAACAGTCTTCATGGCTCCCTTGATAAAAATTTGAAAGAATCTTTGAGATGGCTATCTTCAATTCTTCAAAAATGAGAGAAGCATAGTCCTAATGCTTTTTGTGAGCAATTCTATGAAAAATAATTCTGACATTTGATGAAGCTTGATCTAGACTTGAAGTCTTTCCAGATAAACATGTGTTGATAATGGTAAACAGTGAATACCAAATAGGTGGAAGACACTTTCTTCTAAAAGAACTTAATGCAGTTATTGATTCTGAATATCCTAACTTCATGAAGTCTGCAATAATCTCAGAAGAAGAAGGAATATCATCAAATGTTGATTTACCAACTACTGCATCAGCCTTTGGAAGATCAAAGATTTCCATGATATCAGAATCCTTAATGGAGAACCTATAACCATGAACAAATGAAGAAAAATCATTTTCTTCTTCATCAATTTCAGTATGAAACCACCATTGTTGTAAGTAGGACTCAGAAACCAAATTTGTTTTTGTAAGTAGAGCTCTAACAGGATGCTTCTTCAATATTTCGATCAAAATTCTTTGTTCATCATTGAAGTCAGTTGAACGAATATTTAGAGCACAATTATTTTTCTTAATTTCCATCTTTGCTCTGGAACATATAGTTTTGTAAGATCAGGTCCATAACTTTCGTCATGAGCAGTACCACAATTGATTGAGAATCATTTATACCTTCAACAGATTCAGAAGGTACTTCGATTGGCTCTATTTGTGTTCGCTCAATTCTAGGTGAATGAGCGTCAGGGTTTGGGTTTGGATTAGGGTTAGGGTTTGAAGGACCGACTTCAAGATTTCCTTTTGTGGCAGTGTCTTCTAGCATTAGATCATTATCCAGAGTAACTTCCATTGATCCAATCATAATCTTTTTAGGCACAATTTTGAAAGAGTCTTCATTCGATGATGTATCACTGTTACTAAAACACGACTTTGCAGTTTGGATTGACATATCAACATTTGAAGTCGACATTGTTGACAGAAAGTTAAGATTCGAGTACGAATGAAGTTCAAGAAAACCAGAGACTGAATTTCGGAGGGAAAATTCGCTAAAAAGAGGAGAAAATGGCAAAGCCATGGTTTTATTAGGTAGATTATCATGGAGGGACACGTGGCCGAAAAAGGAGTAAAAAGTAATGACGATTAGAAAAGTAATCATCATTTATTTTGGTTAATGAACCGTTTTGCGACGTGATTAAGGCTCCTCCAATGAAATTAAGGCACATGGCACATGCGTGAACAAAATCAATCTTACAACGGGAACTTCAGAACTTCTGAGAACATGTTCAGAAGTTTGATGAAATTATCCAGAGAGACTTCAGAACTTGTGAATTCTGTTCAGAACTTGAAGGATATGTCTTGACATTTATGAAAAACATTTAAAACAACATACTTCTGAATATATAAAACAATTTGATATTTTTAGGTCCGATTCAACAAGATCAATGAGGAATTCATATGCAAATCATTGACTCGTATGCTTTAAAGAACTACAAACGCGAATGTAACTAGACGAATCTCATTAATGAATCATCTACCCTAGACTCCTTTATATATTAGGACATCTATTACATGTAAACCCAGGCCCATAAGATATTTACCATAATAAAGAATATTGCAATCAACTGTTTCCTTCTTTATAAAACTTTCTAAACCTAGGACTTTTAGTCCTAACAATCTCCCCTAAAGTTTTATAAAGGAAGCATCTTCAAATCTTAAGAATGAGAGCAAAAGTTTCACCTTCTTCAAAAGTGTTGATTTACTGAACTGTAATAGGGAGACTGTTAGGGCTAAATTGTAAAGTCAACAAAGTCATCATTATGGAAAAGGTAAGTTTTTTCTTTACTCATAAGTTTAGAGGGAGCAAAAGTTTTTTATTACCTTATCCATCGTTCAAGGGGGAGCACTTAGAAACCTTCATACTCAGCTCAAGTTTCTCGGCCCCTAATGGCCCGATAAAAATGTTTTTGTCGACCATACCTGGCCCAACAAAAAAAAAACTCCACTCGACATCTTGCTGATGTCATCATCATCCGTGGCCTGATGAGAGTATGCCATGTGTCATCACCCGATGACCCTCTATTTAAACATCGGGCCCCATCACTTTCTCGGTTACTTTTTAAAAAAGTTAAGATTTCCCCCTTTCTCTCTCACGACCACCCGAGTTCATCAGTGTTCAACAATTTTTATTTCTCAAATCTTCGAGTTTTCAAAATCCACGCACATCATCAGGTTCGTATTCAATTCCTTATCAACTTTAATTCCTGAAGTTTTTATTGTTTACCATTGCATGATAGTGATTTAGGGTTTAAAACTGTTGAACTTCCGAAAACCCTATGGGTTTCCGAGTTTCTGGTGATTTCTGTCAAATTGGGCACTTTATGTGCATCTTTGGGATTAGTTGTTGTTTTAGAAGTGTTCGCTGTCACTCCTCGCATCTAGACTTAGGATTTTCCTTAGCTTTTAGGCCTATTTTGAATCTGAGCCCTACCTAAACCTGTCGAACACTTAGAAAAATTTCAATGCGCTGAACTTAAATTTTTATCGACCCCTTAAGACCCGACTTCAATTTTTGTCGAGTCTCGAAGGATCGATAAAGAATTTTCATAATCTGCCTAAGTATTTTGCTCGAATCGCTTAGGCCCGATAAAAATACTAATCGACTCTCTAGGACCCGACATAAATTTTTGTCGAGTCTCTAAGAATCGATAAGTTGATCTTCAAACTATTCCTAAGTGTTTTCCTCGACCCTCCTTGACCCGACAACAAATTTGTCGACCCTTATTGACTCGATAACCATACTTGTGTCTCTTAGAAACATTCAAGTGTTTTTCTTGAACCTATTGTACTCGATAACTTTGAATGTCGAGTACACTAGGCCCGATATCCTCACTTACTTCTTTCTATGTATCACAATGTTTCTTATCGACCCAGTATCCCTTGACAAAATTGTTTGGTCTCCACATTAGGATCGACAACCCGCCTTAGCAATTTTTTCCCTATCATTGAACTGACTTCTCTCATATGGTTTGCTAACTGTTTTCTTTCAGTTCAAATGGCGGTTATCAACGACCCAAATCTTTCCGATGATGAACACCCCATGCCCTCTGAAAGATCAACCGAACCCAGTATTAACGCCGTTAACCGAGACGAACTCTTGATGCCTAGAGCCGAACTTAGAAAACTCAAACCGAAAAACTACCGTCTCGATTTTAGCATCACAATCGAACACCAAGTCATCCTCGACATCCTTTAACGCCACGCCCTTCGCTTTGCTTTCGCCCTAGATCATTGAGTTCCCCTCTTTTATCTTCAGCAGTTCTGGTACACCTTGACGTACCATCTGGTTGAAGGCAACCACCACTTCACTGCCAAGATCGATGACTAGGATTCGTCGAATCCTTCGTCTGCCTGTCGCAATCGAAGACAGACCATTTGATGCCCTTGTGACCGAAGAGGAACTCTGTAATGATATCCGGGCCCTAGGATATAACTCCCCCGAATCTCTAACAAGCCCAGGACAGTTCAAATGGATGTACCTGCCCCAGATCTGGTTCTCGTTGTTCACCATCGTCAATCGCTGTCTCACTAGCAAACACACCGGGATGGACAAAGCTAGTACTGCGGCCTTACGGATGTTTCATGGGATCGTGTTCAACCGTCACTACGACTATGCAATGCTCATATGGACGGACTTCATAGAACTTGCTGAAGACAAATCTAACTTTCGCGATCGCGTTTTCGTACCCTTTCAACGGTTTCTTCAGCTGTTCATTCATGCAATGATGACGTCAAGACCTTATATCCCCCGAAGAACGGGATCCCTGTTGGGGCCAACCAACTCACTCAAGTTCCTCAAACTGAATGATCGACACTTCGACTTCATCATGCCTATCCCTGAAGCCTTACTTGCCTTTGCTGATCAGGCTGCACCGAGTGTTATAGCATATAGGGAGAGGATCGGCTTAATGGCTCAACCACCTCCGATTATGCCTTCCCAAGAGCCAAACCATGAGGAACATCCTGAGCAAGGAGAGGGTCCTAGGATAGATGAGCAGGTTCAGGATCATGGAGATCCTGAACAGGGCGTTGAGGGAATTGTAAGGGGAAATGACAAAGGCAGTGAGCCTGATTAGCCTATCCCAACAACTGCTACCCCGACTATCCCAATTCTGCCGCCTACTAACCCACGGGTTGCTTCTTCTTCCCAACATACTCCTCGCTTCAAAATGCTTGTCAGTCGTACCCGCGTTCGCCTTCGACCTTCATCTTCAGATGAAGATGAATCCGCTGATCAACCGCTTACCCGACGCCAACGAACCACAACCGTCGAAGAACATGCTATCCGCCAAATTGGCCATTAACCATCTCTATCAGATTCTTCTTCTGACACTGATGAACCAAATGAATCCTTTAACTTTGAAACAGACCAGATCTCTGAATCCCTTTTCGACATGTTCACCGAGCCTGACTTTGGAGAGATAAGGAAAGAAGAGGGAGACTCAGTTGAAAAAGAAAATGTGAGCGTGTGTGATGGGACGAGAAAAACTATTGTGAGCGCGATACCCGATACCCCCATCCAGGTAACCGCGTCTGCTAGTACTACTTATTCGTTGGGTATGTCTAGTGGACAAGACGCTGTGGACCTAGCAGCGCAATTGCACGCCCCTCCTAGCCACTCTGAAGGCTCCCAACAGTCGACATTTTCAAAAATACTTGTGAGTTTAGCTCCTTATCTAGCTCCCCTCCATTTGGGAGGCATCGCTATTGAATCAAGAGGCAGTAGCTCACCTGCTTCGGCTTCATTTGAGTGCATTTCGAGTCTAGATCCAAATAGGGAACACGAGTCTTTGCACACTCCGAGCCTACGTGGCCCAGTCAGAACTTCCATAGTGATGTCCCTTCCGGACATTCCACGAGGACTGGAAGCAAATTCTACCAGTGCCACATCAATGCCACCACTGAACGTAGGTCATCCAGTTTACTCAACTGCGATGTCAACGGGTACTCTACCTGATCCCGGTGTTTCCCTATCAGGTACCCCTATTCCTTAGTTCACGATTTCTCCCGAGGCTCAAGATCTTATGGATGCTCAATTCGAACGAGCTCAAGAGACTTTGGATGCTCATGAGGCTCGCGTGACTACTAAAAGACGCGCATTTGTTCAGGAAGTACTTGAAGCTTCACGCTCCCGACAGCCAGATCCGAATCAGGCCTGCTCTTCCCAACCAAGCAGTAGTCGTACTCCAGCTCCACAACCTCAACATCCTGCTCCAAATCCGGATCCTCGGAATCGACCTCCATCACCACATAGATATGAGTACAACAATGATGAACTCATGTCCATGTGGTATGCCAATCTGCTTGCCGAAGCTACTACTCGGGGTCAACCTGAAGATACTTTCATGGGTCTTCTAAGATGCAATCTGGAAATTCCCACGGTCACTCGATATGAGTTTGACCTATTCAAAGCCGACATGGAACAGAAGTTGACCGATATGCATACAACTCAGCAAAGGAATCATGATGAGCTTCTTGGTGCCAATACCGCTCTCTGCACTGAACTTCAGGACTCTTGTAGACCGGCTGTTTCCATTCCTACTCCTCGTCATGATCAGGACGATCCGGGCTCTGCTCCTAATCGCCCTGAAGGGGAGACACGCCGAGTTTCAAGAACTCAGTCTCAACCATCTGCTCCAACTTCTACTGGTCCATCGACATCTGCACCGTCATCCCGCCAAAGATAGCGTCTCATTGTAACTCAATAAGTTAATACACCTACGGTTGAAAAGCTTGCGTTAGATATCAACTTTGAGAGCACGTCTGAAGCTGTTGAAACGGAGTCCAATGAAGAGATAATAGATGTACAAAATCTAAGGAACTCCGTGAAAAACTGGTTTAAAGATCCATATGACCCCGTTCTTCAAGAACATGATTATCTGAATTTGAAGCATACAGAAAAGAATTTTGTTTCTAGAGATACAAATGAACCGAAACTTCTACCTCATCAAATTCGGTGGCAAAGGATGCTAACGGAAAGCAAGTTAAAGTGGGTAAATCAGCAAATCCGTGTATCTTATCTTGAAGAAACCATGGAATGGATATTCAGGAAGAATATGAAATCAGAAGACTTGGCGCACATTCACTTGGTAATGGAGATGGATCAAGCTGAAGTTAAAGAGTATGTTCACATACTAAAGATGAGAGCTCGAAAGCCATTCGAAGTGATTTCACGACACAAGATTATTGGGATTATGCAGATTGGTTCAGACAAAGTTTACCAAGTCGAGTATCCAACTTTCAAAGTTCGACGAGAAGATGGAAAAGCGTATACGTTCTCCGAAGCTGATTTTGCTAGTCTTGACATTTTGGACTTTGAAACTTTGTATACAGAGTTAAGAGACAAGAAGAAACGAAACTTGGACGTACAAAGAGCTTTAAGAGCGGTGGTGGGACACATTCAAATGGAACTCCGATATAGTTACCTTCATGATCTGCAACGAGGCATTGAAAGTGAACAAAAGAAAATTCATATCGCAAAACCCAATCAAAGAATTTCTGATTTGTATAAACACAGTGTTACAACAGTACTCACACATCCAACTTACAGAGTATTGTGGATGCATATGAAAGGTGAGAGAAGATCTATGCGTTTTGACGATGTTGCCGCTTATTCTGATGGATCATTATGGGGGATTCGCAACAGACTATCTGCGGAAATTAGTGCTGATCAAAAGAGTACTACAAGGATGAGCTCATCTAGAAGAAATTCAATTTTGGATGCTATCAAGATAATTGACGAAAGGATAATATTTCGTCAGATCCTTAGAAGATTTGAAGGCATATTTGAGCTAAAGAGATGAAGATTTATTTTGTCACAAAGGAGGAGATTGTTAGGACTAAAATTGTATTGTGTCAAAATAAGGAAAGAATATGCGTAAATGTAAAGGGAAGTTTATAATTCCTTAAACTGTTTCCTTCCTTAAATAGGTTAGTCCTATCAATATAAATAGGAGTCTAGAGTTTTATGTTCAAAGTAAGTCGATTACATTAGATCCGATATACTGTCAAATCATATTGTAATTTGTTCAAGTGAGATATTTGACTACGTAAATTCATCATATTAATCGTGTTCTTAATATTTCATTCTTAATTCGTATTGTGCTTGATAAATCTGGGATTTACAATTGGTATCAGAGCAGATCGATTTGAGTTTTGGCTGTTTTCTGAAATGATCATCGCAAACAGAAAGTAAAATCTCGATTTCTGTTTCCTTGATTTTTTTCTCGATCCATACTTCATACGCTTTACCCGATAAGAAGTCTTATAAATCCAGATATGATTTTTTTGTCCATTTTCTTTACCCGATAAAACTTAAACCGCACTTTTGCTTAAATTTTTGTCGATCCATATTAAGATAAACTTGATTTTTATTCGAATAATTTAATCTGTGTTGATTAAAATTATTCTAGTTTATTTTAGTTACTTTTGAAACTCTTTACATAAAAAAAAACTCAGAAACTAGTGACTCTTGCAACTTTTCTTACTAAAGAATTTTTAAGTAAAAATCATACACTTTAGTATTTTGGTTTTTATTCTTGACTAAACAAATAAGAAACTCGAGAACTTAGCTATTCTTGTCCATAAAAAGACTTGTTCTTTTTAGTCAAGAACCATTTGTTCTTGTTTTCTAGTTTATCAGTTAAGAAAATTCAGATTAGATATCCTTGAATTTTTATCGAGTCCTTATCAATCGACAAATTTTATTATCGAGTCAACAGTGATCGATATAAATTTTTTTATCGATCCGATTTTTATCCAAGGAAATTTATTTTCTCGAGTCCTTATCAATCGATAAACTTCTGTTATCGAGTCTTTTCTGATCGAAAAAAATTTGTTCTCGAGCCCTTATCACCCGACAAGAAAACTTCTCGACCCAGTCTAACCCGATAAAATTTTTTTTCGGCCCTTCATCTATCAAGAAAACCTTCTATTTTTCAAAGTAAACTCAGAAAATTACCAAAACTCACTGAAAGAGATCATCCATTCATGTACAATGACTACACGAGAAGCTATGGTCATTGGTTCTGACACCAAACCCCCAATTCTGTTCCCCGGAGAGTACTCACAGTGGAAAGACCGATTTCTTGACTTTGTGGAGAGGAATGACTATGCTGATGAAATCATGCGGTCAATTAATGAAGGACCCCCTCCGGTTTTTTACCAAACTCTTCCGGCTATGCCTAATGCTGACCCTCCTCTACCTGTTCGACAAGAAATCAAGCCAAAGTCTGCCTATAACGACACCGAAAAGAAGATTGCAAAAGGCGATCAACTTGCCAAGTCCTATCTTTTGATGAGTATCCCGAACGAAATCTGCATGAGTATCGATAGCCACCAAATAACTGTCAAATCAATGTGGGAAGAGATTGAGAAATTGATGCTTGGTACAAAAATCGGGACTCAACTCAAGATCACAAATTGCATCTCGCAATATGAGGATTTCAAGGTCAAAAAAGGTGAATCTCTTTCTGCTACCTATACCAGGTTCGTTCATTTGACAAATGAACTAAGCAAGAATGAAATCCGAAAGACAAAGATCGAGAACAACGTGAAGTTTGTTAGTAACCTACAACCTGAATGGCGTCGCTTTGCCAACCAAATTAAACACAACAAATTTCTTGCTGAACTCGATCTACATGAAGTCTATGAAACCCTCCTGCAAGACGAGGAAGAAGTGCTCGAGGCTATGGGAACTAACAACAAAGTCAAGAAATCTTCTGATCCCATTGCCTTAGTCGCAAAGGAAACACAAACTTCTTCCCGTAGTTCTTCTCAAGAAGCCATTCCTGAATTGAACGATGAAGAATTTGATTATGGTTCAGAAATTGCTCAATTTCAACAGCAATTAGTTCTGCTCACTTAAGATTTTCAACAGAAATTATGTCGTCGTTCCAATCCTAATCAACAACCTATGCTTAGGGAACTAAGAATTATGAGCGCAAGGCCATGTTTGAACCAAAGCCCAAAAGAGATGAGCATCGTCAGCCAATCAAACCTGAAGACAAATTCAAAGGGGAAATGAGTTTGTGCTACAACTGTGGCAAATCCGGCCATTATGCCCAAGAGTGCAAAAAGTCAAAAGTCAAAGATTCCAACTACTTAACTTATAAGTTTATGTTGACTAAACAAAAGGAGTCCGGAAAGGTTTTAATGGCGGAAGATGAGCACTGGCTGAATCGTGGCAATGATGATGAAGATCTGGAAACTGAACATCAAGCTCACTTCAGTTTAATGGCTTACTCCAACTCGACTGATGAGTCCACAACCAACGCTTCCAACTACACACACGAGGTAACCCATTCTGACTAAGATAAATTCGTGAATCAAATGAATGACATGATGATCCAATTGCAAGATTGAAACCGAGAAACTCTTGGTTTCCAAATTAGAAGCACGTCTAGATAAAAATCACAACCAACTTTTGATTACTTCATCGGAACTTGCTACTTCACAAACCATTGCAAAAAAATTACAATCGGAAAAACCAACACTTCACGATGAGAATGTTATGCTAAAACAAATCTCGGATCTCACAACTCAACTTCATAAAACCAAAAGTGAGGCCGAAGATTTTTCTCAAAAATATGAGTTTTCAATGATTCAAAGCAATGATCTTTTAGAAAAACTCAAAAACTTGGAACTCAAGCTATATAAAATTGGTCAAACGGAACAAACCGTTCATCTAAATACTCCAAAAGATTTAGGTTGTAAAGCCGGACTAGGATCAAATAATCCCAAATGTTTAGACAAAGCAATTTACAATACACCAACTTTATACAAATTTGAGTATCTTGGCCTTGGCCCGGAATACAAAATTCAATTCATGAAGTCAAATCCCAAAGTCGAGAGACAAGCTTATTGAAATAGGAAGAATAAAAAGTACAATCAAATTCCATTTTGCTACCCAACTCAAGTGGAACAAGAAACTTCTAAAGAAACTCTTCCTAACAACTACTTTCCTTCCTATACCGACGAAGAACTTCAAACGGAACCTCCAAATTACAAACCTTACATTCCTACCTTATTTTTAGAAAAGAAAATAATCCAATTAGAAAAGGAATTGGAAAGTGAGCGTTCTTCTTCGGAAAAGGAAAAGGAAAATTTGACGTTAAAAGTTCAAATACTTGAAAAAAGAGCCTTGCAAACTGAACTTGATAAAATATCCAAGGCTTCTACGTGCTAATCTTTTGTTAGCACGTATTTGGATAACCAAGTAAAAACTATTCTAAGCAGCTCTCGTTCTTCCAACGATGGCTTCGATGATTTTGAGGAAATGCCTCGTTTTGACGTACTACATTGATTCCTGTTGCAACCTCCAATCCAAGAAACAATTAGATGATTTTATTTCCGAATTTGAGTTCAATCCAACTCTTCAAGTCATGAGGAATTTTTAGATAAAGGTAAGAAACCAATGGAAACAGTTTTCACTCCAGCAATTAATCGTGAGTGCTCTACAAGCAATTCTAATTCTAACCAAAAGGATCAAACCCATTTTTCAAAACCCATCAATTCTCATTATGTGAAAAATGCTAACCGTGGTTATGTTCATGTTTCAGCTTTTCGCACTTTAAAGTCAAAGCAAGTTTGGATCGAAAAAGACAAAAGTGCTCCGAAGTTATCACCCCGCAAAAACGACAACTTTCTTTTTTTCAAAATTTCCAAATGTTACTAGAACCAATCGCAATTTTCAATTTTATTGCACTATTCGTTCTGTTAAACATTTAATTCATTTTTCTCGAAATAAAATTTGTTGCTCGAATTGCGGTGTGAATGACTTTATGCAATTGAATCCTTTCAATTATGATTGTGGTTACTATCCTGACATGCAAAACTCTTTCAATAATCATCACATGATTTATTTTCTAATCCCTCCTATTTATAAATGGGTTCCGAAAACGACTATGACCAACGCACCTAAGTCCCACTCCAAATGGGCCCCTCAGGATGGCAAGTCAACTAACCCCGATTAACCCATTTACAAATGGGTACCTAAATTTTCCTGATTTTGTGCAGGCCAGTCATGTGTGTTACTTAGATTCTGGATGCTCCAAGCACATGACTGGACAAAGAGAAAAAGGGTGGTTACGTAAGGTTTGGCAACAATCACTTAGCACCAATCAAAAGTCTAGGTGACACTATTCAAAAGAACATCACCATTTTTTATGTCTCCTATGTTCAAGGGCTAAGCCACAACTTGTTGAGCATTGGCAAATTCTGTGACAAAGAACTGGAACTCAATTTCAGACATGAATGGTGTTGCGTATGTACTTATGACCACAAAGAACTTCTCGCTGGGTCTCGAAAGTCAAATCTGTACACAATCGACCTATCTCAAGTTCAACCACCCACAACTGTGTGTCTCGTTTCGGAAGTGACTAATGCGAAAAATTGGCTTTAGCATCGAAGACTATCCCATTTAAATTTCAAGAATATCAATCGACTCTCGATTGGGGGATTAGTCAATGGCCTGTCAAAGATCAAGTTTGATAAACCACACATCTGTGATGCATGCGAAAAAGGAAAAATGAAGAAGGTCACTCACAAGCCAAAAGTAGAACACAGTACCACACGACCCCTCCAACTCATTCATATGGATTTGTGCGGCCCAATGCGGACTCAAAGCATACACGGTAATAAGTACGTCCTAGTGATGGTCGATGACTTCTCCTGCTTCACTTGGCTCAAATTTCTACGAACAAAGGATGAAGCTCCCGAGACAATCATAACTTTCTTAAAGGCCATTCAAGTAAAATTGGAGCTTACCGCACAAAGCATTAGAACTGATAATGGCACCGAGTTCAAAAATCATACTCTTGACAGTTTTCTCGAGTCGGTTGGTATCATACACACTCGTTGGTTGAAGCTGCCCGCACTATGCTTGCATATTCAGAATTGCCACTCTACCTTTAGGCTGAAGCAATTAATACGGCATGCTATACTCAAAATCGCTCAATCATCAACAAAAGATTCAACAAAACTCCATATGAGTTAGTCTTCAACCGAATTCCATCCATCCATCATTTTCATACCTTCGGATGGTGTTGCTTCATTCTGAATGAAAAAGAAGATCGTGGGAAACTCAAACCAAAATTTGATGAGGCTTACTTTCTTGGTTACTCTCCTAATGATGTGGCTAATCGGGTCTACATGAAACAAGCCAGATGTGTCACGGAAAGTGTCAACGTCCAATTTGACACAAAGGCCGAAATGGTTCCTGTACATGACAGTTCAGGACCCGCACCTACCGGCGTGTTAACTTCCGGACAACTCAGTTCGGAACATGTTCCAAATTCGCCTCATCCACATCAAGCTTCCACGTCCGAAAACGCCATCTCCGATTTGGATGTCTTGTTCGAACATTTTTACTCAGATTACTTTGGCCCTTCTGTTGTACGTCCAAAGACTCCAACACCCCCCGCTTTCGAGGTTGCCGAGACAACTAATCTTACTGGACCGCCAGTATCTACAGAAATTGTCTCAACTGCTGCAACTCCAAGCACATCCTCGAACAGTGGGCAAAATCCTCCCTCAAACTCAATCAACTCGGAATCCTCACCTCAAGCTATCCCCACTGTACCGTCCGAACCAATTCATGGAAACACTCCGACTTCTCCAACGACACTGGAACCGGCATCGTCTCCCCCTCCTACCCACTCTTCACCATTGGATGTTTCTAGTTCCTCTCGACCTTCTGGAGTATTCCCATCTCTTGAATCCGTTCAAGATCTTCCTCTTGGCACATATGTGAACGATAATCCTGATCAGAATGCACTACAACCGCTTCGTCAGACCAACAAATAGGTCCGTTCTCACCCACCCGATCAGATAATTGGAAGACCGACGAGACTAAAGCTTTTCCAAAGAAAGCAAGGGGAAGAAGATTTGAAGATGCTTCCTTTATAAAACTTTAGGGGGAGATTGTTAGGACTAAAAGTCCAAAGTTTAGAAAGTTTTATAAATAAGGAAAGAATTAATTGTAATATTTTATATATGGATTTAATCTTATGGTCTTGGGCTTTTATTGTAATAGACATCTAGTATATAAAGGAGTCTTGGGTAGAGGTTTCATTAATGAGAGTCATTTAGTTACATTCGCGTTTGTAGTTCTTTAAAGCTTTCATCAATAAAACATACGACTCAATGATTTACATATGATTCCTCTATTGATCTTGTTGAATCAGACCTAACAGATATTTCAGAAGTAAGTTTGAATAATTTATTAAACAAGTTCCTGTCTTCAGAAGTTTGTCCATACTTCTAAGACTTGTTGATTTGAGAATAAGTACCCATCTTTTCAGATCTTGATGAAAATGTAATATGAAAGAAGCAAAGCAACATGTATGAGTATCACTCCCCCTTGAATCATGAGCAAAACATATATATATATATATATATATCTCCCCCTTGAAAAATGCTAAACATAGAAATGGTTAGAAAAAAAATTATCAGTATTATAATACAACAACTTTAGAAATGAAGAATTAGTACTTCTGAGAATTGAAAGATAGACTTCTGAAAAGTTAACCTCAAAACTTCTGAAGTTAAGATTTTCAGAATTCTGAATGATTGAGTCTCAGAAATTAAATCTTAATTCTTAGTTGATGTAACTTATGTAGATAAATTCATCATGCCTAATTTGCTTACCAAAAAATTAAATCTTTTTTCATCAAGTGCTTTGGTAAACAAATCTGCCAATTGATAATCAATTTGAACAAAAAAAAAATCTATATTGCCTTTCTCAACATGATCCTTAATAAAATTATACCTTACATCAATATGTTTTGTCTTTGAGTGTTGGACAGGATTAGCTGTAATGGCTATGACACTTTTGGAATCACAATACAGAGGAATCTTTTTGAATGTATAGCCATAGCCTTTGAGTTGTATTTGCATCCAGATGACTTGTGAGCAACATATGGCAGCAGCAAAATATTCAGCTTCTGTAGTAGAAGTAGATACACAATTATGCTTTTTAGAAGACCAACTTACAAGTCTATCACCCAAGATTTTTGACATGATCCAGATGTGCTTTTCCTGTCTAATTTACAACCACAATGATCGACATCTGTGAAAGCAGTTAGTTCAAATCCAGAATCCTTAAGATACCAAAGTCCAAAAGAAGGTGAACCTTTTAGGTATCTAAGAGCATCTCCAACAGCTTCTCTATTTTAGAGAAAACCACCATTTTGTTCTCTAAACCTGTCCAACAGCATCCCTATTTGATTCTCTAAAATAAAGATTTAGCAAAAATCTCTAAATATAGAGATTTCTCTATATCTCTAAATAGAGGAGAGAGAAATATTATTCCCACCAAAAACCACCTTGTTTTAACCGGGAAAACATAAAACCTTTTGTCTTCCCCAAAATTTCAATACGCCTTTTATCAAAAGAAAATTTCTATCGTACAATCGTCTTCTTCAATTTCAGCCATTCAAGACTTTAAAATATGGAATCAAACATATAATCGTCTCCTTCAATTTCAGCCATTCAAGACTTCCAAATATGGAATCAAACCAGGTACTGATTTTCCTATTCTTGTTTGGCTCGTATGTATTTGTTGATTTTGTGTTCTACTGTTTATCAGAAAATGTCAACTATATTATTGATTTGTTGGGTTTGTCTTTCTTTAAGATTATAAAGAAAAGGAAACAATAGATGTCTGATGGGTTTAAAAGAACATTTTATTAGACATGCATAGTAAGTGTTTGACAAAATGTCCCAACGAAAATTTATTGAACACTTGGCTTTGGTGACTTGAGATGGATGTTTTTAAACGAACACAAGAAGCATCATATGTATATAAAAATAGGAATATAAATAATTGGTCTTTCTTTTTAAATGGATGAATCAATGAAGTTCACCCATGAAATGGAATTGTTGTTGAGGAAACTTACACAACATCATTATTTAATGATTTAGAATTCTTTTCTGTAGAAGGATATGTTAGAAACTTCTCTTTTATCTTTTTTTTTTCTTTGTGTTTTGGCCTTGTCTTATATGCAACTGGAGTAGCTGTGATATTTGTAAGTTTCTCATTATCATGTACTTGTGTCTTTAACATGTATGCGGCTCCACTACATGACAGGAGATGAAAACAAAGAACACATCATATGTATATATAAATTGAAATACAAATAATTGGTCTTTCTTTTTATAGGGGGGCATCTTGCTATCATTTAACAAAATGGCCAAAATTGCACTAATAAATTGCTGCATAAATTTGATAGGCTCGACCCATTTAAACAATTTTTCCATCCAAACTCGACTTCTTTTTCTAAATTTTGATGCATCCTCATTCTAGCGTTGTAAAGAAGGTCAAAAGTTAAAATATATATGTTAAACCATACATCAACTTTACACATGATCTACTGCCAACAATTTTTTTACTTTTCTTGCAGATGCATTCTACACCAAATAACTTTACTGGTCTTCTCAATAGCTCCCCATTTCTGAATGACCTCAACGGAACAGAGCCCTTATTTGATTTAACGTTATCCCATTACCAATCTAATGACTCCACTTGTTTTTCATCACCGTATGCGAATTATGAAGAGTCACCATTAGATGAAGATAATGAAGATACTCCTATTGCACGAGGCAACAAGAAAGGACAAAGAGCAGACAACTTTGACACTGAGGAAGACAAACTTCTTGTTTCAGCGTGGTAGAATACTGTTTAGATCCAGTAAAAGGAAATGACCAAAAGAAGTGCTAATTTTGGAAAAGAATTAGTCGGTACTACACAGAAAACAAGACTTGGGACAAAGATCGGAGCGAGAAATCATTAGTAAACCGTTGGCTGAAAATCAGTGCCACTGTAAGTAGGTTTTGTGGAATCTACTCTCACATTGAACATCTATGGAAAAGTGGTTATACAAAACAAGATAAGGTAAACTACCTTGATTCCATAATTTCATTATAATTTATTAAACTATTTGAGACTATTTTGATATTTTTTTTTTCATGTGATAGATAGTAGAGGCAAAAGAAGTTTTTAGGAAAGAAGAAGGCCATCCATTTCACCTAGACCGTTGTTGGAATATATTAAGGTTTCAACATAAATGGATAAATGAGCATAAGAGGATTGAAGATAAAAGAAGGCCAAGAGCTTTTTCTAGCAAAGTTTCAAGTCAATAAATTTAGATGATGAGAACATAGAAGCTCCGGAGCCTGCAAGCTTGAAGCGACCAATTGGAAGAAAGGCTGCAAAGGAAGCGAATAAGAAAGCAAAAACCATAAAAGAAGTCGGTGAAAAAGATGATGAATCATCAAAGGTACGTATTGAGTTAGAAGAATTGAGGGCAAAGAGATTAGAAAAGGAACATATAAGAGCTTAGCAGTTACAGTTACTCGTTGAGCTTGAAGAGAAAATTTTTGAACTACAAGCTAGAAGTGAGGAGATGCAAGCTACCCTTAGAGAAAAAGAAATGGAAGATAAAATTATGGCCATAGATACTAGTGGCATGTCTCAAATTCAAGTTGAATACTTTGAGAGACGCAAAAAGGAAATCTTCCAAAGCAAGCTAGGAGATTTGAAGACATCTAATCAATCACGGATAGGTTTTATGGATGATTCTTTTTTTGACCAAGTCTAAGGTATGTTTTTTTGTACTTTTTGCTCAACATACAAAACAATCCATTTTAGATGGAATTGCTGATTTCTTTGAATTTATGTGTTGAATTATGATGGAATTGTTGAATTGGATCGTGCAATGATGATCGTGGTATATATGATTGTCATGCAATTAAAGTGTGGCTATTTTATCATCCATATCAGTTTTTATTACGAATAACACATGGAGTTACAACAGTAACAATCTATTTATATTTCAAATTTTACTTTTTGGACTATTGGTGTTGCTGTTTGAAGATTTTTCTGTCTTTTATAAATTGTTGTTTGGTCTTTATAATTGTCTGTTTGAATTAGCTACTGTGAGATAATGGTTGTGGTTCCATTTTCTGCACTGTGTTGTTGTTCCCACTGCCACAGGCTGTGTTTGGCATGATGTTTTGGTATTATTTGTGGTAATGAAGGAAGGTTTTTGCTGCTCAAAAAATCAAAATCACTGTGATCTACAAATATTTATTTTAGCTGCAGCAATAAATGGTCAAAAAGTTATCTGTTTTACTTACATAATTCTTGAAATCACTGTGATCTATGTGTAGGTTAATTTTATGATGTTAAAAAATATTGTCAAATGAGAGACTCCCAAAGTAACGGGATTTATTAAGTTAAAAAGAATATGCATGTAACCTGCTTGATTTTATATGCATAAATTATTATTATCAACCATAAAAATTGCATGTGAGCTGATTGATTTTATGCATGCTTGAATTATTACTATAAACCATAAAAATTGTCCAATTTGAGTGTTTCCATAAACAATCTTATCTTTAGCCATACCCAATATTTCACCACAGAATCCAATTACATGACATAATTAACGATATGCTGTGAATATAACAATGATAATATCTTTATTGAAATACATCATAACTTAAAGCATATCATTATCGGCGACCATGTATATTCCATAAGTACTCAACTAGATCTTGTTGAAGTTGAGAATGCATATTCCTATTGCGCATCCGATGTCGGTTTTCAATGAACTCCATTAATGTTGGTGTGCGCTCAAAAGAAGCCGATACCGTCGGAATTTCATCAACTCTATGATAAGAACTATCTATATCATGCATTCTTCTTTGACGAATAAGTTCATGTTTATCACGCTCGTCTTCAATAATCATGTTATGCATAATTATCCATGCAGTCATGATATTATGTAGGGTGTCCTTCTCTCAAAATCTTTTCGGGCCTCGAATAATCATCTTTTCTTGCCCCTTCTTGCTCTTTAGCAAAAAGTTTTTGTTTATTTTCTTGTGGAGCCGGAATAGTCTTCACTAAGGTTGCCCATGAAGGATAAATGCCATCAGCAAGATAATATCCCATAGTATGTGATCTACCATTAACCTTGTAGCTAATAGGAGGAGCACGACCTTCAACAATATCACTGAACACAAAGGAGCGCTGCAACACGTTAATGTCATTAAGAGACCCAGATAGCCCAAAAAATGCATGCCATATCGATAGATCATATGAAGCCATGACTTCTAAAATAATGGTTGGTTCATGAATATGCCCAGTGAACATACCATGCCAAGCAGTTGGACAGTTTTTCCACGTTCAATGCATACAGTCAATGCTTCCCAACATCCCAGGAAAACCACGTTTTTCACCCACCGCAAGTAACCTAGTTAGGTCATCTCTATTTGGTGATCGTACATCACCGAACACTTCAACGATTGCTGCAACAAATCTTTTGAGGCTTTCAATAGCGGTGCTTTCACCAATCCGCACACATTCATCTACTTAATCGGCCAGAACACCATAAGCAAGCAATCGAAAAGCTGCAGTTACCTTTTGAAGAGATGACAAACCAAGACGCCCAGCCGAATTCCTTTTTTGAACAAAGTAATTATCGTGTGCAACAACAGCTTCAAGAATTCGAAGGAAAAGAGCTTGATTCATTCTGAACCTCCTTCGAAAGAGTCGAGGACCATATTTTGGAGGATTAGCGAAATAGTCACAAAAGAGTCGTTCATGACCCCCAATTAGATCACGATGGACGAATTTGTGACCCATAATAGAACCACCGGGAGCTCCTTTTGAACTCTTGTTTGGAAGATGTTCTTCTTCTAATTGTAGAAGCAACAACTCTTCATGTTCCTCATCCTCATCCTCGTCCTCGTCATCCATATGCATATCAACCAAGTAACGACTATCTAAAGAACGACGAGGCATGATAATTGTTTTAAAATGAATAATAAACGAGTAGGTAGGAATGATAAGAATTAGATAGAAAACTGGTTGTAAATTGTTCTTATTTATAGATAAATTTGTCAAGCATTTACTACTAGTGGTTGGAAGTCAATCCTTTAATACTAGTTGTTGGATGTTGGATATTGATTGTTGGTTGTTGGTAGTTGAAAGTTAGAAAATTAGTATTATTAATATTATTAGAGGAAATCAACGTTTAATATTAATTTTTTATAACAGATTATTGGAAATTTCCATTTTGTATAAAGTTTATAAAAACTATAATTTTTTAATTTATTTTGGAAATTACTGTTTTATATAAGTTATGTTTAAAAGTTTATTTACTTATTTGAAAATTTAATTTAAAAGTTAGTTGGATTGTTTAAAAGTTTGTTGTAATATTAAAATTATTGAATATTTTAATAATATATTTTTAATGGAATCTCTAAAATAGAGAAGCTGTTGGAGTTGGAAATTAAATAATAGTTGCAGAGATTTTGACTTTATAATCTCTATTTTAGAGAAAATTTAGAGATGCTGTTGGAGATGCTCTAAGTATTCTTTTAGCAGCAAGAAGATGAGATTCTTTAGGATTGGCTTGATATCTTGCACAAATACATGTGGCAAACGTTATATCAGGTCTATTTGTTGTTAAGTAAAACAAAGAACCAACAATACCCCTGTACTTATTTTGATCAACAGATTTACCAGATAAATCTAGTTCAAGTTTAGTAGTTGTGGCCATTGGTGTTTGAATACTAGAACAGTCAGACATATCAAACTTTTGAAGTAAATCAAAAACATAGTTAGTTTGATTAATGAATATGCCAGTGGGAAGTTGCTTTACTTGTAAACCAAGAAAGAATTTTAACTCTCCCATCATACTCATTTCAAATACAGTTTGCATGATTTTATCAAAAAATATTACAAAATTTTGGATTTGTAGATCCAAATATAATATCATCTACATATATTTGTATTAAGATCATGTCTTCACCTTCCTTTTTTAGAAATAAGGTTGTATCAACTGTACCTCTTTTGAACTTAGAATTCAGAAGAAAAGTTGTGAGAGTTTCAGACCATGCTCTTGGTGCTTGTTTAAGTCCATACAAAGCTTTATCTAAGACATAAACATGATCTGGAAATTCCTTGCTAACAAAGCCTTCTGGTTGTTCAACTTATACTTCTTCATGAAGAACTCCACCCAGAAATGCACATTTGACATCCATTTGAAAGACTTTCATGTTTTTGTGTGCTGCATAAGCAAGAAATATCCTAATGGCCTCTAACCTAGCCACAGGAGCAAAGGTTTCTTCATAATCTATTCCTTCTTGTTGACAATAGCCCTTGGCTACTAGTCTTGCTTTATTTCTCACAACAATTCCATGTTCATCTTTCTTATTTCTAAAAACCCATTTTGTGCCAATAATGAATTTTCCCTTTGGTTTTGGAATTAGTCTCCAGACTTTGTTTCTTTCAAATTGATTTACCTCATCTTGCATAGCTAATATCAAGTCTGGATCCTGAAGATCTTCACTTGGCTTTTTGGGTTCAATACTGCTTAAAAAATTCATATATAGACATTCATTAGCTGTGGCTGATCTGGTTTGTACACCTTTTGAGGCATCACCTATGATTTGATGGATTGGATTACTTGATGTCCATTTGTTCACATTTGGCAATGGTTGAACAAATGAGACATTATTTAAAGAGTCATAGTCATCAATGATTGCATTTGGTTCAGAATTTAGATTGACTATGGAATGTAGATCCGATGCCTCCCCCTCAAATTGAAGATTCTGTACATTGTCAGAAGGAATAGTCACTAGTTCAGAAATAGGTATTGTTGGTTCAGAAGTGACGGGAAATGTGTCAGATTGGTTTGTACAGATTCAGAAGTAGAATTTGAGGTTGAGATTGAGGGTGCAGAAAGATTTGATATTGTAGTTTCTGTGGAAACTAGTTCTAGAATTGTTATGAGAAGAGATGGATTTTGATAATCTGCAGAAACATTAACAGAAATATCAAATAAGTCTTGACACAATGAATCTAAGTTTGCTTTTAGTAAAGATTTAGATTCAGAAGTTTTATCAATGTTGCTCTTTTCTGAATCTAATAGTTCAGAAACTGGATTAAGCTTGAGTTCTTAACGGTCTTGTTCAGAAGTCATTGTTGGCTCATGAAATATTATATTTGAAGTTTCAATGATACTTTGTGTGCCTTTTATGAGAACCCTGTATGCCTTGGATCTTTGTGAATAGCCAACAAATATTCCAACTACACCTTTAGGAGTAAATTTATCTAAGTGCTCTGTGTCATTCAGAAGAAAACACCTGCATCCAACAATTTTAAAATACTCAATAGAAGGTGTTCTTTTTTTAATAATTTCATAAGGAGTTTTGAGAAGTTTTCTGTTGAGGATGGTTCTGTTCTGAGTAAAGCAAGCAGTTGATATTGCTTCCACCCAAAGAGATAAAGGTAATTTTGAATAAACAAGCATAGTTCTTGCAGCCTCTACTAAAGTTCTTCTCTTCCTTTCAACTACTCCATTCTGTTGAGAAGTTCTTTCAGCGGAAAAGTTATGAGATATTCCAACAGAATCCAAAAAACTTCTGAAGTGTAGAATTTGTGAATTTTGTGCCATTGTCACTTCTGATCTTTTGGATAGGAAGTTGAAGAAGAACCTGTATTTTCTTTAGAAAAGGAATAAGTTTATCAGAAGTATCAGATTTAAGACTCAGAAATTCAACCCAAGTATATCTTGAATATTCATCAACTATTACTAGGATATACTTCTTTCCTCCCAAGCTATGAGTCTTCATTGGTCCACATAGATCCATATGTAGCATTTCAAGTGGTGCTTGACATGAAGAAAGCATTTATAGAGGATGAGAACTTCTTTTTATCTTTCCTAGCTCACATGCAGAATATAATTAGTTTCTTTCAAACTTGATCTTTGGCAAACCTCTTATAGATTTATATCTTTCCAATTCAGAAATTGCTTTGAAACTCAAATGAAATAACCTTCTGTGCCATCGCCAACTTTCATTTTTCATGTTAGTGGAAATATAACATACTCCTTGCAGTTGACCATCTTTAGTAAAAGTGGCAGTGTAGATATCTCCATCTCTATAGGTTGTTAATTTGTTTATTCTTCAGAGCTAAGGACATGACAGAAGTCAATGTCAAATTGAACTTTCCAATATTTGTCACAGAACTGACTTATACTAAACAAATTATGCTTGAGACCCTCAATAAAGAAAACTTTCATTACAGTTACATCTCCCTTTGTAAAAGTTTCATATCCTCTTACATAGCCTTTTGCATTGTTTCCAAAGCTAACTGTTCATCCATATCTTTCATGATAGTCGGTTACCAATTCATTGTAAGGTGTCATGTGTCTTGAACAACCAGAGTCTAAAACCCACACATGATACATCTGCAAAAACAATTATTGAGTTTTAGGTACCCATTTGAAAATGGGTCCTTTCAAATTAGCTATAACAGTAGGAATTCTAAATTTGGATTTAACATAATTGAATTCAGAACTTTGTTCAGAACTTTGTTTGATAGATTATCCTTTTTATGTTTAATTTTTCTTGCCAAATTTGATGAAGAATTCTTAATTGGTTTCTTAGGATCTTTCTTGTTGTGGTTGGATTTTATTTGAAAATTATGATGTCCACAATTCATAAAATGAATATGATTCTTAAAAACCTTCAATATCTCAACACATAAGCAAGAATGAACAACATTTGTTTTAGGAACAGAATGCTTGCTTTTATTCAAAGTACTGACTTTGTGTACATCAAATTTCTTAAAAGAAGAATTACTATCTAATTTGTCTTTCTTTGATAGTCTTTCACATTTTTTTTCTTCTAATCTAGAGTGGATAGCTCTGTAAAAGATAAGAAATGTGAATTAGTATAAGAGGAACTTTTATCAACATTCTTTTCAATTTTTGAATTATGTTTTTCAGATTTAGAATTAGAAGATTGTCCTTTTTCAAAAAATTTGACTCTTGTGACAAAATCTGCAGAAGATAATGATGATTTTTCTGTTGTTAAGGAAGATGTGTCTTTTAAAGCATTTCTAGGAGTAGAATTGGAACCTGTAGAAGAATTTATTTCAGAAGATGTACAATGTTTATATTAATTTTTCAAGAATACACCATTAAACATTTCTGAGGATAATTTTGGTTCTTCAGATTTTAATTTCTCTCCCTTAGTCATAGAGGACTTGGATTTGTAAACAAATTTGTAAACAATGTACCCATGTTTGTCTATTATTGCAACATTAGGATCATCATCATCATCAGAATCTGAGACATTCATTAGATCTGAAAATTTGTTCTGAGTCGTATTTGAGGCAAATATTTTTAAGTTGGAAAATTTCTCTTTATTTTCAGAACTCAATTTATTAATAAGAACTTTCTCATTTTTATCATCAGAATTATCAAAGAGTATTTCTAAAGACTCATCATTATTATATAAAGATTCATTTTCTGAAAATTCTTCATATATGTCTTCAAGATTTTCTTTAGAATCTATTTTAATTTGAGCTTCAGAAAATTTATTTGATGTACATTCAGAATTTGATTCTAGGGTAACTTTAGATTTTGATTCTGGAGTAACTTTAGATTTTAATTCAGAAGATACTTCAGATTCAAAATTTGGTTCAGAAGTACTTCCAGAAAGATTTTCAGAAGGAATATTAAGACTTTAAATTTTGTTTCAGAAATTTTTTCAGACCTTATTTCTGATTCAGAATTATTGAATGAATCACCAGAGTCAAGAGGTTTTTCTTCTGTAAACAAAGTCTCTGATTTTATAAAAAGAATTCTTTCAGGCAAAGAATGATCAACAAGTTTATTTACTACACCTTTATTATTCTCATTGAAAATTTTCATCTTTGATACATCATATAAATTTGCAGGTGCCTTTTTTAAAATTTGACTTTCACTATATCCTAAACCTGTTTTGATATTATAAAACTTTGAATTCTGAGCCTAACTTGGTAATATGTTCAGAGTTTGTTCAATTTGACATCTTTTAAAGTTCAGATCTTCTAATTCCTTGATCTTTTTGTATAGATCAAGGCTTTCTTGATTCAGAAAATTCATTTTGACATTCAGAACTTCTTTTTCAGATTTTTCATTTAGAATATTTTTTTGCATATTATCCATCTTTTCTTTCAACAAAGATTTTTCTTTAGAAACTTTTTCAAGTATTTCTTCAGCATTTTGGCAATTTTGTTTATATATTTGACTTTCAGCTCTAAACTTATTTACTAATATTCTCTCACCTTTTATTCTGTTTCTGAGATTTTCAAATTCAGAAGTCATATTTAGAATTTGATCTTACATGTTGTTTTCAGAATTTAAAGATGAAATTGTTTCAGAATTAAGTTCAGAAGAAGAAGTTTGTACCTCAGAATCATGTGCATGAGTATTTTCTGGATCCATTTGGCACATGTAGTAGTTTGAAGCATAATGAGCAACTTCTTCATCATATTCTCCATCACTCCAGTTCAACCAATCTTCTTCCTATTTTGTTGTTAGAGTTGGATTCATTTCCTTCTTCTTTGCAGGTAGATGCTTCTTTTCATAGTAACCAGCATTCTTGACCTTTGGCATTTTGCACTGTCTTGCAAAATGACCAGGTTTTCCACAATTGAAACATCTAACTGGTTCTGTTGTATCTTGTTGACCAACATCTTGACTTAAGATCTTCTTAGTTCCATCTTCAGATTTTGATTTTTTTTTGTATTTCTGATTATATCTTTGATGGAATTGTCTTGTCATAAAAGCAATGTTATTAGAAATCCTTTTCAACTCTTCATCTGACTCATCTCCATCACATAGGGCAGTTTCTGAAATTTCACAAACTTTATTCTTTGATGACAAAGTCATTGAACTGTTTAACTTCTTGCTTAACAAGGCTATAGTATCATTTGTCTTTTTATGCTCATTCTGTCTAAACTTGATTTTGTCTTCTTGTTGAAACAAAATCTCATAAATATCATGGATAGATTTCTAGAAAGATTTCTAGTAACCATGTTGTCAGAGAAGCTAGATGATTCATTACCCAGATTGTTCAGAAACTTGTTGTTAATTTCTAAATTAGATTTCTGAACACCATTTCTTCTTAAGTCATTCAGAATATTGTTGAATCTATGAAAAGTTTCTGTGATTGATTCCCCCTCTTTATATCTGAAATTTTCATATGTTCCAACACAGATATTAAGTCTCTGGGCTTGAGCTTTAGTATTCCCCTGCATCTGAGCCTTTACCTCATCCCACATAGCTTTAGCAGAGGTTAGACTGTCAACTCTGTTGAATATCTCATTTGGTATAGCGATGGTATGTAGAGTAAGTGCCCTTCGGTCAACCTTGGCTTGTTCTTTCTCAGCATTACTATACATTCTTGGACTTTTCTTGATCCTTGAAGCAGGAATTTCATGGGTAGTTTCTGTTCTTGGAATAGCTGGAATTTCTACATACACTTCTAGGGGACCATTGATGATAAATTGCATCAATGCCTCATCTATGTTATCCAAGAATTGAATCATTCGAATGCGCCACTGTTGATACTCACCCAAGAACAGAGTAGGTGGTTTAGTTTCAGATCCGATGGAGACGATTTCTTTCGACATCTTGATTTGAAAGATCGCAAATTCACCTAAGTTTGAATTTTAGAACAATGTCAGATTTGCCAGATCTTAACAGAATTAACAAACAGATGAATTGGCTCTGATACTAATTGTTAGATCTCAAATATCAAAATGTAGAAAGAAAATAGAATACAAAACAACAATTATAGCAAGGAAGTCGGATGTAGTATTAATATTGACAAAGTTACACATATGTGTCTTTATAGTACAAAAGATCTATGAACGTTAGTTCTAACAAACTAACTAACCTTCTATTTATATACAAGTAAGAATTATATTCTAACAGATAGTTACATGAAAGACCAATAGAATTATTACAAGTGTACAGATATATAGTTCAGAGACACTTCTGATCTTCTTCAGAACTATCTCCAGAAGTTCTTCAGAACTTCTTTAGAACACTTTCAGATTCTTCAGAACTTCTGAAGTAGATACTTCAGAAGTTATGCCTTATAATTTCCTTGACTTCTGACTTTGGTAACTTCTCCTATGCAACTTGTTTTTGGTCAACAACCTAATATTTCCCATCTTAGAATTTTTGGATGTGCAATATATGTCCCTATTGCACCCCCACAACGCACAAAAATGGGTCCTCAAAGAAGATTGGGAATATATGTTGGGTATGAAACATCTTCCATTATAAGATATCTTGAACCACTAACGGGTGATGTTTTTACAGCACGCTTTGCTGACTGCCAGTTTAATGAGGCCATGTTCCCAGCATTAGGGGGGAGAAAAGGACCAAACAAAGGATGTTTCATGGTGTGAACCTTCATTTATATATCTTGATCCTTACATGAAGCAATGTGAATCAGAATTTCAAAAGATAATGCATTTGCAAGAAATTGCAAATCAATTACCTGATGCATTTACTGATACAAAAAGAGTGACCAAATTGTATATACCGGTTGTGAATGCTCCAGCCCGAGTTGAAATCCCAGATGGACAATCCGATGTTAAAGTCACTCAAGAGTCCAAAACACGCCTGAAGCATGGAAGGCCATTAGGTTCCAAGGATAGAAACCCTCAAAAAAGAAAAGATGCAGGAACTGGTATTGGTAACAAGGAAAGTACTCCTGAAGAAATAGAGAGTATCAAAACTTCCCTGAAGAGGAAGTGAATGATATTAGTGAAGAGATTGCAATCAATTATCTATACTATCTTATAAACTAAATTTAAGAAAAGTCTTAAAAACAACTTTTGATACATAAGGTACTACTTCTTTAAGCATAAAGTCTTAAAGTCTTAAAAACAATATTTAATGCATTGACTACTGCTTTTTAATGCATAAGGTCTTATAGATAACCCTAATGTACAACTTGCTAAACCATGGTCTTTTTCTCCCTGACAGGACGCTCATATCGTACGTTCCCAAGGCGACGTTTGGTAAATCCATGTTCCCAGACGAACGATTCAAGCTCCCAATAGATTCATGATTCAAATCCATCTTCCATGTATCTTTTCCGTCGTTTCATCCCCATCGATACGTCTCTGGTAGGTTTTTATCAATTTCTCCATCTCAAATTTACCTGATAAACGAAAAATTTGGAAGAAACAGGGAAGCCTTCGATATGAACAGAACAATAACTGAACAAGGTCTCGTTGTCAAATTGATGTGTTGAATTAACTTTTCTCACGAGCTCACCTGTATCCCGAGCCATTTGGGGTTTTTCTCCGGTGAAAGAAACCCAACTTTTCTCTGAAAGTATAAACTTGAGTTTATATGTAGTGTTGTATCAACTCATTTTTGTTTACTTGGGATGTATTATTGTTATTTTTGAAGTTATTCTTTTGTTTGTGGTTTGTAATTTCATTCCCAACTTGCACAAAAGATGTATTTTATTTTACTTTGTATTTTATTTGAGACTGGTGTTTCTAAGAAATAATGTACAAGTGAGTTTATTCATTTTCAACTCTAGATCATCCAAATATTTATACAAATTTCTTCATGCTTTCCCTGTCAAAATGTTGAGAAGGTTCACCTTCATTTATTTCTTCATACTCGTGATTCAGGCACATATTTTCTGTTTGATCGATTCTGGTACAAACCATATTTAACGTTTAGAATCTGCAGTCATGCACAAACATTGTTGAAATTGTTTCATTCATGGCAGTTTTTATCCATCTCGAAAACATTCTTATCTCAGGTAAACGTTTATATATTTGTTACATTATAAGTTTTTATATATGTAGTCTTTGTGTGTGTAAATTTTAAGTTTTGTCAGAAGTTTACAGTTTTGAGATTTGATTATTTGGATGATTTTACTCAACAAAGTTGTGCTGCAGGGTAACTTAGTGTTATGTTTTCTTAGACCCCCAACCTTAAAGATAACCATATCAATTTTGATTCTAAAAAATGACCACCTCGATAACATGGTTGGAACTTGTATCTTTTTTTATATTGCATTTTTGCATCTTTAGTGGTTAATGACACTAACTTGTATTATATGTATATGCATTCCATCTTTCAGTTGGTACAACTGAAGTTATTTGGTTTTGATAAGTGGGACTTATTTGAATTTGATACTAGCTGCAGGAGAATTGCATATTTGTTGGTTACTGTAGTTTAGATGTTCAGGATACCATGGTTGCAATAACATGTTGTCATTATTCCAAAACTACCAAAATTTGTGATTGTAGTCCCTTTGGATGGGTGTCAGTTTATATTTTCACTATAAAATGGCTGAGACAATCAATTGTGTATGAGTTTGAGAACTGATAATTTTTAATTTTACCAGGTTGTGGCAAGATGCTGAGAACAAAACATAATTGTCTATTTTGCTTATAAAGAATTCTGCCGAGGTACTATTTTTAACTTGTGACTTCCCTATAACTTGTTGGTTCTGCAAACTGAATAGGAATAAATTATCTTTTAATGGCTCAATAGATTAGACGGGATATAGTTTTTTATTGCAGAACAAATTAAAGTCTGAGATAGAGGTGTAGAGTTAAGAATCATGTTATTTTGCATGTTTTTTCTATTATATTGAACTTTTCAAAGTAGAACCAATGTGCCCTTTTCATAGTCTATATCTACTGTTGGACTCAGGGAGTAATTGTTTATGTTTATTTGCAGGATCTCATGGAGGAAAGAAAAGGCCCAGATTGTAAAATAAAGGAAGAAGCAGCTTAACAAGCTACGAACCAAGGCAGAGAAGGCTGTAAAGAAGAAACTTGGTCCCCAATTGGAAATCCTTGTGCCTGTCATCATAAAGCTTCAAAATCGTTTACTTTTACACCTCCCACCGCATTGCGTGGGTACACAACTAGTTCGCATACAAAAATATTATGCAATAGAAATGAAATGAGAAATATCGATGATATATTTCATATGCTATTGCATGTGATATTTTGAATGGAACTGATGATCCTGATCCAATGTCTGTCACTGAATGTCAAAGTAGACAAGACTGGGTTAAATGGAAAGATGCAATTCAGGCTATAATATACGTGACTCGTTAACTCATACAAATTGTGCATAACGTGTTGTACCTTATGCTTACCCGACTTGTACCTCGGACTAAATTATGAGGTAATATCATACAAAAGGTCATATAGGTACAAAATAAAACTGAACTTAACTTATATTGTTAAGTTTATATCTATTAGGGTATAAACTTGAGAAATTAGACTTTAGGGGTCATAATGAAAAGTTGAAAAATATAAATACTTCCTAAAAATATCACATGTATGCTTCTTATTCAATCAGTTCTCTTATTTCTCCACCGATAAACTCTAATACATTGAAAGGAACCATCAATTACTTGGAAATTTGAAGATTAAGTGTTAGAAATTGAGAGGTATGTGTTGAAGGTTAGTTCTTCCAAGTTAAAATTTCTTGTTTATGTTAATATTGTATCACATAAATTTAAAATCTGTATTGGGTTATAGTTTTACATGTAATTGGAGTGTTTGGGATTAGATTATGAATCAAGATGATTAATTGTGGATTCAATATAGTTAGACTTGATATGTAAGATTAACCGCACACTAAGTATTCGATTAAATGTCTAAAAGAATAAAATTGTGTGATTAAGCTTAAGGTCTTAACTATTAAGCTCCTTTGTAGTTTTTAATGTATTAGGTATGTTTTGAAGCATTTAAATGTTGCAAATTATGAAGATTGAATTATAAAAATGGTTTGTGGAAAATTATGGAAATTGGAATTTTGGACAACCTCATGTCCAGTACTTTGAGGATGCATAACTCTCAAACCGTTAGTTCAAATAAGCTCATATTTTGCAGATAGAAATCTCTTGATGTATACTACAACTGTTATGAAGGGTCGAGAGCCCAATTATGTCTCTAACTGACTCAAAACAGTGAGTTTATATGGCTGTTTGTTGTCCATACGGGTAATAGTTGTTTAGTTTAAATCATATCTAATATATGGATGATCCAAATGAGTTGATTCCAAAGCCAATAGACTCATAGGAGTTCATTCTACAACTTCCATTTAGATGATAGAATCTAGATTGATCCTTAAGTTCGGTAAAAATGGTCAAAAAGAAGAGGACAGAAGCTATTGGAATGGAACCGTATAAGATTAAAGTTGCGTTTGAGTTCCGAATTTGTATATGTTTGTACTACTTGAAGTCTAAGTTGTTTAGGATTATTAAGACCTAAGTAACTTGATTAAGAACATGTACGTTATGGTTTATATGTCTTGCAAATAATAACTCGTTTATGTATTTGTTAGGCACACGGGCGAGGCAAGCTTGATTCGTGAAATCCATTTGATCGTGCGGTAATTGTCGAATTCGATTAAGGTACGGATATCATATTTTACTTGACACGGGGATAGCCATTTGTATAAGGCTTCCTAATCCGAATACATTGCTTGCAAATTCCCTTTATGTTTGTTAGTATTATGGAACTTTGTCTCCTTCTGAACTATGATATACATTCTTATTTGAATATTGTGGATCCCAGAATATGATCAAGTACTAAAGTATTAATGTAAAACACGAAGAACACGATGAATATTGATGAAGATCCGAAGTCGGATATCTTACTTGTATTGAATAATTTCAAATCTCTCTCACAGATTCGCTCTCAAAGTTATGCACTCTCATACAATGTTCTTCTTCTTCTCTAAAGCTAGCCCTAACCCTCTATTTATATGTATAAGAAATACGGTATAAGGAAAGTAAAGATTAAGGCATTATACACTTGACTTATTTACAAAATAGAATGTTTCCTTATATTTAAACATTAAACCTTTCCTAATTAATGACTTTGTTGACTTTACACTTTAGCCCTTCACGTCTTCAATAGTTGTCATCTTGGATACAATATTTTCAGACCTAACAATCTCCCCCTTTGTATTCGAGATTACAATTCAGCAAATCAGCACTCTTTTGAAGACGGTGAAACTTTTGTCAACAAATCTTTCTTCTTGATTTTTTTGCTCCCCCTACGAAAATGATCTCTTGTAAGCTCCGTAGCTCCGCCTTAACATTAGCATGAAAAGAAAATTGAAGGAGCCGCGATGTCGTAGGGTATAAAACTTGTCGGGTCAAAAAGTATATCGGGCCAAGCGATATCGACGTAAACAGATCTCGGGCCAAGTAGAATCGACAAGAATTGATGTTGGGCCAAGATGAGTCAATCAAATCAGGTGTCGGGCCAAATGGATGCGATGAAAACACTATGTGTATTTGTCGATCCTTTGTTACTCGACAAGAAATTTTGTCGTGTCTTAACCAGTCGATAGGTTTTCAAAATTGTCTTCATTTGTCGATATGTCTTCAACTTTTTCTTCATTTGACTTTGAAACACATTATCTTTCCTTTTCAAAATTGTCTTCATTTGTCGATAAGTCCTCAACTTTTTCTTCATTTGACTTTGGTTTTCTTCATTTGACTTTGAAACACATTTTCTTCCCTTCACAATAAGCATTCTTCTTTGATATACTTTTTCTCCCCCTTAGAATGATAAGGAGAATCCGAATCATTATGAACATTATCAAAGACAATAAGCGCGAATGTGATCAAATGTAAATGTGGAATATCGGGTAATGGGCTAACAAACAGAAGCACATGTAGCAATTGTTATCACTTAATCAAAAATAAATTTAATTAAGTGGCCTATATTTAGTGTTGGCAGCGGGTTGGCACTGATAGGACTTCCAGTTATCACAGAAGTAAGTTATATAACTAACTTTTCAAACTGTTCCGGCATAAACACGAAGATATGCTTGTGGAATCACAAAGACTCGTGCAATGTGTAGAAAGAATTAAGCACTTAATGTTATTTTAAAGGCTCAAGATGTGAAAAGATATTTCACATACTCAATGTGCATTGAATGTGAAGTTCAGAGACCGGAGGTGTGTCTTCGTTTTTCAATATCTTAATCTTCCGAGTGAAGAAAAGATACCAAATATGCTCATTCTCCGTGATATATGAATCAAATATCTTTTGTGAGATACTTGAGTAGCTGGGTGGGGTGACACAAGTTATCGACATTGGGTCCATGCCTATTTCAATATTCATCTCCAAAGAATCGAGAATGAATAGATTGTGTGGTTACCAGGATAACTGTTTAGGTTTGGTAAAGACTAAATATTTTCTCTTAAGTCTTGTCACACTCTCACACTTTTTCTTTTATCTCACAAGCACTCAATTTTGAACATGCCCTTTCATGATATCTATCCTAGGGATGTGTTTCATGGGTAGGTCCTTCCGTTTTTGGTTTGACTATTGAAACGTTTAAATCCTATCACACACAAAGAGTCGAAACATGGAAGCCCGAGTTCTGAACTGATGTGTTCAGAAGTCATAATGTAAAAAAATGGGTTAAGAGCAGGTCCATAACTGAGATACTATGAAGCTAACATAAATGGAAAAAAATGTGGTACTCCCCTCAAATGTAGCATAACCTTTTGAAATATTGTCAGGTGATGTGAATATTCGGAATTCAGAACACACATGACGTACCTATAAAACAGATTAAAAAGATTTTGGTACCCAAGTTTTGTTGGGTCCTCGGAGGTTAGCTTTAGATGCAATAAATGGGGAAGTGGGGATAAGGTAAGTACCATACCATTTATGAATAAAATTGTGATTGACAAAATCATTTGTTCCACATGTAGAACAACAAATCTTTGTGGCACTTAGACTAATTAGCTGATTGATAGATTTGACAAAATAAGGCAAATTAGTCTTGGAAACAAATGGTCTTGTATCAACTACAGGAGATGTATGTGACATGTTTCCAACACTATCATTTGTAGTTGATTTCTTCCTCCAAACTTCTTAAAATTACCGGAATTAGCAACAAAATCATTGTAAAACCGATTAGAATTATGAGTCTGAGAATTTGAAGAACCATATGATTTGGAGCTGTTAAAATAACTATGTGATTGAAAACTTGAAGAATAGTTATTTTTACAAACACTAACAGGAGAAAGATGAGTCATCTTTGAACTTGAAGCACTTTTGTAAGAGAGAACGGAATCAGAATTAGATGAATTATCATGTGGAGAAAGAACAGTAGTATCAGGATTAAACTGTTTAAGAATTTCAACTTTAACTGAATTCTCTTGATTGTGTTTTGAAATTACATCTTCAAGTTCTCTAATTTTGCACAAAAGATGGTCTCTTTCTTTATCAGACAAACTAAAATTAAAAGCCGTTTTATTTGCAAAAACTTTTTCAAGTTTCATTAGTTTGTCAGATAAATAATCTATTTCTTCCGTAATCAAATCATATTTACCTTTTAATTCAGATCTCAATTTTTTTTCGGTTACAAGATTTGATTGTGTTTCAGACAATTTCTTTGAAAGTTTAGAAATTTCCTTTTCAAAAACTTCATTTTGCTTTTCTAAACGTTTGTTTTTGTTGAAAATTAAAACACTTTTATTTAAAACATTCTTTTTATCATTTTCAAGCATTTTTCTTTCATCATCTAGAATTTTCTAAAACTCAGAAAGTTGCTTTGATAGCTTCAGACATTTTGTTTCAGATGATTTTCTCTCTAAAATCACAATTTGTTTAAAATCAGACACTTGTTTAGAAAGTTTTTGAATGGTTAGTTCACAAGTTTTAATTTTTTTTCAAAATCTTTTCGCTCAATATCAAACTTGTGTTTCTCATCAGAAGTTAATATCCTTTCTTTCTCACATTCCAAAAATTCAGTTAATTTTCTTTTAAGAACCACACTATAAGTCTCATGATCTATAAACTTTTCTAAATCAGAAATTTTGGTTTTTAAATCAAAAATTATTTTTATCAGATTTGTCTTTTTGCAAAACTCTTCATATGTATGATATCCATTCCTAGAATACTCGGTGAGTTGTTTCTCCAAAAATTCATTATGATTTTGCAAAACTTTTCTTGATTCTTCTGAGTTATTAAACTTAGACTTGAGAGTGACATGTTCACTTAAAAGTTCATTCAACACTTGCATGTTGTTTGTGTGTCTGGTCTCAAGTTGAGAAATTTTTGCATTTAGATCAGAAACTTGATTTTGAGAACTCATCTTGAAGAAGAAAAAAAATTAAAGTACTTGTTACCTGATAAAGTGATCTCGATCGGTGAGTTTTGAAAAAATTCTAAGAGTTCTTTTAAAATAAAATAAAATCTTGATTTTGACAGAAAAAAGATGTCGGCTATGAAGTAGACGATAAGTTTTTATGTCGGGTTAAGAGAACGCGATAAGAAAACTTATCTACTCCTGATGAAATTCCTGCAGTTCCAAGAACTGAATCTACTCCTGAAATTCCTGCATCTAGAATTAAAAAAAGTCCAGGTATGTACAGTGCAGCTGAGAAAAATCAAGCTAAAATTGATAAAAGGGCACTGACTCTACTTACAATGGCGATACCAAATGAAATTTTTAAAAGAGTTGATAGTCTCACATGCAAAAGCCATGTGGGATGAAGTTGAGGCTTAAATGCATGGGAGTACAAAAGCCCAAGCTCAAAGGTTGAACATCTGTGTTGGTACGTATGAAAACTTTAGGTATAAGGATAATGAATCTATCACAGAGACTTACCACAGATTCAACAATATCCTTAATGATTGGAGAAGAAATGGTGTTCAGAAATCCAACTCAGAAATAAATAATAAATTTCTGAATAATTTGGGTAATGAGTGGTCAAGATTTTCTGACAATATGGTTACTAGAAATCTGTCTAGGAAATCAATTCATGATGTTATGGCATTTTGTTTCAACAAGAGGACAAAATTAAGACAAGACATAATGAGCAAAAGAAGGCAAATGAAACAGTAGCCTTATTGAGCAAGAAATATAATAATTCCATGACCATCTCAACTATGAGAAAGGTTTGTGAAATCCCAGAGACAACTCTGTGTGATGGAGATGAATCAGATGAAGAGCTTAAAAGGATTTTTGATAATATTGCATTCATGACAAGGCAATTTACTCAAAAGATATAATCAGAAATATAAGAACAAGACTAAATCTGAAGATGGACCTAAGAAAGGTCAAGATGCTGGTCAACATGAGACACAAGAACCAGCAAGGTGCTTCAACTGTGGTAAGCCAGGACATTATGCAAGACAATGCAAAATGCCCAAAGTGAAAAATGCTGGTTACTATGAGAAGAAGCATCTACTTGCCAAGAAGAAGGAACTTAATCCAGCTCTAGTTACCAAGTATGAAGAGGATTGGTTGAACTGGAGTGATGGAGAGTATGATGAAGAAGTGGCTCACTATGCCTGAAATTGCTACATGTGCCAGCTGGATCCTAAAGATAATCATGCACATGATTCTGAGGTACTTTCTTCATTTCTGAATTAAATTCTGAATCAAGTTCCTCTTCTGAACAAAATTCTAAACCAAATTCTGGACAACTTGAAATGCAAAATCAAATTCAGAACATGTATTCAGAATTTGAAAGTCTCAGAAATAGAATCAAAGGGGAAAGAATTTTGGTAAATCAATTCAGAGTTGAAAGCCGAATTTATAAACAAAATTTCCAAGAAGCTGAACAAATTCTGGAAAAAGTTTCTAAAGAAAAATTGTTACTAAAAGAGAAGATGGACAATTTAAAAAAGGATATATTAAATGAAAAATCTGAAAAGGAAGTTCCAAATGTCAAAATGAATTTATTGAATCAATAAAGACTTGATCCATACAGAAAGATCAAGGAATTAGAAGATCTTAACTTTAAAAGAGGTCAAACTGAACAAACTCTGAATATTTTAACAAATCAAACTCAAAATTCAAAATTCTACAATATAAAAGCAGGTTTGGGATATAATGAAAGTCAAGTTTTAAAAAGGGCACCTGCAAATCTTTATGATCTTTCAAAAATGAAAATTTTCAATGAAACTAACACGGATATCATATCTACAACTGTTGATTACTCTTTGCCTGAAAGAATCCCTTTGGAAAATCAGAGACTTTATTTTCTGAAGAAAAACCTCTTAATTCTGGTGAAACAGTAAAAATTTCTGAAACAGAAGTAACTTCAGAACATACTTCTGAATCAAAAAAAAATTCTGAAGGAAAGTCTGAACCAATCATTAAAACTGAGATTACTTCTGAACATAGTTCTACTTTTTAGTCATCTTCTGAAGTTTTCTAGAAGATAATTTTGAAAATAAATCAGAAATACATGAAGAAAAATATGATGAATTCTCAGAAATAGAATCTTTAATACATAATAATGAAATTCAGAAATATTTTTTGATAATTCTGATGATGAGTCTGAGAAAATTTCAAATTTAAAATGTTTTGCATCAAGCATGACTCAGAACAAGTTCTCAGATTTAATGAATGCTTCAGATTCAGATGATGATGATGATCCTAAAGTTGAAGTCATTGATAAAGATGGTTATCTTTTCTACAAATCAAAATCTTGTATGACTGAAGGAGAAATTTTAAAATCTAAAGCACCAAAATTGCCTTCAGAAATGTTTAATCCTGTGTTTCTGAAAGAAGAATTTCTGAAAAATGAGACTTTAGACAATTTCAAAACTTTTAAAACCAACTCTTCTACAACATCAAATACTACTCCTATATCTAAAAATACATCTTTGACTCCAGAAAAATCATCAATATCATCATCTGACTTTGTAACCAGAGTTAAACTATTTGAAAAGGGACAGTCTTCTAGTTCAAAATCTGAAGTTCAAGATTCAGAACTTAACTCTAAAGTTGGCAGACGAACTTCTTATACTAATCCTCATTTCTTATCTTTTATAGAGCTATCCACTTTAGTATGAAGAAGGACATATGAAAGACTATCAAAGACTGCCAAATTAGATAGTTTTTCAAATTCTAAGAAAAATGATGTACTACAAATTAATAAAGTGAATAAAAGAAAGAATTCTATTACTAAATCAAATGTTATTGATTCTTGTTCATATACTGATATATTAAATATTCTGAAGAATCATATTCATTATATTAATTGTGGTCATCATATTTTTCATCTCAATTACAGAACCAACAAGAAAAATCTTGAGAAATCAATTCAGAACTTGTCAGCAAAATTGGCAAATAAGCATAAAAATAAAAATAAAAATAAAAACAATACTAAGAAAGAAAAATCCTAAAGTTCTGAACAAACTTCTGAATCTCAATATGTTAAGTCAAAGTTCAGAACTTCAAAATTTTTAACTAATCTCACAGGACCCATTCTTAAATGGGTACCTAAATCTCAATAATCATTTTTGCAGATATCTCATGTGTGGGTCTTAGATTCAGGATGTTCAAGACACATGACACCCTTCAAAGATCTTCTAACTGATTATCATGAAAGATATGGAGGAACAATTAGCTTTGGCAACAATGCAAAAGGTTATGTGAGAGGTTATGGAACTTTTTCCAAAGGAGATGTCAAAGTGATGAAAGTTTTCTATGTTGAAGGTCTAAAACCTAATCTTTTCAGTATAAGTCAGTTTTGTGACAACTATTGGAAAGTAAATTTTGACATAGACTACTGTCATGTTCTGAGTTCTGCAAATGAAAATCAATTAACTGCTTATAGAGATGGAGATATCTACACTGCAACTTTCATAGCAGATGGTCAATTACAAGGAGTTTGTTATATTTCCACTTTATTGAAGGATGATAGTTGGCTTTGCCACAGAAGAATGTCACATCTGAACTTCAAAGCAATTTCTGAACTGGAAAGACACAACTCTGTTAGAGGACTACCAAAGATCAGATTTGAAAAGAATTTCTTATGTTCTGCATGTGAACTAGGGAAGATTAAAAGAAGCTCCCATCCTATAAAAATGCAATCTTCATGCAAAGATCCACTCGAAATGCTACATATGGATTTATGTGAACCTATGAAGACTCAAAGCATGGGTGGAAAGAAGTATATTCTTGTCATTGTAGATGAATATTCAAGATATACTTTGGTTGAATTTCTAAGGCTCAAATCTGATACTTCTGAAAGACTTATTCCTTTTCTGAAGAAAATTCAAGTTCTTCTTCAACTCCCAATCCAAAAGATCAGAAGTGATAATGGCACAGAATTTACAAATTATACACTTTAGAACTTTTTGGAATCTGTTGGTATATCACACAACTTTTCCGCTGCAAGAACTCCTCAACAGAATGGTGTTGTTGAAAGGAAAAATAGAACTTTGGTAGAAGCTGCAAGGACCATGCTAGCATATTCTGAACTCCCTTTACCTCTTTGGGCAAAAGCAATAGCAACTGCATGTTTTACTCAGAACAGGACTATTCTTAACAGAAAACTACTTAAACTCCTTATGAAATTATTAAGCAAAGAAAACCCTCTATTGATTACTTTGAAATCTTTGGTTGCAGATGTTCTATTCTAAATGATACACAACATCTAGACAAATTTGTACCTAAGGGTACAGCTGGTATCTTTGTTGGCTATTCTCAAAGATCCAAGGCGTACATAGTACTCATCAAAGGAACAAAAAGGATCATTGAGACTTCAAACATTAGATTTCATGAGCCAACGGTGACTTCTGAACAAGATAGTTCAGAACTCAAGCTTAACCTGGTTTCTGAAAGTTTGGATTCAGAACAAAACAAGACAGATCACACTTCTAAATCTAAAACATTACTTAAATCAAATTTAGACACATTATGCCAAAATTTATTTGATATTTTTGTTAATGGTTATGCAAATTATCAAAATCCTTCCCTTCTCAGAAGAACACCAGAACAAGAATCTATAGAAAATACACTATCAAATCTTTCTGGACCACCTATCTCAATCTCAAATTCAGATTTTCCTACTTCTGAATCTGTACAAGTCATTTCAGAAACAGTTCCAGTCATTTTTGAACCTGTTGTTCCTGTTTCTGAACCTATGCCTATTATTTCGGAACCAGTACAGAATCTTCAAATTGAGGGGGAGACTTCAGATCTACATTCAGTTATCAATCATGATACTGAAACTCAAGCAATAATTGATGATTATGACTCCTTCAACAATGTCTCATCTGTTCAACCCTTACCAAATGTGAACAAATGGACATCAAGTCATCCCATTCATCAGATTATTGGTGATGCATCTAAAGGTGTACAAACAAGGTCAGCCAC
Source organism: Silybum marianum (assembly GCA_036898165.1). NCBI lineage: Eukaryota > Viridiplantae > Streptophyta > Magnoliopsida > Asterales > Asteraceae > Silybum > Silybum marianum. The sequence continues at coordinate 12,761,987 of CM072538.1, read as the reverse complement.
AGCAAATGAGTGTTTGTATGTGAATTTTTTAAGTAGCATGGAACCCAAAAAGCCAAGTGAAGCCCTTCAAGATCCAGATTGGATTTTAGCTATGCAAGATGAGCTAAATCAATTTGAAAGAAACAAAGTCTAGAGATTGATTCAAAAACCAACAGGTAAATCAATCGTTGGCACCAAGTGGATTTTTAGAAATAAAAAAGATAAACATGGAATTGTTGTGAGAAACAAATCAAAACTTGTAGCTAAGGGGATGAAACCTTTGCCCCTGTTGCAAGACTTGAAGCTATTAGAATTTTTCTTGCATATGTTGCTCATAAAAACATGAAGGTGTTTCAAATGGATGTTAAGTGTGCATTTCTGAATGGAATTCTTCATGAAGAAGTGTATGTTGAGCAACCAGAAGGCTTTGTAAGCAAAGAATTTCCAAATCATGTCTATATTTTAGACAAAGCCTTATATGGACTTAAACAGGCACCAAGAGCATGGTATGACACTCTCACAACTTTTCTTCTAAATTCTAAGTTTAAAAGAGGTACAGTAGATACCACTTTATTTCTAAAAAATGAAGGTGATGATATGATATTGATACAAATATATGTAGATGATATTATATTTGCTTCTACTAATCCAAAATTTTGCAGAAATTTTGAGAAAATCATGCAAACTGAATTTGAAATGAGTATGATGGGAGAGTTAACATTTTTTCTTGGTCTTCAAGTAAAACAACTTCCTACTGCATATTCATTAATCAATCTAAGTATGTTTCTGACTTACTTAAGAAGGTTGACATGTCTGACTGTTCTAGTATTCAAACTCCAATGGCCACTGCAACTAAATTAGAACCTGATTTGAATGGAAAATCTGTAGATCAGAAAAAGTATAGGGGCATTATTGGATCTTTGCTTTACTTAACAGCTAGTAGACCTGATATAATGTTTGCTACATGTATTTGTGCAAAATATCTAGCTAATCCTAAAGAATCTCATCTTCTTGCTGCTAAAAGAATCCTTAGATATCTCAAAGGTTCTCTTTCATTGGAACTTTGGTATCCAAAGGATTCTGGTTTTGAGCTAACAACTTTCATAGATGCAGATCATGGTGGTTGTAAACTGGACAGGAATCATCTGGATCATGTCAATTTTTAGGTGATAGACTTGTGAGTTGGTTTTCAAAGAAACAAAACAGTGTTTCAACTTCTACTGTAGAAGCTGAATATGTTGTTGTTGCCATATGTTGTTCACAAGTGATCTTGATGCAAATATAGCTAAAAGATTATGGTTACACATTCAGAAAGATACCCCTGTATTGTGACTCAAAAAGTGCCATAGCAATCACTGCCAATCCTGTTCAACACTAAAAAACACAGCACATTCATGTTGAAAAAGATAATATTGAAATGTTTTCTGTTCAGACTGATTATCAATTGGCTGATTTATTTACCAAAGCACTTGATGAAAAACGTTTTAACTTTTTGGTAAGTAAATTGGGCATGATGAATATGTCTATGTAAGTATTAGACATCAACTAAGAATTAAAAGTTATGTTCTGAGATTCATTCTATAAAAATTTCTGAGAAATTTTCACTTCAGAATTTCTGAAGTTCACTTTTCAAAAGTTTATATTTCATTACTCAGAAGTATTATTTTTTTATTTCCCAAGTTTTTTGTCTCTCAATACTTTCAAAAAAAAAATCTCATTTCTCTATTTCTCTTATTTCTAACAAATTTCTATGCTTAGCACTGTTTAAGGGGGAGAATCATAAATATTCATGATTCAAGGGGGAGTGATACTAAAATCTAACTCTTTGGTACTCTCCTATGTCATCAAGATCTGAAATGGTGGGTAAAAGTTCAAAATATTCCAAATCTGAGAAGTATGGACAAACTTCTGAAGATAAATCTTTTTCCATATTGTTCAAACCTATTTCTGAAATTTTAAAATGTTTCCTATTTTTCAGAAGTATGTAGTTTTACATGTTTTTCATGGATATGAAGTAATAGATGTTAAGTTCTGAACGTAATTCGAAAGTTCTGAAGTGTTTCTGAATTTTTTCATTCAAACTTCTGAACTTATTCTCAGAAGTTCTGACCTTATTCTGAAGTTTTTGAACTTGTTCTCAGAAACTTACTTCCCGTTGTGCTTCATTTAAACATGGGCCACGTGTTTTAATTTCATTGGCTAATTCCTAAACACGTCGCTTAAACGGTTCATTTATCTAAATAAATGATTATTACTACTCTAATTACCATTACTTTTTGGCCACGTGTCAATCCACGATCATCCACGCGGATATAATCCATGGCTTCATCTTCATCTTCATTTTTTAGCAATTTTCCCTCTAAAATCTCTCTGTGATTATTGATCTTCATTCAAACTCAAATCCTTACTCATTTCCAACAATGTCGACTTCAAATGAGGATTTATCTATTTAGACAACCAAATCATGTTTTAGTGATAGCACTGGATCATCGAGTGATGATTCATTTAAAGTTGTGCCTAAGAAAATTATGGTTGGATCAATGGAAATCACTTTGGAAGATGATCAGATGCTGAAAGATACTGCTACAACTGTTAATCCTGAAGCCGGACCCTCGAAGCCTAACCCTAACCCTAGCCCTAACCCGCGTACTGAGAAACTTGGGGAAACACAAATTGAGCCTATTGAAGTGGCTTCTGAATCAAATGCTAGAGTTGGTGATTCTCAATCTCATGCTGGTTCAAACCCTGAAAGTAGCGATGTACTTGATTTGTCAAAATTGTATGTTCCTGAAAATAAGCTAATGGAAATCCAAAAGAACAATTGTGCTCTAAACCTCAAATCGGCTGATTTCAATGATGATCAAATGATCTTGATTGAAATTTTGAAGAAACATCCCCTTCGTGCTCTTTTATCAAGGAAATTTTTGGTCCCTGCCTCATACCTACAACAGTGGTGGTTTCATTCTGAAGTTGATGAAGAAGTAGATGACATTTCTTCATATGTTCATGGATACAGGGTGTGTGTTTCTGTTGAAGATGTTTGCAGCATTCATTTTCTTCCTAAAGCACATGAAGTTGTCGGGAAAACTTCATTTGATCCTATTCTCTCATCTTCTGAAATGATTTCAGATTTTATGAAGTTGGGCTATTCTGAAAATTTGAATGCTTTAAGCTCATTCAGAAGAAAGTGTTTACCTCCCATCTGGTATTGTTTGTTTACTATCCTAAACACTTGTCTTTATGGGAAGAGTTCTAGCCTAGATCAAGCTTCTACAAATGGAAGGATTATTTTTCATGGTGTTGCACATAATAAGCATTATGATTATGCTTCCCTCATTTTTGAAGAACTAAAGTCTGCTGTTCTGAAAAAATCTACCTACAACTACATACCATTTCAGAGATTCTTTCAGACTTTCATCAAAGGTGCAATGAAAGCTGTTCCAGCCATCCCAACTCTAGATCATGAGGTACTTGTTCCACTCATTCCCATGGATAGTCTAAGACCACCAAGTGCAAAGTTACAATTTCCAAATGCATAACCATTACCTGTTCAATTACTTGCATATGTAAATCCCAAAAATAGGATTTTGAATGAATACTATGAACCAATGAGACTACCAAAACCTGTAGTCTCTTCCCCTGATTCTACCCCGAGATGTGAGCATGGTGAGAGGTCTAGTATTCCTAGAGAGAGTGGGGAGGCTGTTCATGGGGAGAACAACCTCATAGAGTAAAGAGGAAAAATGAAAATGAGAGTTTGGGTAGAAGGGTAAGAAAAAGAACTGAAGAGGGGAGAACACATGTAAAAGAAAAACAAACTTGTGAACCAACTGTTACAAGTCGGGCAGCCACATCATCTATTACTCCACACTCTTTGGTGGGTAAAATTGAAACAACCAGTGAGCCCATGCCAACATTTGTTAACCCCCCCCCCCCCTCAGCCACTCACCTATCTCTCAAAAGAAGGGTGTTTCACAAACACTTATGGGGAAAGCAGCTCATCTACCAATAGGTCCCCACTTGCAGGAGCCTATTGTTGAAAAAGAAGGATATATGTCCCCCCTTCAAAGTTTTGAGCACATTGAGTCGGATAGTCCAATCCACTTTGAGCTTGAACAATAAAATGTGGCATCTATTGACACAAGCACACATCTTTTAGATGTCACTATGCAAAGTGTTAGTCATTTTGCAACAACATCCATAGATGCTCCTTTTATTAGACTTCAAGGATTGGATGGAAGACCCGGTGAGGGGAACATTACAAAAGCCTCATTCACATAATCTGTATCGATTCATGATGTTGTGACATCTACAGGCCAGCCTTTTTCTGAAGGACTGCAAACAAGAACATTTGTTGGTCTTGGAATCTTTCCCTCATCTTCTGAATTCTCAGAATTCAAAGATTTTTGTACTTCTGAATTTGCATAGATTCATAAGGACATTATGGAATTGACGAATAAAACATGCAAGGTGATGGAGGATAGGTTGGATGATCAGGAGAAAAAGGTGGTAAATAAGTTGAATGCATTCCAGTTCTCAACATCAAATAATCTACAAACTTTTCAACAAATAATTCTGAATTCTTTTTCTGACGTCATCAATACGATTGCATCTCTTAAGACTTCAATGCCTTCTTCTTCTACTCAGCAAGATTCTTCTCAATTTGCTACAACGGAATACATTTCTCAGATTCTGAATCAATTGTCTGCAATTCAGAATTCTCAAGTGACCTTAAATGAAAGACTTTCTGCATTAGAATGCAGGTCTCAGGCAGATACTTTAAAGAGAAATCTTGATGATCAGGGTCCTGATGATCAAGAGGGGGAGAAAAGACAAAAATATCTGAAGATGTTGAAATGGCACAAGTTCAAACTTCTAAGAAATCTTCTGAAGAAGCTCAGAATATTAATGATGATACTAAGAGAGTTTCTGAGGCTATAGATGATATTCTGCATGCTGAAACTAAAGGGCAAGAGGCTGAAAATGTTAAATCTGAAGAGAATGTTGAAGAAGGATATGAGACTGAAAGAGAATCTTTTAATTCTGAAGGAAAACAAAGCACAGAAGATACAGATATTGTTCCAGATTCAAATGAAGAAATGTTGAATGAATATCTTGCATTTGAAGATGTGATTGGTGAGCCAAGTGATTTAACAGATGTGATTATGTTTGAAGATGAAATGGAGGAGAATGATGAGGTGGATGTGAATGATGAAGTGCAGATTAATGAACACAGAGAATTGTTTATGTTGAGACCACAAGTTCTGAATAGAGTGGATAACAATTAAATTTTATGAAACCTTATGGAGGTTAATAAGCCAATTCTGTTGGGTATACATATTTCTGAATAATCCAAGGAATCTGGAGTGTAGATTCTTGGATGAAAGACTGGTTATCTTCAAAGAGTTTCTGAATCAACCAGCTGAATATTTTAATATAGAAATGGATTTATGTCATATGCACAATGTTGAAGTTTCAGATGAAATTTTAATGGTCTTTTCAGAAAAAGTAGAAGTCAGATTCAGAAGGTGTATTACTATTCCTTTGATTAATCTTCCTATTCTTGAAGATCTAATTATAGATCAAGTATATGAAGGTGAGACACTGTTTGATAGTGCTGGAGAAAGTCAACTTATTTTCCCAGAGGATTTTTATAGTTTCATGTACAGAAAAAGCTTAAAGTTTGCAACCTTAGAAGATTTTATAAATGATGAATGGTCTGAAGATCATATTTCAAAAGTAAGGATGTTTGTACAAAAGCATGGAATTCAAGACTTACATTATTCTACTTTGATTAAGAAGATCAGATGCTTAACTAAAACTATTGAAGATGGTTTATTCATTGTGAAGTTTGGAGCTGAAAGAAGAGATGGTACTCTAACGGAGTTCTCTCAATTTGATTTGTACAAGCAAGAGGATAAGCTTGCTATTCTGGTATTTTGTGTGACGAAAGAAGAATCTGAACTTGTTTCTGAAGTCAGAAGAATCTTAGGAATCTATATCAGAAATCTTATTAAGCATGATTTTCAGCTAGCTTTGGAATTCAGATTATCTAAAGTAAATCTGTTAGAGCCAGTACATATTGAAAGACATGGGTTAACCAAAGTGTTTACAAATCCAGATATTGGTTTCATGTATGAAACAGAGGGAGTTAATAAGAAGACTTTCATTGTGTCTGACATACCAAAGTATTCAACTTCCACACTGAACTGGTTTTTGAATTATGATGAATGGTTCATTGCTGCATCTGATATAAAAGAAGAGATAATCTATTTGATCAAGGAAAGGATCAATTTCAGAGATTGCATCAGAAAGAGCTATCTTACTGGACATACAAGAGTGAACAAAATTAAAGGAGCTGATTATATTCTGAGCAATATGTATGATTTTCAGATTCATACTAAGAAACTAGATATTGAAGAAATTCTAAAGCTTTCTCAGAAGATAGGAAGTTGAGAAGCAAGTTTAAAAGAAATAGAGAAAGGGAAGGAAAAGATTTATGAAACCAATCCAGAAGAAAATGCTCATGTTACTCAAGTTTCTGAATCTGAATATCTACAAGAGCAAAGAATTGAAGAAAATGCTTACACAATGTTTCTTGAATATTTTCATCCAGAAATTCATGGAATATGAACAAAAGTTCAATTACATTGATTGCTGGATCAAGAAGTCTTTTGGATGGAAGCAATGTTATTTAGATATTATCAGAAAAATCAGAATCCCTGTAAGTGAAGCAAGAAAAGAAAGTCCAATTGTGAAAGTTGTTACTGCAGATATAAAGTCAAGAAACAACTACAAGTATGCTTACTTCACAGTGGAAAGAAAGGATGGTGAGATCTCCACATTCTTAGAAGCTGATTTTCAGAATGTTCATCTTAGAGACTTACTCAGAGTCTACAGAAGTCTCTATCCTTTTCATGATTCTATTGCCAAATTTTGAAAGTCATTTCCAGTTCTCAGAGATGGTTTGTATATATAGAGAATTCATTTGGGATGCTAAAACAGATTTTCAAGTTGCATATGTTCTGAACAAAGAAAAGGTTCATCTGAGTAGTCCAAACTTCAGCTTACCTAATATTGAAAATCTTAGAAGAAGTACTCTTGTTATTCAGCCTCCAGGTTTTGTATGCAAGTGCTTTGAAAAGCTGTTATTCATAAGATTTGAAGAACTGCATAAATGTTGCAATGGAACTCTAATGGCAATAAGAGATAGATTGGAAAAGAGAAAGAACAAATGACAGAAGAATCTAAGTGATGAAGAATGGGAGAAGTACAGAAAGCTTATTAAAGAGATGCTCAGAAACATTGAATCTTTATTGGAATACAGAAGTCTTATTCTTGAAGGGGGAGATTGATAGATGTCAGAAGATAGCTTCAAAAGAAGAATGGGTTCTGAAGACAACATAGTTCAGATATTCTGAACTAGTTCTGTAGAGAGAAAGGTTCAGAACTCAGAAGACAAGCAAAGCAAAGTCTAAGGCATAACTTCTGAAGTGGCTACCTCAGAAGTTCTGAAGATTCTGAAGAAGTTCTGAAGATGTTCTGAAGATGGTTCTGAAAATTCTTCTGAAGAGGTTCTGAAGAAGTTTAGAAGTAGTTCTGAACATATCTGTCATTTATGTACTGTAACTTTAGCATTCATGTTTGTATATAAATAGATAGTTTGTTAGACAGTTAGAACTAACGTTCATAAAAGCTTGTAAAGATACATACTTTGTAATACTGTTTTTTGATCAATACGACATACAACTTCAGTGATATAATTCTTGTTCTAATTCTTGATTCTTTCTATATTCTTGATATTTTGGGATCTAACAACTTTAAACCCATCCCTATAACCGACTTGTGAACCAAGTCCCTAGCTAACCCCTTCGTCAAGGGATCTGCCAGATTTTGTTGAGACCGAACAAATTCAACCGAAATCACCCCATTCGTGATTAGCTCACGAATCATGCTATGTCTAACACCTAAGTGTCTGCACTTGCCATTATACACTTGGCTATAAGCTTTAACTTCTTCGGATTTGCGTGAACTAGCGGACCGATCACTAAGTGGATCTTACCTCTTTCGAAAAAAGTCAATAAAAAATCAAGGGCCAAGGTAGCTGCACTATCACAACGGATAGAAATGGGTGATATTGGTTTTGGCCATAATGGAATTTCATGGACTAAATTCCTTAGCCACTCCGCCTCTTTACCGGTGGCGGCCTATGCCATAAATTCCGACTCCATAGTTGAACTCATGATGCAAGTTTGCTTCTTGGAAGCCCATGAAATGGCACCTCCCCCAAGCAAGTACACCCAACCACTTGTAGAAGAATGATCTTCTAGGTTGGTAATCCAACTTGCATCCGAATATCCCTCTAATGACGAAGGGAACTCGACATAAGACAAACCATAATCTATGGTTTTCTTCAAGTACTTAAATACTCTCCTTATTGCTTGCCAAAGTTGAGTACTAGGATTACTAGTGTACCTACTCAACTTTCCTATAGCGAAAGCAATGTCCGGCCTAGTGCTTGTCATGGCATACATCAAGCATCCTATAGCCTTTGAGTACTCGAGTTGTGATACCGCTTCACCCGAATTGGGCCTGATCACTCTCGGATCATATGGAGTACTCACCGGAGAACAATGAAGTGAGATTGTGTTATTGTAATCCCCTTGTTCTCATGTTTGATTCTTATTCCAAGGATCACTTCGCTTCTCCCATATCATTCATGGAGAAACTTGATGACAAGAATTCTTTAGTTCTATCAACTTGATTTTGCTCGGTGCCAAAGATCAACTTGTCATCAACGTATAAAAAATGATTACCCCGTTACCGGATGTGTCAAATTTGCTATACACACACTTGTCCGCTTGGTTTAACATAAAACCATTGGACAAGACAACCTCATCAAACTTTTGATGCCATTGTTTGGGAGCTTTTTTCAACCCTTACAATGATTTTACAAGTTTACATACCTTATGCTCCATTCCAGGCATAATGAAACCTTCTGGTTGTTTCATGTAAACTTCCTCCTCCAAATCACCATTCAAGAATTCTGTTTTGACATCCATTTGGTGAATCACTAGATTGTGAATAGCTCCTAAGGCTATCAATAATCTAATTGTGGAGATCCTTGCAACCGGTGCATAGGTATCAAAATAATCGATGCCTTCCCAATATCATCTCTTGATCCCTCCACCAAGTATAGTTGGAAATCAGGACCAAAGGATTTTTCTATCCTTCCTCTTTTGCTCCTTCGAATTATCGGAGGCTCGGTTGGAACAATTTCTTGTTCTTCAACCTCGCTAGTTCCATTAGTACTTGGAACTATGTCCTTTGGCCTAGGTATTGAAGAGAACCTATTCTCATAAAACAATGCATCTCTCGATCTATAACGGTATGAATCGCTATAAAATCATTAGTTTCAATAACATAGAACCTATAAGCCTTGGAATGCTCGATATATCCAATAAATATGAATTCAATACCTTTCTATCCCAAAGCTTTTCTTTTGGGTTCGGGTAATCTCATGATCGCCCGACAGCCACAAACTCGAATATAATTCAAGCTTGGTCTCTTCTTGAACCAAAGTTCATATGGGGTGATCTTGTTCCTTTTATTAGGAACTTGATTCAACAAGTTACAAGCCGTCAACATGGCTTCACCCCAAAATCCATCATTTAAACCCAAGTAGGATAACATAGAGTTTTTCAAAACTCTATTTTTCCGTTCCGCCACACCATTTTGTTACGGTGTATAGGGCGTCGTAGTCTCATGAATGATTCCTACGGATTGGAAATACATGGGGTCTTAATACTCCCCGCCACGATCGGTGCGTAAACATTTTATAAATGAACTCATTTGCAATTCAACTTTCGTTTTATAAACTTTAAAACGGTCCAATGCTTCATCTTCTGTATGTAACAAGTATAGATAGCAAAACCGAGAAGTGTCATCAAAAGTAACAACGTATCTATTATTTCCCAAATATGGACTACAATGCAAATCACAAAGATCACTGTGAATTAATTCAAGCACCGACGAGTCCCTTTTTACAATAGGAAAAGGTTGTCTAGTGATCTTTGTGAACATGAAAGTTTTACATTTTTCAGAAACCATATCAAAAGTCGGAATTAAACCTTCTTTAGACATTTCTTTCATTCTTTTGAAATTCACATGACCAAGTCTTGCATGCCATAAATTAGAATCGATAGAATTTGAATTTTACAGCAAATGCATGATTAGAAGCAACAACATTATCATAATTCAAATTCAACATAAGCATTCCATTAAGAAAATAACCAAGGGCACATAGGATCCACTTTTTGACAAGATGTACTCATACACTTGCCTATATCTTAATTTATTCAAGATGCCACCTGAGACCAAATTTTTTTGAATTTTCGGAACATACAAAACATTAGAAAGTTCATTATTTTGCTAGAACTAAATTCTAGTCTAACTAAGCCACATTCAAGAATGGGATCACTCGACTCGTTCCCCATGTGTAACATGGATCCGTCTTCAACCGGTTCTAAAGTTTTGAACCAACGTCGATCCTTGCACACATGACACGTTGCTTCCAAGTCGACCCACCAAGAAACATCATCTTCCTGCACATAAAATGCTTCAGATATTAGTGATACATAATTCAGTTCTGAATTAAAACCAAGGTCAAGAAACTGACCTTGCCGTGGGTCTGGATCCTAGGATCCTTGTCCACCACCACTACTCTTGCCCCGTTCTTGTTCTTGCCAACCCGACAATCACGTTTGAGATGTCCGGTCATCCCATAGGTCCAACGGGTTAATTTAACCTTCTTGTTGGGAACTTTCTTGGCCTCATTGAACTTACGTTTTCCCTTGAAATAATTAGACTTTCCCTCTTGCACCATATTGGTCGAAGGATTAGAAACCTCCCTTTCTTTTGGTTTCTCAGTCTCTTGCGCCCGAAGAGATTCCTCTATGCGCAAGTGACTACCGAGTTTTACAAGAGACAACTCTTCCTTGTGTTTCAACATGTGTTTGAAATCTTTCCAAGAGGGAGACAATTTATCAATAATGCTCGATACGGAGATGGATTCGTCCATTTTCATATTATGTTGAGCATATTGCCCCAAGATGCACAAAAGCTCATTGTATTGCTCCATCAGGGGCCTTGAATCCAACATCTTGTAATTATTAAAATTAATCACGAGGAACTTCTTACTAGAAGCATCCTCGGCCATGTATTCGGATTCAAGAGAATCCTATAGCTCTTTGGAAGAATTGATATTTTGATAAATATCGAAAAGGGAGTCACACATACCGTTCATGATGTGGTCGCGACAAATATAGTCGTCGTTCTTCCATTTGCCTCAACGATGAGCCATCTCCAATGTCTCGTCCTCCATCATCTCCGGAATTGGTGTACTTAGCACGTACACAACCTTCAACATAGTCAAGAGGAAGTGCATCTTCTTTTGCCATCTTCTGAAATCGACACCTTCAAACTTCTCGAGTTTGGTGAACTTCGTCGTCATGTCTCTCACGGTTTGATCACTCGAAATTTTCTCAAGAACGAAAATATCTCTTAAGATTGTTGGAGGAAATCCAGGAACAAAGAGAAAATAAAGAGTGTAAATTAAACCCGGATATAGAATATGAGATCGCGTGAGAGCTCGCTTTCCTTAAGAGATATTTCGACCCTATATGCCCAGGAATCACGAAATTCTCTCGAGGATAATCCCAATTCACCATATCGATAATGACATATATCGATAATATTCATACCACAAAAAAACCGAAATTAATTTTGTATTATATACAGTAATAATATCTCAATTAATGATATTGATTGCTGGACAAAAATAGTGATAGCTACCAAAAATTACCATCAGTTTCAAATTGCAAGGCCAATGCCAATTCAAAGAAGAAAAGAGAACGGTCAGTGCCAAACTTTCTGTTTCATCGCAAAACAAATACAAGGAGCACGCCCAGTGCAATTTCAAAGAAGAAAAGAGCATGTCCAGTGCCAAACTTTCTGTTTCATGTTAACTTGCCAAACAACACCGTCCAACGATCCCGGGTTCTAGTCAGCTTACAGGAATGTGCACTCCACACCTCCTAACTCATGTTATAGCTCAACTATTAACCCCATTATTACCATGTGAACCCAATTAACTAAAGCGGACCGATGATTTCACTAAAATCACCAACCGTCCTCATTGTATGTAGTCCTTAAAAGCGGACTTGAATAGTTATCGGTCTATTAGAGGGCGACTGAATCGATCCTAGGAACCGTTATCGGATAATAATTATGGTTGTGGTTAAATCCACGGAGAGGATTGCTTGTGTTGTGCTCACACCCCTTTCCTCACCGACGCCCGAATGGACTGATCATCCTTTGGGAACAACGTATCCTCGTGATACGGTTTGGTTTTCGGACTCTTTGATATGCCTTCGGTCCATTTGTTGCTCAACTTTCTTTCACTTAAAGATATGAATTCCTGTTGAACTTGTTATCTCATATTGAATGTTTAATTGTTATTATCCGTTCACTGAGCGTTAAGCTCAGCCGAGTTTTCTTTTTCTTCGGCAGGTACTTGACTTAGCAGGGATTTTGAGATAAGGGTTACGGACATAACATGACGAAGGATTAACCATTATCTACTTTTGTCAAACTTTTAAGGATTAATGTAGATGTTATATACTTGTACCTTAGAACCATATTTTGTTATATGGTGTTATCTCCGTAGGTGGTTATGTAAATATTATGTTATGTAAATTATGTTAGTTGCTCTGTCTTGGCCAGTTGTTGTTTTATATTGTTCTAAAACCAATTGTGGCATCTTCCGTCCTTGAACCACGCGGGACAGGGGTGTTACATAGGCTGAATTGAATTCTCTTAATAAGCGAACGGTTTTTGGACCTATTATTCTCACGCCCGAAGCCATGAAACCTGTATGAAACAGATGGATTTTTATACGGAAAAGAAATGAGAAAAATGAAATTATGAGATACAAAGCACAACTTGTAGCTCAAGGTTTTTCTCAACGACCAGGGAATGATTATGAGGAAACATATTCCCCTATTATGGATGCAATTACTTTTAGATATTTAGTCAGCCTAGCAATCTCTAAGAATTTAGAGATGCGTCTTATGGATGGTGTTATAGCATACTTATATGGATCACTAGATAGTGATATCTATATGAAAATCCCTGAAAGATTTAAAATGCATGAAGCATTAAATGCAAAACCCAAAGAAATGTATTCAATCAAGTTACAGAGATCATTAGATGTGTTAAAGCAATCTGGACGGATGTGGTATAATCGTTTAAGTGATTACTTGATAAGTAAAGGTTATGAAAATAATCTTATTTGTTCATGAGTTTTTATTAAGAAAACAACATCTGGATACTTAATCATAGCCGTCTATGTTCATGATCTAAATATTATTGGGAAAAATAGAGAAATCCATGAAGTCCTTGTACTCTTGAAGGAAGAGTTTGAAATGAAAGACCTTGGAAAACCTAAATATTGTCTTGGTTTACAGATCAAGCATATGCACAACGGAATACTTGTGCATCAATCGAATTTTGTTGAAAACGTCTTAAAACGTTTCAATATGGACAAAGCCAATCCTTTAAGCACTTCAATGGTTGTTAGATCACTCAATATTGACAACGATCCATTTCGTCCTTGTGAATAAAATGAAGAGGTTCTTGGTCCAGAAGTACCATACCTTAGTGCAATTGAAGCTCTTATATATCTTACTAACTGTACTAGACCTGACATTTCATTTGTAGTGAATTTGTTAGCAAGATTCAGTTCATCTCCGACAAAGAGACACTAGAATGGAATCAAACACATATTTCGATACATTCGAGGAACTGTTGATTTACGTCTATTTTATTCTAACAATTCAAAAGAAGGTTTGGTTGGTTATGCAGATGCAGGTTATTTGTCTAATCCTCATAAAGCTAGATCTCAAACTGGATATGTGTTCCTGAACGAAGGTACTGCTATTTCCTGGCGCTCTCACAAGCAAATGATTGTTGCCACATCTTCAAATCATACCGAAGTTATTCCACTTCATGAAGCTACTAGAGAATGTGTTTGGTTGAGGTCAATGACGCAACTCATTTTGATTTCGTGCGGACTAGAGAAGAACAAGATTCCAACTTTGATCTATGAAAATAACGTCGCATGTGTCACACAAATGAAAGAAGGATATATCAAAAGTAGGGGTGTAAATTATACGAGACAACTCGCGAGCTACTCGAGATCGACTCGGTCAAAGCTCTGTCAAAGATCGACTCGAATGGGCTCGACTCTACATACTAACGAGTCGAGTTGAGCTATCCAATACTCGACTCGAAAAGCTCGTGAGATACTCAATTAATAATTTAAATTACTATCTTTTAACAAAATATGATAAAAGATGGGGAGTAGGAGAGGACTTATAATGAGGTGAAAGGAAGGCTTAAAAGCATCTAACATTAATCCCACATTTCTTTGATTACAAAATATGGGGAGTAGGAGAGGACTTATAATTGGTCGAGCGGCCGACTTGGAGGAGGAGGCCCAGTGGATGATTTCCGAATGGGCCACTAGAGGTCAGTAGTTCTTAGGTCCTTTACCATATTTCTGTATGCTTGACATATATTTCACTAACGATAGCTTTTACTTACTGTAGACATTAATTTCAACGAGGTTCGTCCTCTTCCTGGCTCAAACACGAAGATCGTACGCTTTCTATCAATTGTCGATCGTGATTTTTACCCAATCGCGTATCTAGACGAGGAGGACGTTGAAGCAGAGTTGGTTGAAACTCGTCAGTCATCGTTTGTTGTTGATAGCAAGGAAGAAAATGAGGAAGAAGAAGATATGTCTGCTAAGTTTCTTTACCCTTTCATTTGACGCTCTTCGCGTGACCGTTCCGTTCTTAAACGTATTTGTTTGGTGTTTGTAGGAGAATCTCTTGATCGGACGCTCGATACCGCTGCTCAGGGCGGACCTGAAGGGACACCCGACATACGACCCATATTTGACGGGTCGATTGAGAAATTCGTGCGGTCTTCGTTGCACGGCACTTCCTCTGCTGTTGCGACTACCGCTCCCTCTCAGTCGAAGAGGGAGAAGAAGGCCATGCCCTTTCAGAAGTGTATGGCGATGAAGAGTTCGACGACGGTGACCGAGGGTGGTCCGAAGAAGAAACCGCGGTTCATCCTGAAGGAACCGTCGACTCGTCTCAGTGGCTCTCAAAAAGCCATTGAGGTTAAGAAAGCGAAGACACCTCTGCAAGGTCTACAGGGTGTAATAAGCGCTGATCCAAAGCGTATGGCTTCTCGTTCCCCTTCGCCGGCCAAAAAGTCTTCTTGATCGACCGCGGATAAGGGGAAGGCGCATGAGACGAGTGAGTCTCATGTTGAAGCTCCTCCAGATTTCCTGGCGCCTGGGTCGTCGTGGAAAAGACAGGATCTCTTTTCCGTCCTCAATGGCTTCAACATCATTGGCGATAGATATTCTGGGCTCCGCATGGGGGAGCTTGAGGCGACTCTGATGGAGCACCTCTTCAAGGTATGTCAAGTAGTTTTTCTGTATTTAATTTGTATTTTCTGTCGTTTTAATCCTAGGTATGTGCTTTGTTTTTCAGGCTTTCCAGGTTGCTCTTACCTTTCATACGAAGGTAGAGCAGGCAGTAAAGGTCGTCCCTGTCGCATTGGCGAGTGAAGAGGCTGTTTTGGCCAAGGAAAAAGAGGTCCTGGCAAAGAATGAGGTGCTCACCGTCCATATGGAGGACGCTTGCAATGATCTCGAGGCCGAAAGGCGGGCTAAGGATGAACTTCAAAGCCGTCTTAAGGAGGCTTTGAGTCGTGCGACTGCGGTGGAGGAGGTGGCTGCTTCAACCAAGGATTCCTTGAACGTGACTAAAATAAAGGTCGAGGAACTTGTGTCAGAGTTTCAGGAAGCTGAAGCGGCGAATGCCGAGCTTTGGGAACAACTGGAGATTATCGAATGCACTACTCGGGAGCGTGTCAAGGCGGCGATCGCACGTCGCCACATCCAATGTAAAGATCCGATGAAGGATGCCCAGAAGACGTTGGATTCTTATTTCAACGACTATCAAGGGACTTCAGAGTTTCTCAATGCGGAATATGCGGAGGACGTCGGGAGTCTTACCAACGAAGTCGTCGATGATCTTCCAGCCAACCAGTCGGCCCCCTAGGATTCTTTAGCTTTCGTTTTTCCTTTTCTCAGGGTGACCGTTGGTAGTCATGCCTTTCACTTGTAATTTTTTGGAATTTAATACAAGTGACCTTTTATGGTTTCAATTTGTGTGGAATTGCTTATTAAATAACCTGCGATAATAATGGTCGAGTGTTTCTTAAACGACAATGTCCGTTTGGATGAACGAACTAATTTGCGGTAAGGTGATGACCTTGCGTCAAGGGTAGTATTCCTTGATAAGGGAAGATTAATCCCGCGGTGAATGTGAATTTTGTCAGGCGAATAACTTGCGACCAAGGTGTACTTAATTGAAAAGCAGAGGTAAACTCTGATCGATGAATATCTTGCGATAGTCGAACGTGAGAATGTTTGTCTAACGAGCGTTCATCGGATGAATAACCCGGCTTGTGATGAAGGCAATCGTTTTGTTTGTTCGGCGGATAAACGGCCCAACTTGCGACGGAGGCAAATATCTTGCGTTTAGAGGCGGTTGATAGATCCCAAGATCGAGATATAGAAAGAATATTGAAATATAGAACAAGATAGGAGCAATGTAGTCAGATGTATTATTGATATGATCAACATTACAAAACAGAGTGTGAAATGAAAGTAAAAGTATGATCTATGAACGTTAGTTGATACAGACAAACTAACTTTCTATTTTTATACAAGTAAAGATACAAAACTAACAGGTAGTTACAAGACAACCCTATAGTATCTATACACGTAGAGGACATCAATTCAGAACCACTTATGAACTGTCTTCAGAAGTTCTTTAGAACTTCTGAAGTTCTCACTTCAGAAGTTATGCCTTAGGCTTTTCTTCAGTTTCTCAGACTTCTTAATAAGTACTTCTGAACTTTACGTCATTTGTCTTCTCAACACCAGTTTAGAAGATCTGAACAGTTTAGGCTTCAGAACCCAGTCTCCTTTTGAAGCTATCTTGTTTACCTCAACAATCTCCCCCCTTAGTTTCAAAAATTCAAATTATAACCCAGTGATTCAGAATTTGCCTCACCCAAAATCAACTTTATGTATTCCAACAACTTTTCTATCCTTGTGTTCATATCTTTGGCAAGCTTTTTGTATTCAGACCATTCTTCATCACTGAACTTCTTTGCTCTTTTCTTCTATCTTTTCACAAGATTTTCACTTATAGCAAGAAGAGTTTCAATGTAGCACTTGTGTATTTCTTCATATCTGACAAATATCTTATGTGTATCAACTTTGCATACAAAACCTGAAGGATGCACAATCAAGGTTCCTCTTTTAAAATCTTCAGTGCCTTGTAGTTCAAAATTTGGCTTGCTCAAATTAACTTTATCTTTTCCAAGTACATAAGGAACTTGGAAATCTGTTTTTGTTGCCCAAATGAATTCTCTGTATATACCATCTTTCAGAACTGGAAAAGCTTTTCTGAACTTTGTAATCAATTCATGAAATGGATTAACTTTGTTGTAGACTTTAACTAAATCTCTTAGATGAACATTCTGAAAATCTACTTAAGTGAAAGTGCATATCTCACCATTTGCTCTTTCTACAGTGAAGAAAGCATATTTGTAATTCATCTTTGATCTTATATCAGCATTAAGTACTTTAACAATAGGACTTTCTTTCCTGACTTCAGAGACAGATAGCTTCAACTTATGCATAATATTATTGTACCATTGTTTCCATCCAAAATCTTTGTTTATCCAGCAATCAATATAATTGAATCTTTGCTCATATTCCAATTAACATTTCAGGATGAAAATATTCAAGAAACAGAGTGTTAGCATGCTCTTCAATCCTTTGTAATTAAAGCTGTTCAGCCTTAGACATTTCTCTAGTTAGCTCTTGTTCTTCCACAACTTCTAATTTCTTTTCAGAACTTTGTCCAATATGTTCAGAAATTGCAACTTCTGAACTTCGAACATTCTGACCGGGAATTGATCCCCTACAAGACAACTGGTTATTTTGTAGATAACTATTGACAATTGTTGTGTTAGCAATGATTTGATTCATCGCCTGCCTCTGTAGTTCTTCATAAGCCTCATCATCTGAATCATTCATTTGAAAATGTAAGAAATGAGTCTTTGGAAAAGTTTGAGAGAAATGAGTCTTTGGAAAAGTTTGAGAGAAATGTTAGATATATTTGAGGAATATATTAGTAGTAAAAGCTCATGTAGTCATATCAGATTGTAAAGTCTTGTGAAGTAATTTTGTATTGTAGTTGTGTAGTAAAAAGTCTTTAATATGAGGAATATATCAGTAGTAAAGGCTCATGTAGTCATATCAAATAGTAAAGTCTTGTGAAGTAATTATGGATTGTAGTTGTATAGTGAAGTCTTTATAGTAATTATGTATGATGGTTGTATAGTTATATCCATTTTGTACGTAAATTTAAGATGACAATATCTTTCTTGGATTTTTTTTCTTGGATTTTAAGATGCCAATAGATCTATTGGATTTCAAAATCACATATAAATAAAGTGGGGCATAACACCCTATTTCTCATCAACTTCTACATATTTCTTCAACTTTTAAATTTCCTAAAAAATGTCTTCAAGTCGATCTATATCTTACTCGCATAGCGAAGATTAACATTTATGTCGTATGTACTCGACATATCTCAAAATCCAATAGTAGGAATAAACCAAACTAAAGATAGATTGTGGACAAGAGTTACCACCGGTTATCATGCAAATGAACCATTCAAAAGACAAGCTCGACCAACAAGATCATTAGAATCTCGAATGGGAACCATCATGAAAGCTATTTACAAATTTCGTGAGTGTGTAAATCAAATTACAAATAGGAATCCAAGCGGTGCTTCAGAACAAGACATTGTGAGTATTTACATGTATTGTTGATTTTTTAATTGATAATTTATTTATATATGTTTGTGTACTTTTCTTTAAATTGTATATATTTTTCATAGTTGGATCAAGCAAAGATATTATTAACACAACATCCAACGTACAAGAAAGGGTTCAAATTTGAACATCTGTAGAACATCCTCAAAGATATCGAAAAATTTTCGAATGTTAATACAACACCTACATCTCAACAGGAAGGTGGTAATTTTTCTCCTTCTCCCAATCTTGGTTCGCCATTGGCGCATGCAGGTATAACCTCATTTGATCTTAATGAGGAAATAAATATTCATGTAACTCATAGATCTACTGGTGTGAAGAAAGCAAAACAAAATCTTCAAAATGAAAAACAAATGCAAAAGATGATGGATGTTACTGATAATGTGTTTTTGGCATTGACAAAGAGTAATAAAATTCAACAACAAAAAAACGAAATTCAACTCAAACTTGTTAATGTTCAAAATGAAAGAATTCAGATGGATAAAGTGTTGGAAGAAAACAATATTTTATTTACAGATCTGAATTCTATCCCCGATCCTGAGTTTCGTAAGTACATTGAGAAAGAAAAAAACAAATATTAAGAAAAAGACAAGAATCTGACGAACAAGGACAAGGATCTCAATATCAATCTTCACAATACCGAGCATCTCAGTATCAAAAAACTGGAGAAGAAGATGTCGGGGATCAACGCCAACGAGTTCCAGGATCAAGGTGAAGGGTCTCAAAACCCCGCACAAAATTACAGTCACTATTATGACTATCTTGGCGGACCCGGAAATGATAATCCGAACTTTTAATTTATGTTTTAGTTTATATTTTCTGCATTATAAATCTGTGTTATCGTATTCAGTTTTCGTAATGAAATTTCATTTTGTCAAATGTTTTATGATTATATAAATGTTATCTTTAAATTTCATTTTGTTAAATACAAAATTATTCATATTTTAGTTTTTAGTAGCATTTTTAAAATTTAATACAACAAATTAGTAAACTATATATATATATATATATATATAATTAGAAAAACCAAATAAAATATTAATAAAATTTCTAGAGGGATGCTTTTTGACCTTCAAATATAGAGGTCAAGATTTTGGGCCTCTATTTGTTTTTTGTGTTTTAGTGGTGGGTTGGAGAGAAAAATCCCTCCATTTTAGTGTTTTTAGAGGTGGGTTGGAGATGGTCTTAGTGGCAAGTTTAGATATATCTGGCTATTCAAAAGTAGAAGGTAATGAAGTCTTCAGATTTGCCACAGAAGAAACTACTTCAGAAATCATTTCAGAAGAAACTACTTCCGAAATGATTTGAGATCATTGGCTGATGCAGAGGCTTTTTGCAAATCACCAAGCCTTTCCTCCAACTTCTTTCCCTGACTTTCCATCCTATCCTCCATCACCTTTGAAGTATTATCCGTCAATTCCTTTATTTCCTTCTTAATCTTTTCAAATTCAAAAGTACAGAAATCCTTGAATTTAGAAAATTCAGAGGATTAGGTAATGGAACCAAGACCAACAGATGGTCTTGTTTGCAGTACTACAGAAGTAGGCTGGCCTGTAGAAGTCACGACATCATGAACCACAAAGGATTCATTGAATGGGGCTTTTAGGATGTTGATCACCCTACTAGGACTTCCATCAAATCATTGATTTCCTCGAATAGGAATATCTATTGATATTGTTGCAATGTGACAAACACTTTGCATAGAAAAGTCTGAAGGACTTGTGCTAGTGTGAAGAATATCCACATCAAATGGTTCATTAGGCTCAAAGTTGAGTGGACTCTCAGACTCAATGTGCTCATTTATGTGAAGGGGGGACATATATTCTTCCTTTTCAACATTAGAATCCTCCATATGGGGATCTAATGGTAGATGAGTTGCATGCCCCATATGTATTATTGAAACACCCTTCTGTTGAGAGATGGGTGAGTAGCTGTGGGGGGGGGGGGGGGTTACCAAGAGTTGTCATGGGCTCACTTACAATTTCAATATTACCCATCAAAGAATGTAGAGTAATAGATTGTGTGGTTACTCGGCTTGTAACAGGTGGTTCACAAGTCTGTTTATCTTTTACTTGTCTTCTCCCCTCATCATTTCTTTTTCTTAATTTTCTTCCCTCTATCGCATTTACGTTTTGCCTCTTTGGACTCTGAGGTTGTTCCCCATCATGAACTTCCTCCCCACTGTCACTATGTAATTTAGACCCCTCACCATGCTCACCACTCTGGTTTGAATCAGGGGAAGAGGTGTTGGTTGAGGCAATCCCATAGATTCACAATACTCAATCAAAAACTTATCTTTAGGACTTACATAGGCTAGAAGTTCAGTTGGAAGAGGAACTGCATTTGAATACATTAGCTTTGCATTCTCCAGTCTTGAAATATTTTCAACAGCTCTCATAGCACCTTTAATGAAAATCTGGAAAAACCTTTGAAATGGGATGTATGAATATGTGGACTTCTTGGACACTAAAATCTTCAGTTCTTCAAAAATCAATGTGGCATAATCATAGTGCATATTATGTGCAATCCCATGAAAGATGATTCTACCATTTGTTGATGCTTGGTCTAAACTTGAAATCTTGCCACATAAACATGTATTGATAATTTTAAATAAGGAATACCAGATTGATGGAAGACACTTTCTCCTGAAAGCACTAAGTATAGTAAGATTTTCTGAGTATCCCAACTTCATGAAATCTGCAGTAGGCTCAGAATTTGTTGGAATAGCATCATATGTAGCTTTGCCTATAACTCCAGTTGCCTTTGGAAGATCCAAAATATCTCTGACATCTGTCTCCTTGATACAAAATCTGTATCCACCAGCATAAGTGCACAGCAAAAGGATGCTTCTTCAAGATTTCAATCAAAATTTGTTGATCTTTAGGGAAATCAGTAGACGTCAGATTAAGTGCACAGTTGTTCTTCTTAATCTCAACTCTCTTATTTGCAGGAACTGTCATTCTGGCTAAATCAAGACCACTACTCTCTTCTGGTGCATTTCCAACATTACTTTGAGATTCACTTACTCCCCCCAACAGATTCAGAAATAACATCAATGGGAGCAAGTTGAGTTCCCTCAATTTCAACGAAGTTATGGTTTGGAATCGGGTTTGGTGGACCAACATTTGTGTTTCCTTTGGTAGCTGTATCTTCAAGAGTTCGATCAGTTTCCAACTTCACTTCGATAGTCCCTATCATCGTACTCTTTTGTACAACTTTGAATGATCCAGTATCCGATGAATCATCACTGCTACTGAAGCATGATTTGGAGGTTTGAATGATTGGATTAACATTTGAAGTAGACATGTTGGAAAGGAATTGAAGATCGGAAGATGATTGAAGTTCAAATAGGTCAGAAAACAGATTTCGGAGGGAACAATTGCAGGAAAATGTAGAAGATGACAAAGGCATTGTATTTATGAGTTGGGCGATCGACGTAGGACACGTGGCAGAAAAAGAAACAAAAGATAATTACGTTTAGTAGGATAAAGATGAATTAAAACGGCTAAGCTTGATTACTGAAACGTTTTACGACGTGTTTAATGCTCGACGAATGAAATTATAACATGTGGCACACGTGCGGACTTAGTCAATCTCTGAGTTGGAAGTTCAGAACTTCTGACAAAGGGTTCAGAAATTTTGTGAAAGAATTCAGAAGTTCTGAGAAAGAGTTCAGAAATTGTGAGAAAAGTTCAGAAGTTGTGATAAAATGATTGAATTCAATGAAAAACAATTTAAAATACTAACTTCTGAATTTAGAAAATATTTTGATAATTCGGAAGTAGTTTGAACAATGAAAATTTTTGATCAACAATAGAAGTTTGTTCGGACTTCTAAGTGATTATGCTCAGAATAGATCTTCACCTGTTCAGATCTTTCGCAAAAATACTATATAGAAATGAAAAAATATTGTAAAAGACCAGATACAAATACTTCAGAGAAAAATATAAAGTGCTGAATTATTGCATATGGACTTCTGAAAGGCAAACTTCAGAACTTCTGAAGATTTGAATTTGCAGAATTCTAGATGAAAGATGTTCAAAAGTTTATATTTGACACTGTTTTTATGTAAATGACTTATGCAGAAAGATTCATCATGCCTAATATGTTCACTAAGAAATTAAATCTTTTCTCATCAAGTGCTTTTGTGAACAGATCAGCCAATTGATAATCTGTCTGAACAAAAAACATTTTTATATTGCCTTTTTCAACATGATCCTTAATAAAATGATAGCTCACATCAATATGTTTAGTCTTTGAGTGTTGAACAAGATTAGCTATGATTTCTATGGCATTTTTGGGATCACAATAAAGTGGTATTTTCTTGAATGTATAGCCATAGTTCTTAAGTTGAATTTGTATCCAGATCACTTGTGAACAACAAATAGCAGCTGCTACATATTCAGCTTCTGCAGTTGAAGTTGAGTAGTTGATACACAAATCTGCTTTTTAGAAGACCAGCTAACAAGCGTATCTCCTAAGAATTGGCATGATTCAGATGTGCTTTTCCTGACTAACTTACAACCACCATGATCTACATATGTGAAAGTTATTAACTCAAAACCAGAATTCTTAGGATACCAAAGTACCAATGAAGAAAATCCTTTAAGATATCAAAGAATTCTTTTAGCAGCAAGAAGATGAGACTCCTTAGGATTGGCTTGATATATAGCACAAATACATGTGGCAAACATAATATCTAGTCTACTAGCTGTTAAGTAAAGCAAAGATCCAATAATACCTCTGTACTTATTTTGATCCACAGATTTTCCATTCAGATTTGCTTCAAGTTTGGTAGTAGTGGCCATTGGAGTTTTAATGCTTGAACAATCAGATATATCGTACTTTTTAAGTAGGTCAGAGAGATATTTAGATTTATTGATGAATATGCAATGGGAAGTTGTTTCACTTGTAAGCCAAGAAAGAAAGTCAACTCACCCATCATACTCATTTCAAACTCAGTTTCCATGATAGTCTCAAAGTTTTTACAAAATTTTGGATTAGTAGAGGCAAATATAATGTCATCCACATAAATTTGTATTAAAATCATGTCCTCACCTTCCTTTTTGAGAAATAAGGTAGTATCAATCGTACCTCTCTTGAAGTTAGAATTCAGAGGGAATGTTGTGAGTGTGTCATACCATGCTCTTGGAGCTTGTTTTAATCCATACAAAGCTTTGTCTAAAATGTTGACATGATCAGGAAATTCTTTGCTAACAAAGCCTTCTGGTTGATCAACATATACTTCTTCATGGAGAACTCTATTCAGAAATGCACATTTAACATCCATTTGGAAGACTTTCATGTTTTTGTGAGCTGTATAAGCCAGAAAAATTCTTATAGCTTCTGGCCTAGCCGCAGGAGCAAAGGTTTCATCATAGCCTATTCATTCTTTTTGACAATATCCTTTAGATACAAGCCTTGCTTTATTTCGCACAACAATACCATTTTCGTCCTTCTTATTTCTGAATAACCATTTGGTTCCAATTATGGATTTGCTTTTGGGTCTTGGAATAAGCCTCCAAACTTTATTTCTTTCAAATTGATTTAACTCATCTTGCATGCCTAAAACGCAGTCAGGATCTTGAAGAGCTTCAAATGGCTTCTTTGGTTCAATACTGCTTAGAAAATTCACATACAGACATTCATTGGCTGTTGCAGATCTAGTTTGTACTTCTTTTGAGGCATCACCTATTATCTGATGTATAAAGTGATTTCATGTCCATTTGGTCACATTTGGCAAGGGTAGAACATATGAGACATTGTTCAATGAATCATAATCACCAATGATTGGTTGTTGTTCTGGTTCTGGATATATCTTTGAATGTAGATCTGAAGTCTCCCCCTCAAATAATGGATTATGTACAGGTTCATAAGTAACAGACACAGGTTCAGAAATGATGTGTACTTGTTCAGAAGTGACTTGTGTTGGTTCAGAAGTGACATGTGTTGGTTCATAAGGGACTTGTACAGGTTCAGAAGTGGGAGTTTCTGAATTTGAGGTTGAGAGAGATGTTCCAGTTTCAATGATTTTCTATTAAGAATCTGTCAGATCTGACAATATTCTTGAAAATTTTATTTTTCAGATGAATTGGCTCTGATACCAATTGATAGATCCCAAGATCAAGATATAGAAAGAATATTGAAATATAGAACAAGATAGGAGCAATGTAGTCAGATGTATTATTGATATGATCAACATTACAAAACAGAGTGTGTAATGAAAGTACAAGTATGATCTATGAACGTTAGTGAATACAAACAAACTAACTTTCTATTTATATAAAAGTAAAGATACTAAACTAACAGGTAGTTACAAGACAGTCCTATAGTATCTATACACGTGGAGGACATCCGTTCAGAACCACTTCTGAACTGTCTTCAGAAGTTCTTCAGAACATCTTCAGAATTTCTGAAGTTCTCACTTCAAAAGTTATGCCGTAGGATTTCTTCAATTTCTCAGACTTCTTAATAAGTACTTCTGAACTTTACTTCATTTGTCTTCTCAGCACCAGTTCAGAAGACCTGAACAGTTTAGGCTTCAGAACCCGGTCTCCTTTTGAAGCTATCTTGTTTACCTCAACAGCGGTAATTTGCTACAAGGGCAAATTTCGTGAAGCTATCGAAGGCGAGTTCGAGTGACTTGCGACAAAGGAAAACTTCAAATGACAAGTAACTTGCGACCAATGAAACTTCTAATTCGGTGAATATCGTGCGTTATAGGCAAATTCTAGTTGATGGACGTCATGTGTCAGAGATAGGCGTTAATTAATGAACATTATGCGTCAGAAGCAAATTCTAATTAATGAGTATCATACATTTGAAACAAATTTTGACGACACGACCGACTGTTAGTTCACTTGATTGTGTTTTTGTCACAGGAGTTTCTCCGTGGGTCACGGAAACTGCCTTTGACCGTTGGTTGTTCGTTTTGTTTAATGATTCGTTTTGAACTTACGATTAGGTTCGCAATTTGCATAAGTTACTTTTATTGATAGGTCGTTCAATCTATCTACTTTCTCGCGATCCTGCAGGAGATAAATGTTAGGGTGGTCGTTGGGTCGACCAACGGCCCTCCGATATTTAAGTTAGTAACGTTCGACAGGTAGATAATGAAGAAAGGAAAAAATTTTAGAAAAGATACTTCTTTTGTATGTACCGTAACCCAACTATGTGAGATGCTTGATTTGTTGAGCGTCAGAATTTCTTTTTGGGTGTTTCTGACTTCCGTCGAACGCCATTCTGGGTAGTTTATATTATGAATCTTGGGCGGCTAGCGCGAGGTTTCTGATCCTGTGTTATGGCGATGTGGATTACATTACTATGCCCCCTAGTGGCGGTTCTGAGACGACTTCAAGGCCTATCCTTGGGCGCGTTAGTGGGATCGTACGTCTTGAATCGTAGCAACGGGAAATTATTTTGAAAATAGAGAGTTCCTTCCAAAGGAGTGAGAATTTCTTCTTGGGGAGCGAGAGTTTCTTCCAGAGGAGTCAGAATCTACTCCAGAAGAGTGAGAGTCTACTCCAAAAGAGAAGAGTTCTTCTTTTCAGTCACCCTTTTATTCCGAGACCATCCATTCCAACCTTTTTGATCGAGCACTTCTTGATGATCAACCGTACGACCAAATTGTAACAATGCTTTTTTCGAATGTTGTTAGTATCCCCGATGTCGAAGACGATGGGCGTATCGCCCAGTTCTTCACATGTCTTTGTTCGAGGAGGGATTCGGGGATTGTTCGATTGCTGTGACGCACTTCTCTTAGCCGCGGAACGTGTGGGCTCATAGATGTCGGATTATCCTGTAACGTAGTCGATCGTTGGTGCGTTAATCGTAGATCGGAATGTTTCTTGCTGAGACACTTGTGTTTCGGCCGCTGGATGAAACGTTCCGCACTAAGGTGTTGGTGTTCCATTCGCTAATCGGAGCGCTCCTTGCTCTGGATTAAATGATGGTATCCTGGTCGGTTTCGTTTCCTTTTTAGTTGCCGTGTTACTGAGAGAGACATAGGGTCGTTCGAATCCCTTAGCTCCTTGCAGATTTTTCAACCGGGCTATGCTTTGACAGGCGTGTTGGAGTTTGGCCGTCAACTGTTCAATTGACGGTCGATTTATCATCCCCTTCAAATCTCAGTGGTAAATATTAGTAAAAGAGGTTTGTCGAAAGATTTTCTTTAAACGGAGTCCCACGGATGGCGCCAAACTGTTTATGCCAAAAATTGGTTTAATAAAATCAACTTGAGGTCAGTGTGGAGCTTATCCGACTAAAGAAAGGATCAAACGACAAACACAATAAAGATGTAAATAGACAAAAGACAAAGATATTTGGTGACGCGGAAAAACCCTTGGTCGAGAGAAAAAACCGCGGACGATGGTGGCTATCGTCGATCCACGTAGGTTTTATTTACCAGAATAACTATTCTCACTTTGTGATATCATACAACTTCTTCATTACACGTATTCAAATATTACATTCAACAAGATTGCGCATGTATACAATTAGTCATATAAACACACATAATCATATATTAACTAAAATATATTAAAAATACGTTTTTTACACAAATTATACCATTATAATTGTCTCATCAATACCTTCAAAATGAGTCAAATATTAAATATTTTTGGATCTAATCATATTATTAAATAACATAAATACATAATGAAATATTTTTAATATATCTTTTTGTTTAATTTTAATTTCTATGTACCCGACCAATGGACGGGTATAATGCTAGTTTAATACAAGTTTAAGTGAGTTAGTGGATGGCGATGTATAATAATGATGTAGGGGTTTTTCTTCTTTTGCTTTGGTCCTACCGGCTTGTTCAAATAGAGGAGACGTGAGGGCGTCGAACCCATCACTGAACTCCTTTCTTTTCTCCTTTCTTTGATGCATTCTTTCTTCTTTCTTATTTACAATTTATCTAAACTCTATTCCTTTCTCTAGAAAAAAAAAACCACCCATGTTTTTCCCTCTCTAGATCCGAATTTTTGGGTTATTTATGAAACTTCCTAGATAAGATCTAACTTAAAGGTTGGAGGAGTTTTAGTTGGGATCTTCAAGTTCTTCAAGGGATGATGGTTATAGTATTGGTTTGAGGTAGATCTAAACTTGCCATCTAAGGAAGCTAAAGTTTGTGGTAAGCTCTAGATCTACCCATGTAAAGCAAGGTGAGTTCAAGTTGTTTTGTGAAAACTATGTACATGTCAAAATGTGTATTTTAAAGTGTTATTATGTTTTATTTAATATTTATCAAATGTGTTGGGTATTTGTTGAAATTTACATATTGGGTATTTGGGGTTTACATATCTTGAAAATGCATATTTTGTAGATCTTTAATTTATATGTTAAATAAATTATAAGTTTGAGTCGTTTAAATAATTTTTCTCAAAAATGGAATTATTTGGTGATATATACAGGGGCGGATCTAGCTAAGAAAAGGGGGGGTCCCATCCCCCAGTGAAATGTAAAAAAAAAATTATAGGCTAAAAAATATCAAAAATACTGTATTTAGGCTTGATTCCCCCCAGTGAAAAAATTCAAGGGACCCCGTCTTACCGGCAATTGACAAAAACACTGAAAAACTCTCTTGAAATTAATAAAAAATCCAAAAAATCTTTCGAAATCGATAAAAATACTAAGAAAATCCTTCAAAATCGACAAAAACAATAAGAAAATGTCTTGAAATCAACTAAAAAGCTTTAAAAATTTTCCGAAACACGTCGGGTGACTTTACACGCCTTTATTCTATTTTAATGGGACCCCGGTGGATAAAAATCCTGGATCCGCCACTGGATATATATATATATATATATATATATATATGTATATGACGTATTTAACTTTATAAACTATTTGGGAAAAAACATATTATGTTGTTATGAAGCATGTGGAAATATGCACACAAATGTTTACGATTGGAAAAAAGGTTTATTTCAATTAATAACGGGTTTTGGGTAAATCTTGTTTTTAGGACATATGTCGCATGAACAATAATTAAATATGCTTATTGATTTTCGTTGACTCTTAATTATTAGTCGTTTGATTCGTTGAGCCTTTAACTCGGTTTTTGACTTAAGTTAGTCTTGGAACACTTGTCTGATTTAAATTGTTGCATGTCGAGCTTTTCGAGTTATATGCATTTATGGCATTATTATATATTATATTACACGTTTTGAGTGTGTTAGATATTCAGTTTGAGCCGTATAATTTTAGTCTAAAATGCAATGGGCTTGAATGAGCGATAGACCTAAAGTGGTTGAGTGTGGCGCCTAAATAAGCGATAAATCTCGTATGGTTGAGATTGGGGCCTAAACGAGCAATAAACATATAGATGTTGAGCTTATTAACTCATTAAACTATAGACCTAGAATGGTCGAACTTAATGAATAAACTTAGATATATGGTCTACTTTTGTGTTCCGTCACATTTAATGGAATTAGGTCTCCCCCGTCAACGAAAGGTGTGTTTTAGGTATTATATATCGTCCACACTTTTGGTGTTGTGTTTGGATAAGAATTGTGCCCAAGATTGATGTTTCGGATGTCACTTATTATCTATATTTGTGGCTTTGGCTACTTGAGTTTTATCCATAATTTGATAACTAAATAATTAACTTCATTCACGTTTTGAGAGAGGATTGGGCGTTTAACTTATATCTGATTGGGTATTTTGATTTAGAGCTTTCATCACGGAAATGGAAGATTTTGAAAAGATATTGCTTTTACGATAAAGAGATTTCGTTTGTTAAACTATATTTACGAACAAACTTTCAATTTTCCCGTTAATTATTTACGATGAAAACTGACTGAACTCACTAGACGTTAAGCCTAATCTTTCTCCTTTGTCGGCATGTGTATCAGGTCCATGGGGAAATGGTACTAGCGACATTGTGTTGAGATGAGTGATAGGTAGAGCACGAGAAGGAATTAGCTAATTGTTGACATCTTCCGCAATTGGAGATAGCGTTGTTATTGGGTTTTAGTAACACCCGACCGTAGTTTTATCTTTATATAAAGCTTAGTCTAGCTTTTGATGATGTTTATTTAGATTGGCTATTCGTGGTAATTCAGATGTTGATTAATAGGAAAAGGAATTACCCTATATTTGTTGTGTAAATAAGAATTTATAAATTAATCACTTTTTCTAGATTTGAGGGGGTTACACTGTTTAAGGAATTTCTTATGAAAAATGGCTAAAAAGTGAATTAAACTTTAAAAAATGGCTATTGTGGTAAATTTCCCAGTAAATCTCCTTCCATGTATTATCTCTATGTAATCATCCCTATTTAAAGGGTTATTGTTAATGAGAATACAAAAAATTTCCTTTCCTCTACTTCCATTATAGAAAATATACTTACCCAAAATCTCGGGTGGTAGACCTCGATTCTCGAATATTTGAATGTGTAATATAGTAAGATGAAAATGCAAATATTGTGATATTTTCATTTATGCATATGTTTGATTTTTACATGTTTATGCGTTATTCTACGAATCAAATGATTACACCAAAATAGGGGAGGAATGTTGGTGATTTTAGTGTCATTAATCATTTTTTAATGCGATTGTTTACGAGAGACTTGGTGATAAGGCAAATGTAAGTGAGTTATGAGGTGTAAAGTGCACATTTACAAATGTTGCTTCTATCACCTTAGATCTCCATAAGGCGGGGGTTAGGGGTCGCATCACTTGCATCCTGAAACCTGGTGAATTTTAGAAAAAGATTTACTTAGCAATTTTAAGTTTCAGAACAATTTGGTCAAATTCTGAAGGTTGGAAGCCTTCTTAAATTTGTTGTTGAAACTTGATGGAAATTGCCTAGTATAGTTCAGAGGTGTGTGGACTTAGAGCCTTTGAGCCTTAATCTCAGAGCTTTGATCCCTCACTTGAATCTTCTAAATTTTGAAAGTCAAAACTCGTTGGACTTTGTGATAGAGATCGCGACCATATGGTTCGAGCCTTTGGGTACTCGAAGCCTCTAGACTCCATCTAGGCTCGTTGCTTTTGACTCTTAGTCCGTTATAACTACTCTCAAATCATATCCATTAACGGTTGTAACTACCCTGCAGTTATGTTTCAACCATTTTAACCACTCGTAAATGTTGATCTCTCATATAAATATGTAAACAAGAATCTGGGCATATATAAGGACTCGATCTTACAACCTTTAATGTTGGAATGTTAATTAATTAATTTATATTTCCCAATACGAAACTCGTGATACCCAAGGCCACAGTGGTCGGATTATTGTACTCGAAAAGAATATTTTTCACAATCCAAGTGATTAGCCGGT
This sequence comes from Silybum marianum, assembly GCA_036898165.1. NCBI lineage: Eukaryota > Viridiplantae > Streptophyta > Magnoliopsida > Asterales > Asteraceae > Silybum > Silybum marianum. The sequence goes on along the minus strand of CM072538.1, from coordinate 12,730,658 downwards.
CCATGTATCATCTTCAATACCTAATTTCTAACAACACATACAGACACACTACTCCAACCGGGAAACACAAGGGAAGCCAACAGTCAAAAACAAAGGAAAGCCAACACAACAGAACACTGGAAATAATTATTTTGCATACATTATGAGCATGGTCTGTAACTTATGTTACCTTAGAATGTACAATAGCATAGGCCACACTACACCTGTTAATAATGGAGAAATCTCGTTGCTACCATCTTCTGATTTTTATCCTCAAAATTATCAATTATGGAGATATCTTGAGGACATTTTGGATCTACTTCCTCTAAGAAACATGCATGAGAACGCATACACACACACACTACAATCTACCCCCACTTACATTGCTCTTATCACACACTTTGCATCACACACCCCTTCAACTTATTGTTAGGTTTTAACTAAATCTACTACCGGTTGATCTAGGCAACGGAAGCATATTAAAATTTTATCATCTATGGCAATATCAAATTAACAACCTACAAAGGATTCATATGTTCTAGATATTTAACTACAAAAGAATAAATCAAGAAACACTTACTTGTTTTGTGATTGTCGAAAATCACAATGGTGATTCAAACTCTTTGATCTTGCTCCTTGGATGTTAAGGACCAATAACATGAATCCCTCTAGTGGCTCACACTGAAGAACACCAAATACCAACAATGCAAGAAGAGGCTTAAACCCTAAACCCCTTGTTGGGGTTTACGATTGGGAGAGAGGGAGAGGGGAGAGTTCGACGGCCACAAGAGAGGGAGAGAGAGAGAGAGAGATATGCTAGGGTTTGATCCCTAGCAGTCTATTTATAAGCCTCTCAACTTCTTGACTAAGTTATCTCTTATTTTATAACTAGCCCCCTTGAACTAATAAGCATGTTAAAACAACTTTAACCAATTTATCATTCAGTTCCTGTACTTTATATAATTAATCAAATTAATTATATTTTAGCTTCTAATTAATTTATCATCAAATGACAAATTAATAAACTAATTAGAAGTATTTGGGTCTTAAGGGCAACCCAAAAGGACCCTGCTAATATTAGAAGTATTACCAATAGTCAATGACTCTGGACACTATATCCAACAGTCTCCCACTTGGACAAGTTATTAACTCTATGTGGTCTAACACTCTCAAATAACCAGCAGAGAGCAAGTCATCCAATGCAGTTGTCGAACTCTAATAAAAGATTCGGTCCTAAGATAAGTGATCTAATGTTCCTTTGTTCTACAACATATCATATGAACCTGAGACATGGATAAATGTCTATCTCATGGTTCAATATTATGTTTCTTGATTTCCGATATGTGTTGAATTCATCAGACTACTCAATAGAACACATCAATTCTAGTCAGGGTTTGGTCAAACACTTAATGTCAACACCAAATCATCGAGGGGCCCATGGATATCGCTTCTCCTGTTTAGGCAGAAGGAACAAATAAACTTTGACTACATAGTTCATTTCTACTCATCATATTATGCCTGGACATACGATGTGTAACTGCTAGTTACAGACAACGTTGGAGCATACCAAGGCATAACAAAATCGTAGAGCAAAACTTTATGTATCTTTCTTTCAAGAACATAAAATATTATCATCTCAAAATTACTCTGACTTAATCCATGAAGTAAACTTTTGAGTGCGGGTTGTTCCAATACTCAAATCACTATTAAGTGCTCATGAGTGTTAGTTGTATTCTATATGCTTCTAATACTCCATGACAGTCTTTATTCACTACTTACTTCCAGGAGTATGACTGACCGTGGAGGTTTAAGTAAATTAATACTCAGGAATTGGTTCTGAACATGCAAAACGAAACACGATAATAAATTAAATGTAAATGGACGTAATCCAGAATATATTATAATCTCCATATAATAATCTCCAAATTAAATACAATTTATTACGTTTTAATACATCAAACTAACAATTAAAACATTTAAGGTATATTGATAATTCTAACACCTATGGCTTCAGTACGATACTATAACACACTAGTCTTGAAAACACACACTTAATGATTTAAAACTCCAATTAATCAACTTTTAACCTCCAAAGTATGGAATATTAATTTTTAAACCAACCTCGGAAATGTTCGTTTTAAATCCTTGTGTTAAACCTGTTTTCAACCCCCCCAAAAATTTAAACTTTCCAGAAATTTAAACCAACCAACGAAAACTAAATACAAACCAAAATTATAACTATTACGATAAGGTCGGGGACATATCTACCCATATATTATTATTGATGCAAAATACGCCAAAACATAACCACATATACCAAAAGTGTGATTCAACGTCTCGACCTTAACCCGAATCACATCAACTTGTTTTTCCCTTTATCAACGTCACCTAACTTTCCTGTAAAAAGATAAATAATCCACGGGTAAGCGATTGCTTAGTAAGCTAAATACATTAACATGGTTATACGGTGATCGTATGTGTGTGTGTATATATATATATATATATATTTACTAAGATAACGTAATTTGAACCAATTAAAACCAATATAAAGCAAAGAAAATCAAACACGCATACCGAACCCGAGACATGTGAGATATCAAATAAACCGACCAAAAATCCAAGAACCAAACATTGATTGACTGAATATCAACATACAAGCATAAGCCAAGTAAGTCAAGAGCATAATAAACGATTAATAAACAAGAATTATATATCTCGTACCAAGTGCGTTGAACGTATCCATGGTAAACTTCCAAAATATCCATATCTCTTATAACTTACATAACCATATGAGAATAATCAAGATATTAAGAGTCAATGCACCCGCCCGCACTTCTCCTTCCGGGTACGTGCCAAATCATGTACTCATGCCCACCTCCTATCCACTCGGTAATGAGTACTACAAACCAGTATGTCTCACCCGTCCTCCGTCTCCTCGGGGCTGTTGACATACACCGATCTTCCGGCATACTACAGAAAGTAGTACCCGTACTCACGGTATTCCAAGAGGCCAATAAAACATATAGGAACGATTTATGGATCCGGGAAACGACCGACATTGTGGAACACTACACGGAACAAGAACCGACACCGAAGGAACGTTCAAATGTCAAACCAAGACCAAAAGATTTATATTCAGGTATAATAAAAGTAAGACACACACATATATACAAGCACGTATATAAACAAGTAATATATTTAACTCACAGTGCTATCGGTAGTCAACCGGAAGTCAATTCGGAAGCTATGTCCCAATTTCGTTATCCCATTTTGAGGTATCCTCCAAATACAACCAACAAGTTTCAAATGATCCCTGGAGTGAGTTCAACAAGTATCATGAGCTTTGGACAACAATTACTCAAGATAGTACCTTAACTAGTTAACTCCTTACTTGTATTTTCCATGACAGCTCTCTGTTTCTTCCTTATTTTACCCCACTTAAACTCCAAATCAACTAATGACTTCTAAATATGAAATACAGTAGACTTTCAATTCTTTCATATGGAACTGACCTCATATTTTTAAGATTTTTCTTTGATTTTATATGAATTTTGCAACATAGAAGCTACATGCTGTCAAAATTCAATTTGAGAGTAATGTATAAAGTGCACTTTTTACCCATCTTAAAGTTGTAATTAGATCATGGTGCCTAAATATGAAATAAACTAGACATTCCTACCTTTCAAATGCCTCTGGACTCACCATTATACGATTTTTCTATGATTTTATACAATTTTTCTAAAACAGGGTAAAAACATTGACTTTCAAGTCTCAAAGTAGCCATTTGTATCATTCCAAGCTCAATTCCATACTATTTTGTACCAAATCCAAAAGTTTATCTTAAAATAGCATAATATTCATAAAATATTCAGAAATCTAAGCTCTTTTCATCAAAATCACATTTTGACATCTTTGACTTTGAAAAGTCAAACATTCATACTTTCATCCAACAAGTTCAACTAATTTTTGAAATATCACCTATCATTTTTACTAATTAACAACATATATATCTTAATTTACTCAAAATACCAAGATATTAACAACTTCACATCAAACCCTAACCCTAATCTCCATCAAATGAAGCAATAATTGAACAAGACAAAGATAAGAGTTTATACCTTGAATTTCTTGTTTGATTCACCATAAATGGTGTTAAATCATCTTCTATATGTGTGAAATCATACCTCCATAACTCCAGAAGTTTACAGAAGTAAAATGGGGCAAAAATGGTGTAAAAATGGAGTTTTAATCACTTAAAGTCGTGATTACCCGGTTTGGGTCGGGTTTGACCCGACTGGGTTGACCCATTTGACCATCAAACACTAAAAACATCATAACTTTTCGCTCGGACCTCCGTTTTTGATGAGGTTTTCGCCTACGCGTTCGTAAGAAGATAATCTATAAGTTACAATAAAAAAATCCAGAAAAGATCTCCCAATAACAGCAGTTTTAGATATTTGTACGCGTTATGCTTTCCTTTGTAATTTTGTCGTTTTTGGTTTTGGGCTCGGAATCTCGTAAAACTTTTCCGACACCTCCAACAACTCCTAATAGGTCCAAAACTTAGTTCCAAAGCTTAACATCCCATAAAACACCCACCGTTTGAGTTTTGTGCGCGTGGGATACCGAAATAGCAACGTACTTTGTAAAATGTGGACAAAATGCAATCTACACGACTTATTCGACTTCCGACACTTCTAACACTTCATATTAACTTATTCAAAGGTATGCCAACCTTTACATCACCATTTAGCCCATCCGTTCAAGTTTTGGGTAGATTTTCCTAATTTAGGCACTCTAGTTACCTACCCAATTTCCAAAAAAAAACAATGTGAATCTTCACATCGTCTAATTAGGTCATTTGTAAGGTGTTAACACCAATCTTACGTCTTACATCTCATTCCAACTATGAGTTCAACTTATAGCTCATTAGTACACTAAGCATTTAACAAGTTCTAATTTTTTTTTATACACAATTAACACATAAAACATGTTTTAACATATAATACATATTTAGAATCACTAACTAAGAATATTTAGGTGGGTGGATGTTACAGATACTCATTCTTTGGTCGAGTTAATGCTTTCGTGAAAGGATCCGCCGGATTCTCTTCAGTCGGCACTCTACTCACCACAATTTGTTTTTCCGCAACCTTGTGTCGCACAAGGTGATACTTCCTCTCTATGTGTTTTGACTTTCCATGGTCTTTAGGTTCTTTAGTCAATGCGACTGCACCTTCGTAATCACAGAAGATTTCAATAGGTTCACTAATGCTTGGTACAATGCCCAGATCACTTATGAAATTCTTCAACCATGCATCCTCTTTCCCTGCTTCACTAGCTGCGATATACTCTGATTCACACGTGGAGTCAACCACCGTGTCCTGTTTGGAACTTTTCCAAGTCACGACCCCACCATTCAACAAGAACGCCTATCCTAACTGCCAGCAATAATCATCCCGATCTGTCTGGAAACTCACATCAGTATAACCTGTTACTCGTAACTCATCTTTTCCACCATAGACCAAGAACACATCTTTAGTCCTCTGAAGATACTTAAGAATGTTCTTTACAGCCGTCCAATGACTTTCGCCTAGGTTCCCTTGATATCTACTGACCATGCTTAAAGCAACTAAGACATCAGGTCTAGTACATGTCAGGGCATACATGATCGATCCTATAGAAGATGCATATGGAATTCGACTCATCCTCTGTAACACCCGGAAAATTTGTATCTAAAGGATTATAAATTTGGCCTTGTAATATTTCAATTTACGGTTAAATGGAAGGGTTAAAAGTATTTTATGTTGGGTTACTTTTGGATCGGAGAAAAACGAACGAAAACGAAGCAAAACACGCGCGGGACTCCCCGGCTAGGCTGCCAGGCGATGCTGCCATTGGCAGTATCGCAGGGCAGTATCGCCCTTGGCTCAATTTTGGGTTTTTGTGGACTTTACCTACGACACACTCTCGGCTATGCTGCCGGCGATGCTGCCCTGGCAGCATAGCATGGCAGTATCGCCCGTTTTGGTCCAGAGGCACAATAAGGTGCGATTTTCAGCTTCCTTTCCTCATTAATATCAGTTACCATTTTATCAGCTGTTGGAGAACAAGCCAGAGGCGATTTTTAGGGTTTCACCTCTTCACCAACCCTCTTCCAAGCTTTTAATACAGCATTAAAGAGGAGAGATCAAGTTGGACATTGGGAGTTAAAGCTTCAAGTGATAGCATTCTTGGTCCCTTTCAGATTTCCTGATCACCTCCATCCTCGTAGGAGCTTTTCTAGGGTTCTCGTAACTCTAGCCTTGTGAGTTCAAATCTAAACTTATAAACTCAAATACTTGTTGTAAATGTAGCATTTTACTGATTCTTAAGCTTATTTTCAAGCAATTGTGTATTTGGGTAAGTTTGGAGGTTTTAGGTCAAAATGAGGTTTTGTAGTATTTTGTGGTAGATAATGGGATGAGCATCTTTAATGGTTTAAAATACTTGGAAATGTTATAAAATGAAATAATCTTTGGTTTTGGAAACTCAAAATGGTTTGACCTAGTTTTTGGTAAAACTTGGATTTGAAAAGGAAATGGTTTATCGAAAGGGTTTTCAAGGTTGGAAAACTAGCGATACGTCTCGTTGATGTATTCGGTCGTAGGACTAGTATGTAATGGATCCATAGGCATATAGTCGGTTTAAAACGGGATTGTTGTCCCTTTTTGGTAGCATAGAAGTCATCGGGGGCCTCTTACCGTTGGGTATAATGTCGGATCATTACCGGATGCCATTGACTCTATGCATGCGCAATTTGGGGTCATCAGGGGGCCATGTACTAAGGTGCATAATCGGTTATAGACCAGTTGCCAGTGACCATTGCGCGGGCTTTCGTAAGAAGTCATCGGGGGCCGTGTACTAAGGTGCATAATCGGTCATTGACCGGTTGCCATTGGCTCTTACAGTTAGCTCAAAGATCGTGTAGTGACCTACTTCTGGTATCCGTCACTAAGGATGGGACACCGGGTCTCCCCCGGTTTTTTTTAAAAGATCCTTGCTCATCAAGAGTAAGTTATTTCAAGTGAAGTTGAATGGGATAAACGCACTGTATCTTATCTTTTAAATGTTTTAACTACCTTATCCATTTAACTGTTTGTTCTCACTAGGCGTAAGCCTAACACTTGGTTTTAAATGTGGTTTAGCAGGTAAACAAGTTGACGGGACTCTTTAGAGAAGAGCGGGTTGATGTGTCGAGAGAGAGGACACCTTTTTGGAGATATGCTAATAGAGCATATACATAGTTGGAGCAATAGAATATTCTTTTGAGGATATTAGTAACACCCAATTGTAATCTATAGTCTAAATAGCATAGATTATTAGGTTGTTATTTTAATATCCATGTGTAGATGTAAACTCCCATACTCCATCCCCACTTATTGGGTGATTTTATTTATATTCCGCATGTTATTTCGGTTCAATTTTACTCTAAATTTTAGGGTGTTACAAGTTGGTATCAGAGCTCTAGTTTAAGCGAACTAGGTGTGAATTTTAAGACGCCTAGACTTAAGCTGAGACTTTAAGTGTGGATTGGTGAGATATGGGTAGACACCATTGAGATAGGAGAGCTTTAGAGTCGACGGAAATGCACTAATCATGAAATGTGACTTTGGTAATGGGAATTCTTACTGGTATGATATATTCAAGATGTATGTAGCTAATGCTATTTTGGGTATATTGTTATGTGAGTATGCTCGTTTTCCTATTGTTGTGATGATTGACAAATGTGTTATACGAATTTATGTTAGTTTTGTCTTATTCCTACTCTATCATCTTGACAGACTAAGATGGTGAACACGCGAACCCGATCGCGTAATGAAGTTGAGGGAGCAACCAACAGTGTCACGAATCAGAACGTGGCAGCAACATCGGAAGTTACTCAACCACCCCAAATTACTCGACCGCAACCAACCATTCCTCATCTCACAAGTATACCCGTGCCTAGATTGACTATTATTCCGCCACTCAATCTTAATGCAGGGGGTCCTCTAATGACGGAGGCGGGTTCACAAGATGAACTTCAGATTCGGTTGTTGCAAGCAGTGAATACTATGACGGGACAACAACATGAATCATTCCTCAAGGCGCTTGAGGAGAGGGATGCCAGTGTCAGGAGGCATGAAGTAACTACCGAAAATGCTGTGGGAGGTTCCGGGGGAACAGGGGCCGCACCAATTACTGAAGAGACCCCCGTGACCGAAGTGAGAAGAGCAGGGAAGGGTTGCTCTTATAAAACCTTCTTATGCACTAAGCCACCCGAGTTCTCTGGGACTTTCGATCCAGTGGTCTGCATGAATTGGCTTCAAGAGATCGAGCAAGCTTTTGGCTTGAGTGAATGTGAGGAAGGTCAGAAGGTGAGGTTTGCCTCACAGATGCTTAGAGGCGCGGCCTTAAGATGGTGGAATGTCACCGCTAAAACTCTTGGCCCGGTGATTGTATCGATGTTGACTTGGGAAATGTTTAAAGGGAAAGTGTTGGAGGAATACTGTAACGAGAGGGCTATAGATCGTATTGTGGATGAGTTCCGAGCTCTCAAGAAGGGAGAAAAGACTGTGAGAGACAATACGGAGTTGTTCATGGAGAAACTGGATCTAGTGGGGCATGTGGCTCCAACTAAGAGAGAGAAGATGAAGGCGTACATCAAAGGATTGCTATCTGACATGATGGCAATGGTGCAAACGGCAAAGACCTCCACTTTAAGGGAGGCCATTGATCAAGCTCAAATGGTGAGGATACCGATGAACTAAAGAAGGAAGAGAGGAAGTTAAGTGGAGAAAAGAGGAAGTGGGAAGGCAATTCCGCGCCTTCCAAGAGGCCAAGCTACAACAACAACCACCACAACAATCGAAGGATCGAGAATAGGAGGGAGCCTAATTGGTGCTTCAAGTGCCGGAACAAGCACCACGGGCCATGCAACTCGCCTGCGGAAGGGTGCCACAAGTGCGGTAAGAGCGGGCACTACGCTCGCGAGTGCCCGGTTAAAGGGGTTATTTGTTTTGAATGCAAAGAACAGGGGCACATTCGAAGGGATTGCCCAAAGATGAGAACGGGGGGAAGCCAAGGGAAGAGGGATAATGTCCCTAAGGTGACGGGAAGAGCATTCAAGATGACCGCGGATGAAGCTAAAGAGGCGGCAGATGTGGTGACGGGTACGTTTCTCATAAACTTCGTACCCGCTCGTATTCTTTTCGATTCCGGTGCTACTTTCTCTTATGTGTCCACTATTTTCTACCCGAAATTGCTTGTACCTGTTAGTACTTTAGAGGATGCTTATATTGTCGAAATAGCCGATGGTAGGAAGGTCTTGGTTAGAGATATTCTTAGAAAATGCACACTAGAGGTTGGGGAGAAGCGATTCCCGGCGAACCTCATACCTATGGAATAGGGAGTTTTGATGTAGTGATTGGGATGGATTGGTTGGCCAAGAACCAAGCCGAGATCTTGTGTTCCAAGAAATTGATTCGAATTCCGTTATCGGATGGTAGTATGGCGTTGGTCTACGGGGAAAGAAGGAAGGGTGAAGTCGCGTTGTTAACCCTAGCAAAGGCTCGCAAGTGTTTAGCCAAGGGGTGCCTATCTTATTTAGCCTACGTTGTGGAGGCGAAGTTAGAAAAGAGAAGAATAAGCGATGTTCGAGTTGTTTGAGAATTCCCGGACGTATTCCCCGAGGATTTACCCGGCTTGCCACCCGATAGACAGGTAGAATTTCGAATAGATCTTATACCGGGGGCCGCTCTGATTGCTAAAGCACCCTACCGGTTGGCACCATCTGAGATGCAAGAAATGATGACGCAACTACAAGATCTCCTTGAGAAGGGTTTCGTGAGACCAAGCTCGTCACCTTGGGGAGCTCCGGTCTTGTTTGTGAAGAAGAAGGATGGCACAATGAGGATGTGTATAGACTATAGAGAGTTGAATAAGGCAACCGTGAAGAACAAGTACCCACTCCCGAGAATTGACGACCTCTTTGATCAGCTACAAGAAGCGGGTTGTTTCTCAAAAATCGACTTACGCTCGGGATATCACCAAGTGAAAGTAAAGGAAGATGATGTAGCAAAAACGGCGTTTAGAACGCGGTACGGGCATTATGAGTTTCTAGTAACGCCATTCGGTTTGACGAACGCGCCGGCGGTATTTATGGACTTGATGAACCGCGTGTGTCGACCTTTTCTAGACAAATCAGTAATACTATTTATTGATGACATCCTTGTCTACTCTAAGAACGAGTTAGACCACGAGCAACACCTTCGGGAGGTTCTCGAAGTGTTAAGGAAAGAAAAGTTATACGCCAAGTTCTCTAAGTGTGACTTTTGGTTGAAGGAAGTACAATTTTTAGGTCATGTGGTCACCCATGAGGGAGTGAAAGTGGATCCATCCAAGATAGAAGCAATGATGAATTGGGAACCGCTTAAGAACCCGTCAGAGATCCGAAGTTTCTTAGGATTAGCGGGATATTATCGAAGGTTTATTCAAGATTTCTCTAAGGTTTCATCTTCTCTGACGCCTTGACTAGAAAGAACGTGGAGTTCATGTGGACCGACAAGCAAGAAGAGGCTTTTCGCACTCTTCAAAAGAAGTTGTGTGAAGCACCGATTCTATCCTTGCCGGAAGGGACGGAAGATTTTGTGGTTTACAGTGACGCATCGAAAATGGTATTGGGTTGTGTGTTAATGCAAAGGGGCAAGGTGATTGCCTACGACTCAAGGCAACTAAAGGAGCACAAAAAGAACTACCCAACCCATGATTTAGAGTTAGCGGCGGTGGTCTTCGCTTTGAAGTTATGGCGACACTACCTTTATGGAACCAAGTGTACACTCTATACCGACCACAAAAGTTTGAAGTACGTGTTTGATCAAAAGGAACTGAATATAAGGCAACAACGTTGGCTCGAACTGCTCAAGGACTATGATTGTGAACACTTTACCATCCGGGTAAAGCCAACGTGGTAGCGGATGCATTGAGCCGAAAGGAGTACTGTAGCAGAACACGTGCCGTGCTTACACGGATTGAGGTGATGTCTAGTTTGATTGACTGAATCAAAGCAGCTCAAGTGGAGGCACTACTTGAGGAAAACCTAAAAGATGAAGTGATGGTGAAACAACACTCGATATTGACCGAAGATAGTCGTGGCCTGAAGCTATTTCGAGGACGTGTTTGGGTGCCTAAGATTGGGGGCAACCGAGCACTACTTTTGGAGGATGCCCATAAGTCCAAGTACTCCATACATCTGGGTAGCACCAAGATGTATAGGGATCTAAAGTTAACTTATTGGTGGCCCGTCATGAAATTGGATGTTGCTAGCTATGTGGAGAGGTGCGTGACTTGTTTATAAGTCAAGGCGGAACACCAACGACCGTATGGGAGCCTCCAGTATGGAAATGGGAACATCTCACTATGGACTTTGTGACGAAACTACCGAAGACCTTGAGAGGTCACGACACCATATGGGTAGTGGTGGATAGACTAACGAAGAGTGCTCACTTCTTAGCAATGCGAGAAGCCGGACCCGTTGATAAACTTGCAAAGTTGTATGTGGATGAAATCGTCTCAAGGGATGGTGTGCCTTTAACTATCGTATCGGATCGGGATAGCCGGTTCACTTCAAATTTTTGGGACAGTTTGCAAAAAGGGTTAGGCACTAAGATCCATCTAAGTACCGCATACCATCCTCAAACTGATGGTCAAAGTGAAAGAACCATCCAAACTCTTGAAGACATGTTGAGATCTTGTGTGATTGATTTCAGTGGAAGTTGGGATTCGCACTTATCGCTCGTGGAGTTTGCCTATAACAATAGTTATCATTCTAGTATTGGGATGGCTCCGTTTGAAGCCTTGTATGGAAGGAAGTGTAGAACACCGGTGTGTTGGCTAGAAGCGAGTGAGAAGCAATTTGCCGGACCCGAAATTGTTCAAGAGACGGCCGACAAAGTGAAGGGTATTCGTGAGCGGCTAAAAGCGGCTCAAGACCGTCAAAAGAGTTATGCCGATAAGAAGAGGAGACCCATGGAATTCCAAGTGGGGGAGCGGGTAATGCTTAAGGTGTCCCCTTGGAAGGGTATTATAAGGTTTGGGAAGCGCGGGAAGCTTAGTCCTCGTTTCCTTGGACCGTTCAAAATTTTAGAAAAGGTGGGACGACAAGCATATAAGTTGGAGTTGCCACCCGAGTTGGCCGGCATACATCCTACATTCCACATTTGCTATTTAAGGAAGTGCTTAGCGGAAGAGGAGAGCGTAATACCTCTCTCGGAGATTCGAGTCGACAATAGTCGTTGTGTGGAAGAACCGGAGGCAATTTTAGAAAGCAAGTCTAAGAAGTTACGTCATAAAGAAATTGTTATGGTAAAGGTCCAATGGAAGCATCATCGGGGTTCTAATGTGACATGGGAAGCGGAAGAGGATATGAAGAGGAGATATCCAATTCTGTTCGCCTAATTGTAAAATTTCGAGGACGAAATTTATTCCAAGGGTGGGAGGATTGTAACACCCGGAAAATTCGTATCTAAAGGATTATAAATTTGGCCTTGTAATATTTCAATTTACGGTTAAATGGAAGGGTTAAAAGGATTTTATGTTGGGATACTTTTGGATCGGAGAAAAACGAACGAAAATGAAGCAAAACGCGCGCGGGACTCCCCGGCTAGGCTGCCAGGCGATGCTGCCAGTGGCAGTATCGCAGGGCAGTATCACCCTTGGCTCAATTTTGGGGTTTTGTGGACTTTACCTACGGTACACTCTCGGCTATGCTGTCGGCGATGCTGCCATGCCAACATAGTATGGCAGTATCGTCCATTTTGGTCCAGAGGCACAATAAGGTACGATTTTCAGCTTCCTTTCCTCATTAATATCAGTTACCATTTTATCAGTTGTTGGAGAACAAGCCAGAGGCGATTTTTAGGGTTTCACCTTCTTCACCAACCCTCTTCCAAGCTTTTAATACAGCATTAAAGAGGAGAGATCAAGTTGGACATTGGGAGTTAAAGCTTCAAGTGATAGCATTCTTGGTTCCTTTCAGATTTCTTGATCACCTCCATCCTCGTAGGAGCTTTTCTAGGGTTCTCCTAACTCTAGCGTTGTGAGTTCAAATCTAAACTTATAAACTCAAATACTTGTTGTAAATGTAGCATTTTACTGATTCTTAAGCTTATTTTCAAGTAATTGTGAATTTGGGTAAGTTTGGAGGTTTTAGGTCAAAATGAGGTTTTGGAGTATTTTGTTGTAGATAATGGGATGAGCATCTTTAATGGTTTAAATAACTTGGAAATGTTATAAAATGAAATAATCTTTGGTTTTGGAAACTCAAAATGGTTTGACCTAGTTTTTGGTAAAACTTGGATTTGAAAAGGAAATGGTTTATCGAAAGGGTTTTCAAGGTTGGAAAACTAGCGATACGTCTCGTTGATGTATTCAGTCGTAGGACTAGTATGTAATGGATCCATAGGCATATAGTCAGTTTGAAACGGGATTGTTGTCCCTTTTTGGTTGCATAGAAGTCATCGGGGGCCTCTTACCGTTGGGTATAATGTCGGATCATTACCGGATGCCATTGACTCTATGCATGCGCAATTTGGGGTCATCGGGGCGCCGTGTACTAAGGTGCATAATCGGTTATAGACCAGTTGCCAGTGACCATTGCTCGGTCTTTCGTAAGAAGTCATCGGAGGCCGTGTACTAAGGTGCATAATCGGTCATTGACCGGTTGCCATTGGTGTCGAGAGAGAGGACACCTTTTTGGAGATATGCTAATAGAGCATATACATAGTTGGAGCAATAGAATATTCTTTTGAGGATATTAGTAACACCCAATTGTAATCTATAGTCTAAATAGCATAGATTATTAGGTTGTTATTTTAATATCCAGGTTTAGATGTAAACTCCCATACTCCATCCCCACTTATTGTGTGATTTTATTTATATTCCACATGTTATTTCGGTTCAATTTTACTCTAAATTTTAGGGTGTTACATCTTGTCCAGTTCTTCACTAGTGCTGGGACTTTGATCTTTACTCAATCTTATGCCATGTTGCATGGGCAAATACCCTTTCTAGGATTCACTCATATTGAATCTCTTCAATATCTTATCCAAGAATGTACTTTGGCTAAGTCCAATTAACCGCTTGGTTCTATCTCGATAAATTCTTATTCCAAATATATATCCTGCATTTCCCAAATCTTTCATAGTGAAACATCTCCGGAACCAGACCTTTACATCTTGCAACGTCTGAATATTGTTTCCTATGAGTACTATGTCATCAACATACAAGACCAGAAATACAATATTACTCCCACTAGCCTTAACATATACGCGGGACTCATCTTCTCTTCGAGAAATCCAAACTCCATGACCTTTTCATGAAAACAAAGATTCTAGCTACGAGACTCTTGTTTAAGTCCATAAATGGATCTTTCAAGCTTACACACCCTATATGGATACTCGGTATGTACAAAACCTTCTAGTTGTGCCATATACACATCATCGTCAAGTTTCCCATTCAGGAAAGCGGTTTTTACATCCATTTGCCATACTTCATAGTCATGAAATGCATCTATGGCAAGCAATATCCTGATGGACTTAATCTTTGCTGCTGGTGAGAAGGTTTCATCATAATCAATCCCTTGAGTTTGAGTGTAAACTTTCGCAACCAGCCTAGCCTTGAATGTATGCAATTCCCATCCATGTCAGTCTTCTTTTTGAAGATCCACTTAAACCCAACTATCTTGCGACCTGGTGTATGATCAACCAATTTCCAAACTTGGTTATCGTACATAGATTAAATCTCGCTCTCCATGGCCTCTTTCCACTTGGCAGCCTCAGTGCCTGCCATCTCCTTCTTGTAGTTGGATGGCTCGTCCGCACTATCAAATGTTTTATCATTGACTAGTGTCTCTCCTTCCTTTGTAATATGAAATCCATAATAAAACTCAGGAAGTCGACTAACTCTACTACTTTTGCGAAGTGGTGGTGGAGGTATGTTAGTTTCCTCAACAAATGGTCCAACCTCATGTTGAGTGCTAGTGTCAACTATAAGCTCATCATTGGTTGTTTCTTAAGTTTCTTCAAGATCAATATTGCTCCCACTATCCTTTTTGGAAATGAGCTCCCTTTCTTGGAAGACACCGCTTCGAGCTACAAACACTTTGTTCTTAGAAGGTTTGTAATATATCCAAAGAATTTGTAGGATAACCAATGAAACGACGCTTCTCTGCTCTAGGTTCTAGCTTGTCATTAGTTTCGCTCCGAACGAAGACTTCACAACCCTATACCTTTATATGTGCTAACGAGGAACGAGTCCCAGTCCACATTTCAGAGGGTGTCTTTGTAACCTCTTAGTTGGAACAAGGTTTAAGATATGAGCTGCAGTTTCTAAGGCATAGCCCCAGAATGATATTGGAAGTGTAGCACGACTCATCATGGAACAAACCATATCAAGTAGCGTTCGATTTCTTCTCTTAGCAACACCATTGAGTTGTGGTGTTCTGGGAGGAGATAATTGCGAAAATATTCTACAATCCCTTAGATAGTCGTAGAATTCATGACTCAAGTATTCTCCACCCCTGTCGGATCGGAGCATTTTTATCTTCTTGCCCAGTTGGTTCTCTACTTCGTTTTTTAATCCTTTGAACACTTCAAAGATTTCCGACTTATTTTTCATCAAATAGATAAATCCATATCTATTAAAGTCGTCACTAAAAGTAACATAGTATCTCTCATCGTTTCTCATGGTAGATCTGAACGGTCCACATACATCTGTGTGGATTAGGACTTCACAATCCCTTGAAAGGTGCTTTTGTCATCTTTCCAAGTAAGCAAGACTCGCATTATTCATCGGGCTTTAAGTCAAATGATTCCAAGATTCCGTCCGAGTGGAGTTTGGCGACGCGTTTCTTGTTTATGTGGCCAAGACGATGATGCCACAACAACGATTTATCCAATTCATTATTGGAGGAACCAACATTTAGAGTTAAGTTATTATTATTTCTACCAACACAAATCACGCTTTCATACACACCATTACAAGGAGAAGCTTTAAAATAAAAACAACCATGTTTATAAACCAAAATGTAACCATTATTATTATTATCAAATTGAAATTCAAAACCATCCTTGTACAATGCATGAAAAGAAATAATGTTTCGAGCCTTTTCTGGTGAGTAGCAACAATCTAATAACTTTATTGAAAAACCACTACTAAGCACGAACTCAAAATCTCCAATCTTGGTAACAGGGGCAGTCAACATGTTTCCCATGATCAGATTTACCTCCTCATGCTTCAACTTCCTACTTCCCTTTAGTCCTTGAGAATTAGAGCAAATGTGAGTACCACATCCCATATCAAGACCCTAAGAGTTAGAAATCGAAGTACTATGGAGTTCAATCATAAAAATATCTGAGGTGCCATACCCTTTGACCTTGTTCATTTTCAAGTCCTCCAGATATTTTGGATATCTTCTCTTCCAATGGCCCTTTTCTTGACAGTAAAAGCATATGGTCTCTTTAGGTTCACTTACGGTTGTTATGTCAGAAGAATCAGCTTTTCTCTTAAGGCCTTGGTTGCGAGGAACAACTTTAGCCTTTCCCTTCCCTTTGGGATGAGAAACTTTCTTCTTCTTACAATTACCTTCCCTAATGGCCAGGACGGGAGCAATTGAGTCAGCACTTTGTGTCTTACCCATACTTGCTTCAGCAATTCTCAACATGTCATGGAGCTCCATCAAGGTCTTGTCCATATTGTTGATATTGAAGTTCACTATGAACTGTTTATATACCCCAGTAAGAGAGTTTAGCACCATGTCAATGGAAAGCTCTCTTGGGAAATGAACACCTAGATTGCCCAACCTGTCAATGTACGCTTTCATCTTTTGCACATGCGCACACACAGGGGCACCGTCCTGTTGCTTACGTTCCACAAGCGATTTTATGACTTGGAAACTTTCTTGCCTCGCTTGCTCCTGAAACATTTCACAAAGATGTTCATTTAGTTCAAACGCTCTATGTTCTCGAAAAACTTTTGAAGTTCCGGGGACAAAGACGCCAACATGAGAAATGCGACTTTTGTGGATTCCGTGTATTGCTTGTTATATTCAGTTACTGCTTCAGGGCTTGCAGTATCATCGAGCATAGGAAGATCCTGGTCGAGCAAATACTCTTTGTCTTCGTACCTCAAAGCAATTCTCAAGGTACGAATCCAATCCAAATAGTTTGGCCTAGCCAACTTATCTTTACTTAGGATAGAGATTAACGTAAGGTTGGATGTTGAGTGGGTAGGAGGAGGCGGAGGAATTTTTTCAGCCATCTGTAGATATAGTTTTAGTTAGTTTGATATTTAATCCTTAAAAATAATTACCCATAACAAAAATTATTTAACAAGGCTAGGATCCATATTTTACTCTATGATCTGAAAAGGGATGTCGTAATCACATCACAAAGTTATTTAGGTAAACAAAAATGTTATTTGTTAATTTCATTCACTATGAAACTCCTAGGTCTTTTGACATTCATTGACTTATGTCAATAGCATGTTAATCTCGATTATGCTTATCTTCTATTTGTGACTGGGATGCCGAGGATCACAAACTAGATGGTGAATCGACCATGCAAAAACACATGGACCCCTCGGCTCAAGTACGCTTGAGAATTGCGAGCGCCAAATCATCTTCGATTATAGTTTCAAATTAACGCACCGGCAAAGAACACACGCTCTGTTAACAAACTATAAAGAATATGTGTGTTCTTTTCATGGGTAGCATAAGACTTTCACATTTCTTAGTATATCTAAAATAGGATTTTGTTTTATACTTCATAGTTAATAATTTTAACTTGTCACATTGACCTATCAAACCTTTTCGGTAATTCCACCTGGTTCACACAAGAGGCGGTGAGTATGGTAACGTAAAGCGTTTTAAAAACCTTCGACTCGTTAGGCTACCATATTATAGGTTACCTCCTTAAACTCCCTTAGAGTGCTTATAGTGAGTACGCCTAGTCTTGGTTTGACTATCAATGTATTTATAACTTAGTTCTATATATATATAATTAAGGTCTATTACATATATAAATTGAATGGCCAAAAATTTTGAAATCGATTTTGCAACCTCAAACCTTAAAAATCGAAAATCCTAAACCATCACAAATAGTCTTGCAAATCAAATTGAAACTACTTTTGAGCTAATATCTAAGAACTATGGCTCTGATACCACTGTTAGGTTTTAACTAAATCTACTACCACTTGATCTAGACAACGGAAGAATATTAAAATTTTATCATCTATGACAATATCAAATTAACAACCTACAAAGGATTCATATGTTCTATATATTTAACTACAAAAGAATAAATCAAGAAACACTTACTTGTTTTGTGATTGTCGAAAATCACAATGGTGATTCAAACCCTTTGATCTTGCTCCTTGGATGGTAAGGACCAATAGTATGAATCCCTCTAGTGGCTCACACTTAAGAACACTAAATACCAACAATGCAAGAAAAGGCTTAAACCCTAAACCTGTTAGGTCCAAAAATATTGTGTCCGAGATCACAAATATTGAAGACATGAAGGATCAAAGTGTAAAGTCATCAATATGGAAGGTTTATTATTAGGAAAGATTTAAGGAATAAGAATGTTTAATTAAAAGGAAAAGATTCTATTTGTATTTAAGGCAAGTGTATAATGTCTACTTTCCTAGTTACAATAATGTCTAGCATATAAATACAAGGTTAGGGCTAATACACATTAACTAGAGATTAGAAGGGTCATTCACGAGAGATTAGGAGGCATATAGCTAGATCATATTAGAGAACTTAAGAGAGAAATCATGGTAATCACAAATATACAAGTAAGATATATGACATAAAGTGCTCTTTGATATTATTCTTGTTTATTGTGTTCATCACATTGTTACCTGATCATATACTAGGATCCATAATTGGTATCAGAGCAGATCGATCAAAGTGTTGAATTGGTTCTAATCGACTTCTTTGTTTTAAGGTAAAATCTCAATTTTTTCTCAAACTTTTAAGCCCCTGCTACATCTAATATCTTGATTAAAATCAATCTGCGTAATTTTTGTTATTTAAAACCTTTCGAATCCTTCCAAATTACCCACTCTGAATTTTTTTCGAATCCATCTATGTTAATCATATCAAGATCTGGATTAATATTCATAGATATCCGACCCATCGCAATAATCCTCGGACCAGTTTGATCCGACATAAATCATCGGACCAAACTTAACGAGAATAGTAACTCCTCGGACCATACTAGTCCGAGAAATTTGATCATATCGAAAAAAAAATTACTGTCATTTATCTTGAGGACTTCTGATTTTCTTGTCCATAGAAAACTCAAGAACTTTGTTCCTTGCAGATTTTCCAGTCAAGAATCCTTGAGTAATCATTATAAACATTAGTAATTTTTTTTAATACTTCACTATCTTGGAAACTCAAAAACTTTGATTTTCTTGTCCATAAAAAGACTAGATGACTCTGTTACTCTAGATCTTTTTAATCAAGAATCCTCTGTTTTTGCTTTCTGATTTATCAAGCATTAAATCACTCTATTGGTTCAAAATTACTAATCTATTTGCTTGGGAAATTGAAGACTTAGATTTTCTTGTCCATAAAAAGACTCGAGACCTTTGATCCTTGCAAATCTTTTTAGTCAAGAATCCCTTGTTATCTTTCCTTAAACAAACCAGAAAAGTTTTCCTAAACCAAAAGAATTCGATACAAAAATCGTTATTTTATGTTCCTAAAGCTTTATTCGAGAAACTTAGTTCTCGGACCATATAGATCCGACTAGTTAAGTTATCGGACCCTTTAGATCTGACATAACTAGTTCTCGAATCCATTTGATCCGACAAACTACCTTATCAGACTCTTTACGTCCGACAAACTGTGTCCTAGTACCCAGGGCCGGCCTCGGCTATAGGCCAGGAGGGCGACGGCCATGGGTAGCAAAAGCCCAAAGGGCATCACCGGCCCGGTGCCCTAATACCTTTGGTAGGTTCAATCCATTACCGTGAGGAGGATTCTTTCGTTACTGACCTTTCGCTAGACGTAAGACGCTCTCGATTCTGCCCTGTTTATGAGAGATTGAACGAGCAAGAGCAACTGATTTAGGCTAATTCTCCACTCATTCTCGACTCTCACTTGGTTAGGGGTTTCGAATCCCTAATCACACACTGCTAAAGTGTTGAGTTCACCTTGGATTGATTCTAGCTACACTGCCACACAAGTATGTTTTTCCATTCATGTGCTTTAACTTTGAATTTTTGATCTTTTTATGTTATTTCTTTTGTTTTGAAAAATGGAAGTTGATAACTTGATAGAAGAAAAAAGACAAAGATGGATATCACTGTGAATCACACAAGGGGGTATTCCCTTTAAATTATGAGAATTGATGAATGGAAAATATTGGAGAAATGAGGGATTTATGCATACCTTTTCTTGTTTTGTGTGTACTGGAAGACCAGAAAGTGAAATTGCTTTACTCTATTCATCTTTTTATGTGCATCTATATTTATATAAGAGAATAGCACCCAAAATATCTATGTGAATCCTACTTCTACTCGGTCCCATTTTGTTTGTGTTTCATATTTGCAGATATTGTAGATTTATAGTTGAAATAAATTTCAAGCAATGGTTGCAGTATGGTTGCTTTATGATTATTTTCTCAGCACTTGATGGTTTTCAAATTCAATTTTATATAGGCAAATTTTGGAAACTTGTGGCCTCATTAAGGTGAGTTGCTGCCTTAATTGATTCGTTGGATGTAAAAAGTAACCATTTTAAGGTGAACTTGATGATGCCTTAATCGGTTTAAACATAATAAATTAGATAAAGGTCCAATCGTGTTTCACATTATGTTTTCAAAACATCAAGAACCAATATTCTCCATATGAAAGTTGACCAGATTTTTTTTGGTCTTCAAAATTTGTAGCTTGACACAATTCTAGTTTCCAGTTAATATGCCAAAACTATATTGCAAAATGTCTGAGTGACAAACCAATATGATCACAGCAATGAATACAGACATCCTAGCTATTATGGCATATGCTAACTGGGAGCAGAGTTTAGATTCTATCATATTTAGAGAAGCACCCTTAGCCAATTATAATGTTGGTTCTATCATATTTAGTCCATTATTTAGCAAGGTGAAATGGGTGCAGTTGTTTGCACATATTGAGAGATCAGGGGATCGATCATACTTGGAAGGCTTTCTTACCGGCAATCATATTGCACATATTGTTAGAATATAAAAATATAGCCTTCGTTCGTAGGTTGATCTCAATTTCTATCAATCAATTATATTTAGTGTGTCCTTAATTTCATTCATTTGTTGGATGTTACAAAGTTTTCTTTATTCAAGTGGATACTCAATGGCAAAGAGTTCAAGATCGGCTCGAAGATGATGAGAGATGTTGACAACTTAAAATAATTGGTCGGTTTTCCAGGTAAATTTTCTATGCAAACCTTGATTATCATTACCACTAGGCAAATGATAGTAAAAAAAAATTTAATATATTAATTAGGGGCATTTTTTTGGCTTTTTTCAGCCCCGAGCAACAGAAAACTCAGGGTCGGCCCTGCTAGTACCCATTAAGTCTGATAACTTTTGTCCTTGTACCCTCTTGGTCCGACATCCTCGTTAAACCCAACTTTTTACCCGAGATAAAATACCAAATTCCTAAGACTATCTTAGAAATATTTCAAAACTCACAGATGAGATCACTTCATCAGGTAACCAGTGCTTACATTTTTGTTACTCGAACTAACTGTGTATTTGATTTTAAAGGATTCATTTTAAGATGACTTCTCAAGATTTTAAAAAGAAATTTTTTTATCTTAATGTTGAAATTGAAAATTTTTGAAGCAAGACACACGAATAACATGAAAGTGCTTAATGAAGCATTAAGAGAAAAATGTTTGTCTAAATTAGTTCAAACACACAAGTAAAGCTTTGAAAAATAAAAAAGAGTTTTTGGAAGAACAACTCACAGAGCGAGCAAAGAATTCTCATCATATGATGTATGAAGACTTTTGTAAAAAGAAAAATCTTGATCTGATAAATATAAATTTTTAACTGAAAAACAAGATTTCTGAGTTAGAGAGGAGGAAAGATTCTGCAACGACTAGTGATGCACTTGAAAAGTTTTTTAGATTCTGAAAGAACAGACTTTCAGAATAAAAGAAAGATCTTTTCTGATGAGAAACGCAAGTTTGAGATTGAGCGAAAAACTTTTGAAAACGAAGTTAAAACTTGTGAGCTAACCATTAGCAAGCTTTCTAAACAAGTGTTAGATTTTGAAAAAGTTGTGATTTTAGAAAGAAAATCTTCTGAAACGAAAGGGTTGGAACTTTCAAAACAAATTTCAGAACTTCACAAACTTTTGAAAGATGAAAGAAAAGTGTATGAGACTGATAAGACGGATTTCATCAAGAAAAGTACTTTGATCATTGCTAAAAGCAAAAATTTGGAAAAATATTTTGATAAAGAAAAGCAAGTTTTTGAAGAGATATTTGGCAAACTTTCAAACAAATTATATGTTTAGAAACAAATCTTGTGAATGAACAGAAAATGAGATCCGAATATCAAACAAAATATGATGTGATTATGGAAGAAAGAGATAATCTCTTGTGCAAAATTAGAGAACTTGAAGGTTATAGAACTGCTTCAAGTTCAATTCATAAGATGAATCCTCTTTCTACAATAAGTGTGTTTAAGAATAACTCGTTTTCAAGTGTCAAATCAAACAGTTATTCTAACAAATCCAAATCATATAGTTCTCCAACTTTCCGGACTCATAATTCTACTTTGTCTCACAATGATTATGTTACTAAATCTGGTAATTTTAAGAAGTTTAAAATGGTTTGGAAAAAGAAATCAACTACAGATAATAGTGTTGGAAACATGCCACATACATCTCTTGTAGTTGATGCACAATCATTTGTTTTCAAGACTGATTTGCCTTATTTTGTTAAGTCAATCAAGCAGCTAATCAGTCTAAGCACCAACTAATCTTTGTTGTTCTACTTGCGGAACAAATGATTTTGTCGATCCAAGTTTCGTTCATAAATGGTATGGTACTTATAGTATCCCCAATTCCTCATTTGTTGTTTCTAAAGCTAACCTTCAAGGACCCAACAAAGCTTGGGTACCAAAATCTCTTTAATATCACATTACATGATCATTCAAAAGGTTATGCTGTTTTTAAGGGGGGGTACCATATTTTACTTACTTCACTTTTAGTTTCATAGTATCTCAGCTATGGACCTGATCATAATATTGGCTTCTGAATATCTCAGTTCAGAACCCGTTTTACATTGCATTATGACTTCTGAATCCATCAGTTCAGAACTCAGACTTCCATGTTTCAACTCTTTGTGTGTGATAGGATTTAGACGTTTAAATGGTTAATTCAAATCCGGAAGGACCTACCCATGAAACACATCCCTAGATCAGATTTTTTGAAAGGATGTGATTAAGATAAAACTGAGTGCTTGTGAGATAAAAGAACATGGTGAGTGTGTGACAGGACTTGAAATAAAATATTTAGTCATTACCAAACCTAAACAGTTATCCGGGTAGCCACACAATCTATTCATTCTTGATTCTTTGGAGATGAATATTGAAATAGACATGGACCCAATGTCGATAACTTGTGTCACCCCACCCAGCTACTCAAGTATCTCACAAAAGGTGCTTGCTTCATATATCACGGAGGTTTAACATATCATCTATCTATTCTTCACTTGGAAGATTAAGATATTGAAACAAGAACACACACCTCTAGTCTTCGAACATCATATTTTGTGCATATTGAGTCTCTTGAGCCATAATTTATACAAATATTTTTTCTACACTTGCACGAGTCTTTGTGATTCACATGGATATCTTTGTGTTTGTGCCAGAATAGTTTAAGATGTTTGTTTTATAACTTACTTCTGTGATAACTGGAAGTCCTATCAGTGCCAACCCGATGCCAACGCTAAATATAGGCCACTTAATTGAATTTATTATTGATTTAAGTGATAATAGTTGCTCATCGTGCGTCTATCTTAGCCTCTTACCCATTATTCCACATTCACGCTTCCTGACTTCCACTTACTGTCTTTGATTAATTTCATAATTCTTCGGATTCTCCTTATCATTATGAGGGGGAGAAATAATGTATCAAAGACACATGCAAAGAAATGAAGAAACAAGAATTTATCATTTGAAAGAAATCGCATCTCAAAGTAAGATATCGCATCATACAATCATGACACGATCGTTATCGATTTCTTGAAGAAAGATTTTACCCTACGACATCACGACTTCTTCGACTTTTTGTTCATGAACTACATGTTAATGCTAAGGGGAGCATTAGAGCTTATCATGTGATCATATTCGTAGGAGGAGCAAAAGATTCAAAATCAAGATTTGTTGACAAAATTTCATCGTCTTCAAAAGTGTTGATTTGCTTATGTGTAATCTCGAATACAAAGGGGGAGATTGTTAGGTCTGAAAATATTGTATCCGATATCATAAATATTGAAGACATGAAGGGCCAAAGTGTAAAATCAACAAAGTCATGAATATGGAAGGTTTATTATTACTTTATTAGGAAAGATTTAAGGAATATGAATGTTTAATTAAAAGGAAAAGATTCTATTTGTATTTAAGGCAAGTGTATAATGCCTACTTTCCTAGTTACAATTGTTGATCATAACTCCTCTCAGTGATTTAAATATGATTCCTCTGTATACTTAGTGAAATTCCATGTGTGTTTATGCTTAAAATTCAGCGATAGCATACGCTGAGTGTTATCAGCGCTCGCTGGATTTTAGAAACCTCAAGTCTACCTCAAAAGATCTGAAGATCAACCATCACACCAAAAGAACATTCAGCGAAAGTCGAAAACCAAGCTGAAGAAAGAGATAGTCAGCTAATGATCTGAAGGGGTTCAGTGATAGCAATAAATATCTAAATTCAGAGTGTGAAGTCTTGTCAAAGCCTCAGCGATACTATGAAAGTTCATCCCTGAAGTTTCAAGTTCAGTGATCAAATGAAGCTTCTCAAACAAGATTGATGTTGATCTTATCCTCGATGCACAAAAGTCAAACCTTATACTATGTCAGAGAAGGACGTACAGATTGTCTCTTATGTCCTCATCATATCTGATATGGTACTGTTCACACGCGGCCAAAAGCATGATTGCTTTTGAACAAAGGACAAGCTTCCTATGAAAGCTTGACACGTGGCATATACCTTTTGTCTTGCATTAAATGCAAACGGGTATAAATAAGATGAAGATATCTTCTTCATCCATGCATGCTACTTTCTATTTCCTAATCCTCTGTCTCTTTTCTTTCTCATTTCCTTGTGCATCAATCTGTGTGATTTCTTAAGTTACAATAGAATAGGTTTACTTGTTCTAATTCCGCTTGTAACTGTAAATTTGTTTATTCAATATAAATTTATTTAAAAACGAAAATCTGATTGTTTGTATTCAACGGCCCCCCCCTTTCTACAAACTGTTTCTATATCCTTGAACTCAGGGACCAACAAGTGTTATCAGAGCAGTGTTACTTGCTTATCTTTAAAATATCTTTGAACAAAACTATTTTAAAAATGACTAATACTAATACAAACTATATTGATAATGGATCTTTAGCTAAAACTCCAAGATTTAGCCGTGATAACTTTCCATTATGGAAGGAATGAATGACTCTATTCCTAGAAGGGTCCGATCCTAAGATCCCATACTATCTAGAAAATGGACCATTTGTTCCTATAACTCTAGTAGCTAGTGTTCCTGCCACTGCTACCACTCTAGCCATCGCTGAAAGGAGTATCATCAAAACTCCAAATCGATGGACTTAAGAAGAGAAAAAGGAAGTAGCTATAGATGCTAAAGCTAGATCCATCATTGCTATGTCTTTACCAGATGAAGTCTATCATTCTGTTATGAAGATGAGAACATCTAAGGCCATGTGGGATACCATGAGTATTCAATATGAAGGGACTGATGAAGTCCAAATTAATAGGTGTATTAATCTGGTAAGACAGTATGAAAGCTTTATGCACACAAAAGGTGAAACTCTCACTCAAGTTCACCAAAGATTTAACTGTCTCTTGATTGACATGAAAACTGTCAACAAAGAATATTCTAATGCTGAAATATTGACAAAATTCATGGAGGCACAACCTGAACAATGGGGAGTGTACACTACATGTTTAAAACTGTCAAAGAATTTTGAAACTCTCTCTCTTAGTGCCTTATATGGAATGCTCTTAAATGAAGAGCAATCTCAGGTTTTAAGAAAAAACCTCATAAATGAAATCAAGGGTGCCAAAAGTACTTCTTTGGAACTAGTGACATCAGAGGTAGAACCAACAAAGCTAGTTTCTTCTTCCATCACCTCTATCACTGAATTAAATCAAAATAATTCAGAAAAACTCGCTGATGCTGACATCTCTGAGTTTGATAACTCTTTGGCCCTTCTAACGAACAACTTTAAAAGATTTGCTAGAAAGAGCAACTTTCGAAAAACTCCCGCTATCACTGACTCTGATATGTCGAAAACTCTGCCCGCTGAAAAAGCATCTGCCATATGCTATAACTGTCAGCGAAATGGTCACTTTTCTAGCGAATGTAGATCTAAGAAAGTAGCTGCTCCCACCACCTCTCAGAACTATGATAAAAAGGAAAAGTACTTTAAATTAAAAAAATAAGTACAGAGATCTGAAAAAGAACCAGCAAAAAGGCAAAGGTCTAATTGCTGAATAAGTTGACTGGAATCAAGAAGAAGATTGGGCCAAAACATCTGATGAATCAGGCTCCGATGAAGAAGATCTTGCCTTCCTCTGTCTAATGCCAAGAATTGAAGAGGCTGAAGAAGTCTCTGAAACTTCCAGCTCAGAGTCTCCTTCAACTCAGGTAAACATTCCTATAAACTCCTCTATACCTGAAAATGATGACTTGTCCGCTCTCGATGCTATGACTATTGATTTTTACAATTCTCTGAATGGAAAGATTAAAGCTGAACAAATTAATACTGATCTTTCTGAACAATTGAAAAATTGTCATTTAAAAATCAAAGAACTAACAATGATTGAAGATTCCCTAAAAGATCAAGTCTTTGTAAATCAGACAATTAGCATTGAGAGACAATAAGCTATCACTGAAAAGGAAAAGGCCATCGCTGATCTTAAGGCTGAACAGGCTACCATCGAAGGATGGTGCAAGGCCTCTGATAAAGTCAGCGAGATCATCAATGCTCAAATTCCTCTGAAAGTCAAAAGTGGGTTAGGTTATAACCCTGATAAAGAAGAATCAAAAGAACGATCGTTCCATGATGAAATTCAGAATGTTCATCTATTCTATCCCTGATCCTTCTTCATCTGAAAATTTGACTATTCTTAAATCTAATGATTCTAAGAAAATGATCAAGAACAAAGTTCATGACCACGTTCCTAAAATCAAAAACTTTCAGAAACAGAAAAAGAATTCCTCTGTTCCTTCCATAAATCATCCTAAAGCTGGGAAGAAAATCCCTGGATAAATTCAACGATCAACTCCCAGAATTAAGATCGATCTTACACATATCCCTGAAAAAATTGTTATACCTCCAAGGACATCGGACAAAGGAATTTTAGGCTCTGCTCCTGAAAATATCTCTTCTAGCACTCTGAATTCTTCAATTCCAAACCAAATCACAAATATAGGAAATGCTATCACTGTGGTGAAAATACCCACATTGCCAGCAAATGTCCTAATGCTACTAAAGCTGAAAAATTAGCTCATAGAAAGAAAGTAGCTCAAACTGATAAATCAGCGAGAGTGAAATCCACTAAGGTTGGGAAACCTTCCAAGGTGAAGATATCCACTAAAGAGAATTCTTCAACTAGTAGCTCTTCCGCCACTCCTTCCACTAACTCAGCAGGACCCATAGTTATATGGTTACCTATGAAAAATTAATCCTTTTGTTGTATACAGAGTGCCAAAGGTATCTGGTATCTTGATAGCGGATGCGAAATTCACATGTCTGGCAGAAAATCTCTGCTCTCTGAATACAAGGAAGAAGCTGGTCCCTCAGTGACCTTTGGTGGAAATGGCAAAGGATACACTAAAGATTATGGAATTCTATCCAATGGACCCACTTCATTTTCTCGAGTCGCTTACGTTGAAGGACTAAAGCACAATCTGTTAAGCGTTAGTTAGCTATGTGACAAAGACTTCAAAGTTCTATTTCTAAAGAATAGATGTGTTGTCACTTATTCAAATGACAAACTTGCCTTAACAGGCAAAAGAGTTGAAAATGTGTATGTCATTAATATGAATAGCTCTCACTTTGAAAACATGTGCTTCATTTCCAAAGCTTCCTCAGATATAAATTGGTTATGGCACAAAAGACTCTCTCATCTGAACTTTAAGACAATCAATGAATTGTCTCAAAAAGAACTTGTCAGGGATCTCCCCAATCATACCTTTGCAAAGGAATCTCTTTGCTCAGCGTGTGAAAAGGGAAATTGACAAAAGCCTCGTTCAGATCTAAACAAGTTTCTTTAGTGACCTCACCTCTTCAACTTCTCCATATGGATCTATTTGGACCTGTCAATGTCCAATCTCTCTCTGGAAAGAAGTACACTCTTGTGATAGTTGATGAATATTCCAGATACACATGGGTATTCTTTCTTCGATCCAAGAGTGATACACCTGATGTTATTATAGCTTTTATCAAAAGAATGGAGGTCCTCAATAATCTTATCGTTCGTTCCATGAGAAGTGATCATGGTACTGAATTCAAAAACAGTACCTTGATTAATTTCTTTGAAGAAAAGGG
The DNA here is from genome assembly GCA_036898165.1 of Silybum marianum. Classification (NCBI taxonomy): domain Eukaryota; kingdom Viridiplantae; phylum Streptophyta; class Magnoliopsida; order Asterales; family Asteraceae; genus Silybum; species Silybum marianum. Next base: position 12,701,812 of record CM072538.1, on the reverse strand, counting down.
AAGCACTCACCACTTCTCTTTAGTGAGAACTCCTCAGCAAAACGATGTTGCTGAAAGAAGGAATCGAACTATTATTGAAGCAGCTCACTCAATGCTCAGCGAATCGCATCTACCTACTCAATTCTGGGCTAAAGCAGTTAACACAGCGTGCTTCACTCAGAATCGATCCATTATAGTAAAGTGATTCAAGAAGACCTCCTATGAATTATTTTATGGAAGAAGACTCTCTCTGAAATATCTACACATCTTTGAATGTAGATGATATATTCTAAATGACAGAGATCATTTGGGTAAGTTTGATCCAAAAGCTGATGATGGAATATTCCTTGGATACTCTTCTGTATCTTAGTCTTTCATTATCTTCAACAAGAGAAGACAGCACGTTGAAGAATCTATGCACGTCAAATTTGATGAATCTCGCCCAATTAATTCCACTCCTATCCCTGAAGAAGATAAGGAGTTGAATGAACGGATGAAATCTCATTATGGTGAACCTGAAACTTATTTCAGCTACCAACCCAATGTTGAAACAAATGATGATGGGATCCCTGATCTTCCTACATCAAGCAGTGATTTGTCAACATCTGGGATCAACGTCACTTCTCTCAATCAGATTCCTCAATCTGATACTTCTTTAGGAAATTCTTAAGTGAATAACCAAGCTTCATCTTCTACTAATCAACCCTCTGAATCTCATCCAGAGTTGATCTTAAATGAAGTTCCTGTCGCTGAAACGATCAACGACATCCCTGAAAGAGAGCAAATCGCTGAATCTTTTACTGATCAGTCACCTCAACCTCCAGCTCAACGATGGACTGCAAATCATCCAATAAATCAAATAATTGGTGATCCAAATGCAGGTATCAAGACTCGTAGAGGTACATCTAATATCTGTCTCTATGTAAAATTCATTTCTCTCGCTGCACCTAAGAAAATAGACCAAGCTATCTTTGATCCTAGTTGGGTCTCTGCCATACAGGAAGAACTAACTGAGTTTTGTAGAAACAAAGTTTGGAATCTTGTTCCTCATCCCTCTGATAAAACTGTAATAGGTACCAAATGGGTTTTTCGAAATAAGCTGGATGAAAATGACACTGTAATTCGCAATAAGGCTAGACTTGTTGCTCAGGGATACAGACAGGAAGAAGGTATTGACTATGATGAGACATTTGCTCTTGTTGCTAGATTAGAAGCCATAAGACTCTTTTTAGCTTATGATGCCCGTAAAGACTTTAAAGTTTTTCAAATGGATATTAAAAGTGCTTTTTTAAATGGAAAACTCAGCGAGGAAGTTTATGTTGAACAACCTCCTGGTTTCGCTGACCCACATCATCCTGGTTATGTTTTCAAACTTCAGAAAGCTCTTTACGGGTTAAAACAAGCTCCTAGAGCTTGGTATGATACTCTCTCTAAGTTCCTTCTTAAAGAAAAATTTGTTCGTGGAAAAATTGACCAAACTCTATTTTTAAGAAAATATAAAGGTCATACTATTCTTGCTCAAATGTATGTTGATGACATTATTTTTGGCTCCACAACTCAAATTATGCACTCGTTTTGCAAACAGAATGAAGAAAGAATATAAAATGAGTATGATGGGTGAACTAACATATTTTCTAGGTTTGCAGATTAAGCAATCTGACAAAGGAATTTTCATTTATCAAAGTAAATATGTTAAAAACATGCTGAACAAGTTTGATATGAATCAATGATCAGCGATGAAGACCCCAATGGCACCTCCTCTAACATTGAATAAGGACCCAAATGGGAAACCTGTCAATGTCACTGCCTATCGTGGGATGATTGGGTCTCTGCTATATCTTACAGCGAGTAGACCTGATATCATGTATTTTACATGTCTCTGTGCTCGGTATCAAACTGAACCAAAGGAATCTCACCTCATCGTTGTAAAGCGAATTTTCAGATATCTGAAAGGAACTCCTAATCTGGGTCTTTGGTATCCCGAAGGCTCAGGGTTCGATCTAATAGGTTACTCTGATAGTGATTTTGCAGGATGCAAGATTGATAGAAAGAGCACCACTGGCGGATGTCAGCTATTAGGTGGTAAGTTGACAAGTTGGACAAGTAAGAAGCAAAACTATGTGTCCACATCTACCGCTGAAGCTGAATACGTAGCCGCTGGTAGCTATTATGCTCAAATCCTATAGATGAGAAATCAGCTGAGAGATTATGATCTCAAACTTTCTAAAATCCATATTTATTGTGATAGCACTAGTGCTATTGCAATTGCAACTAACCATGTCCTTCATTAAAAAACCAAGCACATTGAGATTCAATATCACTTTATCAGAGACCATGTGATGAATGGAGAAGTGGAACTTCATGTCGTTCCAACTGAATATCAGCTCGCTGATCTTTTCACCAAACCTCTGATGAAGCTAGATTCAATCTACTCATCAGCGAACTTGGTATGTTAAATGCTGAATAATTCCCATTCTCTGAACTCTGATTCAGCGATACTTGATCATTCTCACCCAGGTATGAGCTTCTAAACCTTTACACTCCCTGAATATTTTCTTTCAGGGAATGTCTTCAAACTAAAAACCCATCACTGACAATCCTTTATTGTCTATTGATGAAGAATTTAAGGATAATGATTAACATTTTTTAATGATAATCATTTTCAAATTTTTTCAAATAAGAAAAGGACACGTCAGACCTTTATCTGACACATGACGGACCACGATGTTTCCTTTCCTACTCCTTTCTAGGAACGTGCGCTAGGTCATCATTACTTTTCAAAAAGCTAAAACTGTCGTTTAGCTATCCTTTCTCTCTCCTCATGCTATTTAAGCAATTCATTTCCTCATTTGATTCTTTACGCGCTCTTTACTCTCAAAAAGCAAGAATCTTCTTTGAATCTTCAAGCCTTCCTCAAGAACACCAAGAACACGCACTTGTGCATTTTTCTTTGATTTTAACGTTTAAGGTTTGATCTAACCCTATTCTTTACTTAAAACACAAATGTCGTTTATCACATCATGAACTTTATAACTTCTTATAAAATCAAATCCAATTTTAAGTCAAAATTAATGTGATAAAATTTCTTTACCAAAAACCTGTTCTGGATTAGTCTTGAAACAGAAGACCATTTTAGGTATTTTTATTACCAAGTTTTTCTCCACTTTCTAAAAAATTGTGGTACTAACAACTTTTTTGATCTTTGTTCATCAAAACACTTTTTTTTCTTCTACACTTTTTAGTAATCTTTGTACCAAAAACTTCTTCTGGTTTATTACCCTTGTATTAAACCATGATTTTCCTATTTGGTGTTCCCATCTTTGAAACAGACATGGCAACTTCGAGCAAGAACACTCAGGCCGCTGCACAAGAACCAATTGTCCTCATCAAAGCACCTGCAAGTGCCTTTGACTTGGACCAAGCTACTTTCAAGGCTTGCAACTACCTTTCCCTGGTGGATATCCCTGCTGAAAAATCATACTTCAACGATGGTGCTACCTTCATCAAAGCTTGTCCTCTGATGTATGCCTTTGTGCACAATCCCGTGGGAATCACTGCGCATCTTCAGGCTCTCTTGTACACGGCATACTACACAACCCTCACCACTGACAAGGGCAAGAAGCTCTCTGCTATCCGCTTCACTATCCCTGCTCTCGGCGATTTTGCCTTCACCTCAGGCTTTCTTCGGAATGCCCTTCGCCTTCCTTCCAGAGGTAAGAATGAGTCCTGGGCCCCTGAGCCCACCAAGGAACACATAGAGGCCTTCTTGGACTCTATTGGCTATGTTTGGGAAAACCCTAAATTCAAGACTGTGGGATCAAAGATGGAAAAGAAGCGTCTTCCAGGTTGCTGGCAATACATCTTCACCCAAGTGATTCAGTGCTTGGGCTCCAAGATTGGCTCTCATGATCAAGCCAGCAAGCACTTCCAGGACCTTGGCTATGCTCTCTGCACAAACTACAAGCTGAACTATGCGGACTACATATTCAGCGATATGTACAACAGGGTAAAAGCTGGTAAGAGGAACCAATTCATTCCTTACCCTAGGTTCTTTGCAACTATCTTGGAAGTTGCCTTCCAGGATGAATATCCAAAAGTCGCCAACCAAAGCTTCTCGATGGTCGGAAAGAAGTCTCTGGACATTGATGTCCAATCAGATGATGCTCCCTTTACCCCCTACATGCAGCAACTCATCAATGCAGCAAAACGTGTGTCCATCTCACTGAACGACCCATCAGTGAGTATCCCCGACACCTCCTCTCCCTCCAAAAGAAAGGAACCAACCGATGGTCATAAAAAGACCATCGCTCTTAAGCCAGCTGCAAAGAAACAAAGGAAGGAAGTCTCTCAAAAGACTTCCCTTCCTGATTCAGGCGTAATACCAACGTCTTCTAAAGCCACAGCCACGACAATGGTCTCTGCATCCGTTGCCGTTTCTTCAGCACTACCACCACATTCAGCGACTAGGGTCACTGAACGTGTTATAGCCAGCTCCGCTGAAGCTGGATCAGGTACTACATTCACATCCTTCTCTTCCTCTTCCACCATCTCTTCTTTGGTCCTCACACAAACATATGATTCAGAGATAGTTGTCCCTATCCCTGATGATGTTGCATCGCTCGCTGTCCAAACTTCAGTGTTGTTTCGACAATCTGAACTTTGGAAAGCCAATACTACAGGACTTCAACATGTCTCTCACAGACATACTAAGACACAGGCTAGTGATCCACATGACACTGTCGTAGTACACGTTGTCCCTGAGAGTAATCCTCATGATACTCTCAAGGTAAATAACATGTCTTCTCATCCTTCTTCTAACCCAGAGCTCTTCTTGGCTACTCTGTCTATGTTGTCATCAGGTATTGCACCTCTTGTCTCTACATCAGCAACCACTGTCACTGCCTCCAAGGCTGCTGCTGCCGTTGCTGCTCCCTCCAGTGCTCTCAAAGGGAAATCTCCTCAGCAACCAAAAACGGATGCTGAACTGCGCAAAATAAAGCAAGAGAAGCTTTCTTCAAAGCTTCCTCCCTTTGCTATGGAGATTCCCAAAATCGTTCTTCCTATCCCCACATTCCCTGCAATTGACTTTTTGGTCAATTAATTGTGCTCTCACAAGGGCTAGGGTAGACAACCTTCAAACGTCCGTTGAGTACATCTTTCTTCCAGACTGTCGCTGGTAATCCAGGGATGAAGGCCACCATCAACAATGTCTACACTGACATATAGGCGATCAAGGCTGAGAACCTGGCTCATCAGCAAGCTCTTGCCCAGCTGGAGAAGAAGGTAGAAACACAAGACACGTGCTAGAGTCTATTCAAAAGACTCAGTCCGACATGATGCAAATGCTGACCAAAATACAGGAAGCTACCTCTTCCTTCAATACTGCTAATCGGACTTCGTTGAACCAAGGCGTTTAGACTCAGACTGCGCACACCACTTCTCTGAAGGACATTGGGTCCAATATGCGTACTCTGATGGTGCACGTTCTCCCCGCTGACAACATCGAGGGGGAGAGATGTGCCAAAGAAATCGCTGAAGAGATTATCGGAGAGGCTAATGAAAGATTCCCTGAAACTCCGATATCTCCCTACATTAAGTGAAACCCTACTTCCTATGTCGCCTAAAAAGTAGACGAGGAGGAAGATGATGAGGAGGAAGAAGACGATGAAGGAGACAACGATGACAACCCTCACTATGGGGGAAATGATGATGATGATGATGATGACGACATCCCTCCCGGTGCTCTTGAGCACTTTAAAAATAATAGACCAGGCAACTTCATGCCTGAAGTAGTCTACAGGGAGCCCTTGGGGGACGGACCACCTCCTACTCAGGATCTGTCCAACCAATCAGGCAAAGGAAATCAGGTGGTAGATCTTGATGCCACCATTCCAATAACTGAGGGGGAGACCGCTGTAGAGGTAACTCTTCCCCTTATCCCTTATACTCCCATCTCAGGACCTCCAACCTATCCTTCTTACTCTCCTCCAAACTTTGGTGCTGACCAACCTCTCTCTCCATCTCCCATTCTCAGTGAGTCTAGTCCCTAAAGGACTCCACTTTTTGGAAGGAACCTTCATCAGAGGAGCAGTTTATGTACATATCTGACTCTGACTCTGAATATGAAGAAGGCCTAATTCCCAGACGTCGCGCACAAAGACCCCTAATAAGCGAGCCTGAAGAGGAAGAAAGGCGAATAAACTTTTTAAAAGAACTTGAAGCCAAAAGAATATAGATGCCCTCTGCTGAACCAGACAATCCCATTCCTATCAGCGTAGTGGATGACTTCTATTTTCTATCAAAGGAGGAGAGAGCACAAGCACTTGAAGCTCAGAGATTAAGGGATGAAAAGATGAAACAAACAGAGAGTGATCTAGAGCTTGCAAGAAAAATACTCAGGGAGGATGCTGCTAAAGACAAGGCGACTAAAGAGCAGATCGAGAAAAGTCAAAGAGTCGATGAACCTCTGGCACAAAGCAAACTAAACGAAGAAAATATTAAAGTGAATCACATCCTCGCTCAAGAGAAGATCCTCAATGCTCTAACCAATGAAGAACCAAGCCACAGAGAAAAATAACTACGTTGGTGCATTGAAAGATTCAATTTTCGGAGGTCTGATTCAAAAATCATTCGAGCAACGATTGAAGGACGTCCTTCCAAAAGGTATGGACTGAAGGTATTTGTTTGAATGTACAGGCATACGAAGGTTGAAAAACAAGAAGCCAAATTCTTGAAGTTCTATGAATACTCTAAATGGCTAGAAACCAGAGATGCCATTCAGGGTTCCAAATCAAAGTTTAAAGATGTGGTGGAAAGAGCATTGGATCAGCTTCTTCAGATGATGTCACAACATGTGCAAGTTCCGCCTCTCGCTGAGCCTACAAGAAAGAAAAGATCGAATGTTGAAGGAGGTTCATCTTCTAAAAATGAACGTGAAACCAAATTCAACTACGAAACCATTCTCGGCCACCTGGAAATCCTTAACGTCTCGATGCTAAATGTCTCTCTCCCTCAAGACAGAAAATATGAAGAAAATGAAATCATCACCTTCCCTGAACCAGGCATGATCTTCTTGGATAATGATGGATTCTTAGGGCTTTTCAGAAACAAAGAAGTCAGCAAGGGTCCATCAGCCTTCATAAAGATCATGCATCACTACTGATGGTCAGATGATCCGCTGATGAATCGACAGAAGAGGCTCTATGAAAATGAAATACAAAAAATACATGAAAAGCTCTCTGATTGATTGATAGTTTTTTTTTTCCTTTGTATTACTCTTCAATGTATTGTACTTATTTTTTTTCCTTTGTATTACTCTTCAATGTATTGTACTTCTCTCTACTTACAAATTTGTAATTTCATTATTCATGTAATTTCTTCAGATTATTAATGAAATTTCAAATGAAGTACTCTACTCCAATTGTGTACTGAAAAGATCCCTAAAAAACAGTAAATGGGACAATGAACATAAGAGTTCTAATTCTTTACAAACCTATTTACTCACTTATATTTCTTTCTGAAATTTAAATCAGTGAATGTACTTAAAGTCTCTACTTGTAAAAATTGTGTTTTCATATCCTTATAAATGAAACTCAATGTCTATAATAGATTAGCTGAAAAAGATCTCACAGATTAGTACTTAGAAATTTTTACTTTAATATTTCTTAAGTCCCTACTAATTATTTCAAGCAGTTTTCCTATGTTGCTTAATCATAATCAAATAGGGGAGATTGTTGATCATAACTCATCTCAGTGATTTGAATATGATTCCTCTGTATACTTAGTGAAATTCCATGTGTAAACTTATGCTTAAAATTCAGCGATAGCATACGCTGAGTGTTATCAGCGATCGCTGAAGTTCAAAAGCCTCAAGTCTACCTCTGAAGATCTGAAGATCAACCATCACACCAAAAGAACATTCAGCGAAAGTCGAAGACCAAGCTGAAGAAAGAGATAGTCAGCTAATGATCTGAAGCGGTTCAGCGATGGCAATGAATATCTAAAGTCAGAGTGTGAAGTCTTGTCAAAGCCTCAGCGATACTATGAAAGTTCATCCTTGAAGTTTCAAGTTCAGCGATCAAATGAAGCTTCTCAAACAAGATTGATGTTGATCTTATCCTCGATGCACAAAAGTCAAACCTTATACTATGTCAGAGAAGGACGTACAGATTGTCTCTTATGTCCTCATCATATCTGATATGGTACTGTTCACACGCGGCCAAAAGCATGATTGCTTTTGAACAAAGGACAAGCTTCCTATGAAAGCTTGACACGTGGCATATACCTTTTCTCTTGCATTAAATGCAAACGGGTATAAATAAGATGAAGATATCTTCTTCATCTTCATGCATGCTACTTTCTATTTCCTAAACCTCTGTCTCTTTTCTTTCTCATTTCCTTGTGCATCAATATGTGTGATTTCTTAAGTTACAATAGAATAGGTTTACTTGTTCTAATTCCGCTTGTAACTGTAAATTTGTTTATTCAATATAAATTTATTTAAAAACGAAAATCTGACTATTTGTATTCAACCCCTCCCCCCTTCTACAAACTGTTTCTATATCCTTGAACTCTTGTAGACTCCTTAGGGACCAACAACAATAATGTCTAGCATATAAATACAAGGTTAGGGCTAATAGACATTAACTAGAGATTAGAAAGGTCATTCACGAGAGATTAGAAAGGTCATTCACGAGAGATTAGAAAGCATATAGCTAGATCATATTAGAGAGGTTAAGAGAGAAATTATTGTAATCATAAATATACAAGTGAGATATATGACATAAAGTGTTTTTATTGATATTATTCTTGTTTATTGTGTTCATCACATCGTTACCTGCTCATATACTAGGATCCACAAAACCCCTTGTCGGGGTTTACAATTTGGGAGAGAGGGAGAGGGGAGAGATCCAAGGCCACAAGAGAGAGGGAAAAAGATGCTAGGGTTTGATCCCTAGCAGTTTATTTATAAGCCCTCTTAGCTTCTTGACTAAGTTATCTCTTATTTACAACTAGCCCATTGAACTAATAAGCTTGTTAAACAACTTTAACCAATTATCATTCAGTCCTTGTACTTTATATAGTTAATCTAATTAATTATATTTTAGCTTCTAATTAATGTATCATCAAATGACAAATTAATAAACTAATTAGTTTTATTCCCTTTATTCTTCTGATTGTTTATTTGGGTCTTAAGGCCAACCAAAACGACCCTACTATTATTAGAAGTATTAGCAATAGCTAATGATTCTTGACACTATATCCAACACTTATATGATCTTATTCATCGTCTCTACCAAAGCAAACCAACATACAAACACACACACACCCACACACACACACCTACTCATAGTTTATCCTCGTCTCTCTATTAAAGATGTAAACACCATAATGATTGTGAAAAAGGGACAACTTTAAAAAATCACACTAAATCACACCGTAAATAACACTCTAATCCGTCTAAAATGCACTTTCAAGTAAAGAAAACTATATTTTCTTCACACATAGTGTAACACCCCCTTCCCGAGATGGAAAAGGAGGTTACTTTCAAACTCAAAACAAACTGCTAACGGAAGCATACAGAGCACTAACAAAACTTTTAAAAAAACACCATAAAATTTTACTCGAACCATACATTTTTTTACAATGTACACTTTTTGATAATAATAATAATAATAATAATAATAAGCCTACAATTTCCATCAACGAACCTCTTAAATAGGTAGATACTTTGAATCTCATACTCCTTAGTTTCCCCTGAATACCTGCCGCGAAGAAAGCAAAGCGGCTGAGCCAAACGCTCAGTGCACAGATACGATATACCAAACAAATACTCAAAACAACATCGGATGATACGAAATCTTAAATTTAGGAAACGAACATACTTGAGACGAAACTCGAAGTTCTAAATGTACATGAAAGCCAGACTAAATACCACACCCAGATGAACTCCAAACAACATATTTTCCAAAAAGAACACAGAAAACGAGACTAAAAGAAGTTAGACCGAATAAATGATTTTAACAAGTTTAATCAATCTATAACAAAATGAATATATCAGAATTCATTATTTTAGAACATTAAATCTTATCAAATATCAAAATTGTCAAATCGGATCAAAAACTTATCGTTACATACCCAAACGAATCTGAGAAAACTTAATCAAAATCATACAATGGGATTGTATACCGAGCTCAAACAAATAATCACATACGCTTGTATTTCATAGCACATATAGACAGATACAACAAGGTCAGACATAGCCACATGGATACGTACATTGGACATGCACATCCAACTGTACTAAATAATGTGAGATGCGGTGTTGGACACTACATCGTCATCCACCCTACAAACAAATCAAATATGCTAGGGCCGACCCATACGCCTCTTAAATAAAATCACCCGTCACACCAAGATCAGCTCTCACCATAGCACAAAAATAATCGAAGGAGATGTCGTGGACTGATCACACCGTCAAAGTGGTATCATATCATCGGTGCCACAATGACGTGCCTATGGTACCCCTATAGGTGGTTAGTAGCTCGGTATATCAAAAGAACGAAAGTAGGTCACGACACATGTGATCACACTTAAGATGAGAAACAAACATACAACTTAAAAAAGAAATAAAAAAAGGTATATTGACTATACAAAAATATTGACCAATCCCCTTAAAAAGCTTCATAATTTCGAACACACTTTATCGAACGACTTACGAATCGAAAGGGAGTTTAAGTGACACGAGTTTAGTAAACCATTGACATGACTTTGTATAAGAAATCTTACAAAATATTTAGAACCAAAAACATATAGCGAATAAAATCCGACATAGACTAAGAATCTCGCACTTACAATCTTCCTAAATCAAGGCAAACTGTTTCCAGCATTTTACATATTTAAAAATCCAACATTTTCTCATACTTAAAGAAGGATTTAGAAATGTAAACAAAGATTTTAGATAAATGATTTGTGATTCCAAAGAACCAAGAATGAACTGAATCTCATTAAAAATGAATTTTATACGAATTTGCGAAAACAGTGTCGTTGTTCTCGTCTAGAAATAGACCAGTTTCGGAAAACTCAGATATTAGACATTTTAGCATAAGAATCACATTTATCTCGTGTGCAGTAATTTGTAGTAGACATCTCTATGTTTTCAAAAACGTATCGTATGACTTAATCCGATAAACGAGCGATTTGTTATGATTTTTACAAATAACATGAAATTTTCAGAGCGAAAATCAGCAGATTTATAAATAGAACTCGATGTCTTTAACATACTCAAATCTCGATTTATCGTATCTAAAACCAAAACAAAATTCACCCAAGAATAGACATGATTCAATAATCAATTAATTGAATGAAAACACAATCAACACGGTGAAAGAAGGAACACATTGCACATCAAATCGAACGAAAGAACTTGATAGTAAAGAACGGAAATCGTACATATGTGTAACGAATCGAATAAACATAAAAAAAAAGCGATCATATATACAACGAATGGAATTAATACAAGAAGGGAATAAAGAATCCGTACCTTAACCAAAATCTGAAACTCACTAACGAGAACTCCATCGAATTTCTTCAACAAATCTTTAAAACCACGATCAAAACTTCAAATACAAATCCAACTTCTAACCCTAAAGATTGCTACTTATAACTCTAGATTTTCAAAATAACTATCGTCCATTTTTTTTCCTTTCTCCATGAATTTAATTGCTCAAACAAAGTGGATAAATACTAAACCTAAAATCCCTATAGATATGCAATCCCTATAGATATGCAACTACACGGCCCATCAGAAAAAGGGATTAACCAAAATCTACAAACTTTTGCATATTGATAAAACTAAACCCCTTTAGTCTTATAAAGTTTCCAAACTTAATACTTATATACTTGCTTATTAATTTCATAAAATTACGGGTTGTTACACATAGAATCTAACAAGAGAGAGAAAAAATGGGAGGGAAAATGGATGAAAGAGAAATATACAAGAAAGTGTTAGATATATGTGCAAGGAACAAGACTTTTCGATGTTAACTATATTATTGATTACATATTAACTTATGGGGTCACACATACAGAGCAATAACGACACTAATTAAGTTTTATCTTTTTAGTTAAAAATCGAATCTTGTTATTCTAAGTTTTATCTTTTTAGTTGATCTATTCTACTCAATCTAATCTTGGCTTTTCAAAATCATTTTACATAAAGTTTGATCTTTCCGTTGTACATATTATTTATATTATTTTTTTAAAACGGTTTTAAGCATATCCATGATTTCCAACAGAAAAAAGGTTGAGAATTTTAACTATGGACATAAAATGGGTTTCATATGTGTTTAATCTATGTGTTTTGGGGATGATGGATAGAGGGGGAGGGTCGGACGGGGGTTGGTGGAAATGGAGGGTAAGGTCTGCCCTAAAGGAGAGTGGTGTGAGTTGAGTGGGATGACATTTTATAGGGCCGTAGACGAGATGTAAAAGAGGGACCTCGATAAGTATGACAAAACTTCAATAAATTATTTGAATCATCATAAATAAAACTAGTGTGACCACCGCGCGTTGCGCGGTAGCGATACAATTTTTAAGAAAATATATTAGATTTAGTTAAGATATAATATAAATCGGTTAATAACTAATGAGATACGATGTGAAACGATGAATATATTTCTTTAAGTAGTTAATTTGTACATTTTGATACTTATTTGTTGTTACAAAGAGTTTGAGATACACCACTAACTTAATAAGTTTGAGATACATTGATAATAATTTTATTGTAATGTTATTAGAACTCAAATCGTTAATGTCTATATCACTATTAATGTTTCAAAGAATTTGAAGATCTTTTTCTTCAAAAAAACGTCTCCTAAGATTTGAGTTGGCAAAAGGAATTACCTTCTTTTGTTCATCACGTTTTCTTACTAATGTGGGATAACCAAACTAACGACATGTCAAGATTTAATAAGTATTTCATTCTTGTGATATCATATTGTTACTTATGATTGTTACTTTAGTATAACATAAATATTAAAAACAATATTTATTATTATTTTCTGAATAAAATTTCGGTTTTATTTAATTGTCATGTACATATTAGAGAGAGAAAAAGAAAGAGAGAGATGTACTTAACTTAACTTTGCTTTATATATTATAATCAATAAAAAATAAAATGATTTATCGAATTAATGATAGGTTTTTCAAATTGATGAAAGAAATAATCCAAAAATATATTTTATCACAATATTGATAGTTTGATTACATTGATTGTCGTAGAAATAAAAATAATAAATTGTATTGATTTTTACTCAATGAAAAAATTAAATTGAAAGGTTTAAATATTAATACCTCGCGTTAGTTTAGATTAAAGATAAATCAAAATAATAGAAAAAAATATAAATTAAATTAAATCTTCTCATTAATTTTTTTAACATTTATATTTAAATGTCTTAAATTGTTATAAAAATTTCATTTATATACATTTATTCATAATAATTAAAAGAAGAATATAAGGATGCGTTTGGTACAGAGAATGGAATTGCAGAGAAATGCTTGCAGAGAATGGAATTGCAGAGAAAGAGAATTGGTCCAGAGAAAATGAATTGACTCTTCTGTTTGGTAGCACAGAGAGTTCAACCGAGAAATGTAACAGAGAATCATTTCTCTTGTTTGATACGATAGAAAGCTGTACCCTATTACGCCAAAACAGACCCTATTAAGCTAAAACAACAGCTTAACCAAACATACCAGGACAACAAAATACCAAACAGACCCTATTAAGCCAAAGCAGACCCTATGAAGCCAAAGCAGACCCTATGAAGCCAAAGCAGACCCTATTAAGCTAAAACAGACCCTATTAAGCCAAAACAGATCCTATTACGCCAAAACAGACCTTATTAAAACAAACCCTATTCAGCCAAAACAAACCCTATTAAGCCAAAAAAGCAGCTTTACCAAACAGATCAGTAAAACAACATACCAAAGAGACCCTATTAAGCCAAACAGACTCTATTAAGCCAAAACAGACCCTATTAAGCCAAACAGACCATATTAAGCCAAAACAGACCCTATTAAGCCAAAACAGACCCTATTAAGCCAAAGCATACCCTATTAAGCCAAAGCAGACCCTATTAATCCAAGCAGACCCTATTAAGCCAAGCAGATCCTATTAAGCCAAACAGACCCTATTAACCCAAAACGGACCGTATTAAGCCAAAACAGACCCTTTAAAGCCACAACAAAACAGACCCTATTATGCCAAATCATACCCTATTATGCCAAAACAGACCCTATTAAGCCAAAGAGACCCTATTAAGCCAAGCAGACCCTATTAAGCCAAACATACCCTATTAACCCAAAACGGACCCTATTAAGCCAAAACAAACCCTATTAAGCCAAAACATACCCTATTAAGCCAAAATATATCCTACTAAGCCAAAACATACCCTACTAAGCCAAAACAGACCCTATCAAGCCAAAACAACAGCTTAACCAAACAACAAGCGTCAATTGAAATATTTCAACTCTCAAAGAGAAACCAAATTTTCAATTCTCTCCTTTTCTTTTCATGTGGGAGGGAAATAAAAATAGAGAAAAGGAATTGTTTATTTTCTCATTCCTTCTTTTCTTTGGTGTCAACAAACAAGGGAATTGTTTCCAATTCCTTTTCTCTGCTACCAAATCTCTCTACCAAACACACCCTAAAGGGTTAGACAATTAATGAGGTATATTGATTTATAATAATTGCAACAACAACCACAAGTCACGGGATGAAATTATAAATCCTATAAACATGAGAATCACTTCTTTCAAAAAAAAATCAATTTGTTTTATTTTTTTCTTCCCTTTAGCTATTTGTCAATATTGTACACATCCATTGGAGTAATTCAAAACCCCAATTATGACATCCCTTCTCTCCCACTTCACACCTCGGAACGCGCCGTTCTTACCTAACATTCATTCTAAAATCCTGTAGTAAAATCCTCGGAACGCGCCGTTCTTACCTAACATTTAGCTCGTTACAAACCAAATATCTGAAATTTTTTGACAAAAAATATGTCGATATTTGATCATAAAAAGAATATTTTCACTAAGATTTGAGGACAATTTGTTAAGTATGAAGTCATAGACATAGTAAATTCTCACAACAATGACAATGTTTATAGTAATTATCAATCACTTTTATATTGCTATTGTCAATACGACTTAATTTTTTTAAATCATCAGATCCTATAATCACAAAAGATCAAAATTTTATTCCAATCTATAAAAACAAATCCAACAATATGGAAAAGAAGAAATACGTAATAAAAAATAACATTTTTATAAACATATAATTTCTACAAACCTGTTTAAAATCATTCATGTCTTCATCATCATCGGATCCTGTAATCACAAAAGATCAAAATTTTATTCGAATCTATAAAAACAAATCCAACAATATGGAAAAGAAGAAATATGTAATAACAAATAACATTTTTATAAACATATAATTTCTACAAATCTGTTTAAAATCATTCAGGTCTTCATCAACTCTCATTTCCTTCATCCTCCATCAATAGAATTTTCTAAATTTCATAAAAAAATTATCTGAATCTAATTTTATTCAAACGTAAACACAATCATATCCCATTACAACAACAAATCCAACAATATGGAAATTGAAATAATATAATTACAACATACTTAAAAACAAAGTGTAATCCTATAAATTTCTTTGATGGAGGGGATGAAGAAGATATAAGTTGAAGAACTCATTGAAGATTTTAAACAGGTATGTTGTAATTATATTATTTTAATTTCTTTGTCAAAAGAAATATATATTATTTCAATTTCCATATTGTTAGATTTGTTGGTTGTAATAGGATATGATTATGTTTACGTTTGAATAATATAGATTAAGATGAAATTTTGTTGAAATTTTAGAAAATTCTATTGGTGGAGGATGAAGAAAATGAGAGTTGATGAAAACGTGGATTATTTTAAACATGTATGTAGAAATTATATGTTTATAAAAATGTAATTTGTTATTACATATTTTTTCTTTTTCATATTATTGGAGTTGTTGTTATAGATTTTATTGAAAAATAAGGGTTCGTAAAATGAATAATACATAAGTGATAGAGAGGAAGAATCATACCTAAGTTGTATTCTCATGTTAAACCTGAAAAACGATCTTGTTAAATAATAACAAATAAAAAACTGAAGAAACAAATCAAGTGAGGGAGAGAAAAAACTTTACCTGAACAAATATTTTGTTGAATAATGATTTATGAAATGAATAATCCATCAATTTATAGAGAGGAAGAAGAAGAAGTTTATTAATTGATAATAATAACAAATTAAAAAGATGAAAGAAACAAATCAAGTCATGGAAAGAACAAACTTTACCTGAACAAATATTTTGTTGAATAATAATGATTCATAAAATAAAGAATACATCAATTTATAGAACGGAAGAAGAAGAGATGTATTAATTGATAAATTATGGAGAAGCACATGAAAGAGTTTGGAGGTTTCACCTCCAAGAATGAAGATGAAAAGGTTGGAGGGTAAAAACTTTAAAATTACAAAAATAACCCTATCATAATGAATTTCATGTTTTAAATATAAGGACAAAATAGTCTTTTATATATCAAATATTTTAAAAAATTAAAAATCTAAGAAAAAAGAAAAATAGTCTTCTAATGCTTAGAGAAGGACACATCATTATGTTTGGTTCCTCCTTTAATATATATATATATATAGATAGATTGAATTCAAGAAATATTGATAGTTCATATAAAACTGTTTATCCAAGTATTCCTATACGCAAAATCAATCCATGATAGTATTTAAGTTTTAGACACTCAATATTAGGTAATTATGAGTCAATAGTTTATAAAAAAAGAATGGTAGCTTTGAAAAGTAAATTTAGCTTTAAGTTGGATCGTCTCCTATGGTTAGTAATTTTTCAAACGGTAGCAATTTATTTAGTTGATAACAAGAAAATCTATTTTATTGTAATACAAAAAAATAACTCTGAAGTAATCAATAGAGTAAGTGAGATAAATCACATAGATGATTATCAATTTATTATGGCCAATAAATGAGGATGAATGAGGATGTGTGAGAATGTGGGGGAAAAAGTTATTCGTTGAGACCCGAGAAGAAAAATAATGAATTTGACTAGGGGTTGTACGCGGTTTGGGTTGGACGGTTTTTGGTATTTTTACAACCCAACTTAATTATGGCGGTTTGAAAAATCTCAAACTAACCCAACCCAACTCATTCAAAAGTACAACCCAACCCAACCCTTGCGGTTTGTGGCGGGTTAGCGGTTTGGTAGTATACATAAAATTGAGAATGAAATACGATAAATACTACTAAAAATATACAAAGAGTTTCGTTAAAGGATTTCTATGTTTTGTCGTATATATCAATTCTTGTCGGATCTCTTCACATTTCTTAAAAAGAAAGTTATAAAGAATCCTAACGAAAAACTAGATGAAACCATTACTTATTGCTAAAATCTTTATATGTATGTGTGTATATATAAGTGTGATTTTGTTATATTGTGATACCATTAAATAAATTTTCTTTAATATATTAAGATTGATTTCTAATGCTATGTGACTAAATTTAGATGATATTGTCACGTCGATAAAAGTTGTATTCATATAAATGAATGAAATATAATATATATATATATATATATATACCATTTATTTCATATTTGCATCCATTGATCCGACCAATTGACTTCAAATTTATATGTATTTATCGTGTTCATTTGTATGTTGATAGAAGCAATAACTTAAAACCAACATTACTTAAAGCTCAATTGTTAAACCGTAATCTACAATCAAAAATTAACATTTATCTAAAAACGCATTCTCACTTGGATTAAGTTTTGGCTTTGGTTTCTAAATTGAACTAATAATATGTCTTTTTTTTAGATGTAAATTGGAATAAAATACATATATATTTTTGGGTTGTAAATTATAATGTTGTAAATATTATATATATAGAGGAAAGTTCAAATGTGAACTCATTTTTTGTTGTGAACGTGAGGACGAATCTCAGCCACTTATCCGGTCAATAAAGGCGGCTTTGACCTGGTTCCCCTCCTTTAATAATCTCCACCCTCCCATGAATCGCGTCAATCCTCCGTGATCGCGTCCACCATCACTACTAGAAAATTGAGTATTTTCAATGAAAATTTTCAACGGAAAATGTCGTTGAAAATTTTCTACGAATTTTAGAGAGATTATTGATAAAACATAAATTTTCTACGAATTTTCAACGAATTTCCGTTGAAAATCTCTCACAAAATGCATTTTCAACCAAAAACTTTTTGACGAGACATTCCATTGAAAATTTTTTGGTTGAAAATTCATATATGTTTGTGAGAGATTTTCAACGGAAATTCGTTGAAAATTCGTAGAAAATTTATGTTCTGTCAATAATCCTCTAAAATCCGTAGAAAAATTTCAACGACATTTTCCGTTGAAAATTAATTTCCGTTGAATATACTCAATTTTCTAGTAGTGCATAACCGAAGATGTGTGGCTGAGATTCGTCCTCACGTTCACAGCCAAAATTGAGTTCACATTTGAACCTAACCCTATATATATATATATATATATATAATTTTATCGAAATAATATATATTAGTGTCGAGTTGACGGGTTGGATTGGGTTGAGTTTTGCTAACCCAATTTCAACCCTTCTAATTAGAGTGTTGGCGGTTTGACGGGTTGGGTTTAATCAGGTTGTTAGCGGGTTGGGTTAAGCGATTTTCATGGGGTTAACGGTTTTTTATACACCCCTAAATGTGACATATGATTTATAAGCACAAAGAATTATCGATTGATCATTAAATAAGATATCGTGGTTTGTAATGGAGTCCCACTAAAAGACGAAGAAGTTAAACAATAAATGACAAAATTTGAATTCTGTTAAAGGAAAAACGAAAGAGAACAACAAGAAAATAGAGAGAAGGATTATGTGATTCTCATTAATCATAAGCCCTTTAAATAGGGAGGATTACATAGAGATAATGATAACATGGAAGGAGATTTACTCTATAAATAACTCTAACATTTATGTCTATCTCTATCTCTATCTCTATCTCTATCTCTATCTCTATCGTCATATCCATTAGACGATGACACATTTATCCTACAACACTCCCCCTTGTGCCGAGTCAAAAGAGTGATGGTGCACAACTGTTGTCTCGTTAAAACCTTACGCCAAAATAAAAACCCAGTGGGAAAAATAAAAATAGGACGAAGGAAAGAGTACAACGCACCAGTTTATTTGTATTACATAGACTTTTCCTTTAGTCTAATAATCTCTCAGATTCTTACATTAATCATGAGAGTTAAGAAAACAAAATGGTATATAAATTGTTGCCTCACTAAAACCTTACACCAAGGAACAAAACCCAATGGGAAAAATAAAACCTTGGGTGAAGGAAAGAGCACAACATACTAATACTACACATATAGTAGACTCCCCCTTTTGTCTACTACTCCCCCTGATTTGTACATCAATCAAGGGAGTTTGGAAAGCCTCAGTATTCCAATACTTTCTATATGTATTCCCAAATATGATTTTAGTTAATGATTTGGTAAGCAAGTATGTCATATTCTCCTCCCATTTTGCTTGATTCACTCAAATATATATGAGAGTTTGTTATTGCTGATTGTATATAAACTTAAAGCAGAATATGCTTTGTGTTATCACCCTTATCCATTTTGGGAATGAGCTTTTTATATGAGTCAAATAGATAGTTAATATCAGCAAAGACATATCAAGACAATATTTTATGTTTTTCTATAAGGGCTGGTACTTTTGCCTTTCACATTCAACGTAGGTATTGAAATTCCATTATCAATTCCATTTTTCTATTTGTAAGGGAAGTACAAGCCCGCATCAGTGGTTCCAAAATATTAATTTGATATCATTCCAATGATGTTGCGTTGGCGCTGAGCTAAATCTAGCTAACGAGTTCATTGAGAGATACAAAATACGGTCAAGTGTATTGTTCTAAGTACAATAATGCGCCTATTGCACTCAAATAGGGAATTCCAGCTCCCAAAGCCTCTTTGTCATCATCCTTCAGACGAAATGGATCTTTCCTTTTATCCAACACTTCGACCGATCATGGGAGTGCTAGCCGGATGCGCTTTGTCCATATTAAATCGCCTGATTATTTTCTAGACATATGCGATCGGTGAATTAATATCACAAACTCGGTGTCCTACGTAAAACCAAGTTTTCCCAAGATCTTTCATCTCAAAGTCAGATTTTGAATAGAATAAAGTTTCTCTTATTTCATCAAGAGTATTTATTATGTTCATTACATCGACATATAGAGTTATGATTGAACATCTGGAACTCGTTTTCTTTATAAATACGTATGGGCACAGTTCATCGTTTTTATATCCCTTCCCAATGAAGTATTCACTTAGGCAGGCATCCATATCCACCTATGAGCGTTTCAATTTCATGGAAAACGCATTTTGTGGTTTCTACTAATATAATGTCATCAAACACTTTTATATATCTCTTAATCTAGATCCCCATAGAGATATGTAGTAACCACATTCATGAGCTGCATTTCCCGTCCTTCGGAAATTACTAGGCTAATTAATTAGCAGAACGTTATAACGTTCATCACGAGAGAGCAAGTCTTCTCGTCATCAATCCAGGGCGTCGTGAGAAACCTTGCGCCAAAGGAGAGTCTTATACATCATGACTTAATTATTCACATTACGCTTTTATGAAAAATGAATTATCTATGTCTTACGGGCTTTACACTTGGTGGGTTAGCACTACCGGACCAAATACCCGTGTATTTGTCAAATGTAATTATCTTGGATTGCTTCTATTAGGTCAATTTGCTCTTTGTTGACATTTTTCAACTGAGCATGGTTCGATGTCATAGTGCTCTATCATCTCACGAGCAACAATATATGTGAATATCATCAATGAGTATGTACGATCTATCCATCGACTCGTATGCACTTTCATAATTTATTTGAGATTTATTTGATCTCTGGAATCCAATATTAACTTCGGAGCGTCCTCCAGGAATGATTCATAGACATAGTTTTAGTCAGAGATAATCCCATGAGAGGTTTATATATTGATGATAAATGGTTGTGCCTTACTCTTCTTTTCCTTTAGATGAGTATCTATCGAACCAAGTAGCTTCCCCCATTTCCTTTTGGGAGCCACGACCTCAACCACACCTCCATCATGTGTGATTGCAACGCGCTTTCCAATGGCGTTGTGCCCTTGTTTGGGGATTTTTATCCTTACGAATATATTTGCAGCTGGTATATGTGATCTTGTCACTTGTAGAATAACATTAAACGTATCAGGTATCGAGTCTGATTCGTTTGACTTCAATTTTACTTTGTGAAGTTTGGGGATCAAATTGAGACATGATGGGAATATTCTATGACACTTCCAGTCGTTTCCATGGAAAATCTTTTTTCCTATCTCCCCCTAACGACGGGAAGACTGTCTCATCAAAGTGACAACTCGCTAATCTAGCGATAAATAGATCATCCGTCAAGGATTCTAATTAGCGGATAATTGTTGTGGATTCGTATCCAACTTATACTAAATCGTTTTAAGGACCCATTTGGGTGCGCTGTGGGGGCGCAATTGGCACATGTACTACACAACCAAACATGCGTAAATGTAAAATATCAGGCTTATATCCAGTTACCAACTGGTACGCATGATACTGGTTGGCTAGTAGTGGGTCTAAAAACAAATAAGTAAGGCTGCATGTAATATTTGCATAACCCCATGCAAATGCGGGTAAATTGGTGCGCATAACCAATGCCCTATATATCATCTACATTCTTTTGATGACAACTTTTATGAGACCATTTTATATATATACATGGGGTATAGGAAACTCTACATTGATCCGAATATATATATATGCAATAAATATCAATTCCTTATGATGTAAATTCTCTAGCATTCCAAGTCATGTACACTTGATGAGATAGTTAGGGTGGTAAGCCCTTGAATGTGTAACTAGTGCTAGAGTGCAACATCTTATGTGGACAAGAATACGACGTGCGTTCATCGTGTCGAAACCAGAACCATAAAATACTTTAATGGCCCGCATTCTGGTTGTTTATGTCCATAAATATTACCTTGTTATTCATTGTAAGAATGGAATATTTTTGTATTATGTCCTTAGCTTTAGGATGGTCTCATTCTTGTCTTGGCTAAGGATCAGGGTTTATTAAAATTCCAGGTATTCGAGAGGGCTTATTATGATGTTGGTGTTACTTCTTGTGCTGTAGAAGTCAACAATTGCAATTTAGTTAATTAACTCATTTTGCCTTTCACTCTAAAAAGGATGTGTCAATGTGTATTTTTCAATACATAGATCATTATGTCATGACCATGGTGTCTCACGTGGTCATATCGAAACATATATGCATCATTGTCCCAAAGTTCTTTATTGGTGACAAAATGTGATTTAATGACCTAGATAATTTACTAGTTTGACACATTTATTCTCTAATATATGTTTCTTTCATATCATTAGAGTTGATGTACATATATACCCTTTTCCATTCTTATATTATGATTTCCAATTTATATCAATATCTTAACAAGGTTCTCATTAATATATTACTTTAGTGACTATTAATTCTATGCCAGAGGCAATAAAGAGGTGACAGTTCATCGTCTTATGAACTTGCTTAGAGGTTTTATAGACTATTAATTCAATTAACATTAGTCTATCCTTTAAGATTGTGTGAGATTTCCCACAAAAACACTCAAGTTCTCCTCGATACATTCCAACATGGAACGGAGAATATTGAGAGTTTTATATTTGTAATTTTAATGTATTTCTTTACATCTATAATGGTTATATATTTGGTTTAACATCAGCAGATGAAATTAATTTAGTACTTAAATTTCAAATAAACTTATGCTCAATCAATCTTAAATTAATCTAATATAGTTCATTTCCAACTTGTTTTTTTTTTTAGAGCAATTATTATTGCAGTTTTCTTCTTATATTGTCCATTATCTTTTAGGCAGTAGTTGCATTTCTACTCCAAAAATTGTAAAACCCTTTTCGACTCTTGTCATGACCTTTACCGTTTCCATAGTTTTGTCCATGGGGTTATAGATGTCACCTATGTGGAAATGTCTTTAACTCACTGTCCTTTAGAGTTGTTCCACCTCTACACTTTCATTATTGACCATGAGAATTTTCTTTGTCCCAACATATTTAGTGATCTGAAATAACCTTGTTATATCTCTCAACCACTTGCAGTAGGTTGATGAATTTATGTAAAGGTTATACTCTAGCTCACATTGGTTCATTAATATGATTACTACTATATGAAAGGTGAAAATCTTCTATGAGTTCCTTGTCATAAAGATTGAGATGTATTTTGAGCACAACATTTCTTTGTTGAAATCAGTCATTTTCTTGTAATCGAGTGGGTTTCATTCCACTGTTTGATTAGTTTGGAAAGTACATGGTACTAGATACTCCTGATTTTTCTTTTCAGGGTGTCCCACTGTTCTTTAGGGACTCTAGTTAATGGTATTCCATATGAAGGTTGTGACTGATGTATCGTCTCAAAAATCTCAAGATATTTACATGTATTTTAACAGGTGACTTTTAGGGTCAATATGTTTTGATGGGTTTTACATATTTGCCTATTTTATGGTACTCAAGTTCTTTCGAGTCCAGGTGGTTGTAAATAATGGAGAATATATGATTTTCAAAATCATGTTCTATAATTATGTTATGCATGAGATTTCATTATCATAATATTATTGGATTTTTGTATTTTTAAATTTTTGTTGATAGTACTTCATCAATATTTCAATATTCGAAAATAGATCGCAAAGACACTTTTAGATTTCCAGGTAGGAGGGGAATCACGTGGATTACTTAAGTCCCTTCAACCTTAGGGTTATTTACACCCGTTTGACAAAACCTTTCGGTGTTATGCAATTATTTCGTTTAATGAAATACATGAATAACATTTATAATTTTGAGAGATTTTGCCGTTAAGCAAATTAAATATTGGTTTTGCCATAAAATTGAATTTTGATTTTTAACATCTTAATAGTATTTTGGACCTTTTGGTAGAAGATCAGAATACACGGGGGTTGGAAGTGTAACTTCCGAAAGTTATTATAAGAATTGTAAGTAGAAAATTATAATTAAGATAAATATTTGGATATTATATAGAGAAGGCAATTCTAAAACTAAGTCCATGATTTAATTACTAAACATTTTAATACCAAAATAAAACAACTAACTTAAATAAACGATTAACAATTAATTGGTGCAACTTAATATGATAACAATAAGCTAAAATACAATAATTATCCATAATAGCAATGAGAATATTCATGAAATCAATAAAAGTAAAATAAATAATGAACTAAAATTCATGAACTTAGTAATTTAAAGAAAAAAAAATTTAACCCCATCAATGCATATTAAACTAAAGCATCAAGAACTTTAATACAAAAAAATGGTTACTTATAAATATGGATAAATATTCTTTATTTTAATAAAAGTCGTGATCATATCCTTAATTAATTAATAATATAGTCTCCTTTTTAATCTATACCATATAATTTTTTCTTTTGTTCATGTAAAGAAATACATATATTAATTCAAAATTTAAATATTACTATTCAAACAAAGATAACATTCGTTAAATCAAAATAAATATACACGTAATAAGATAGAGAGAAAGGAAATACAATCTTTATTTTTTTTATAAAAGATATGGAACAAAAATAAAGGAATTTTGCATCTCTTCACATTAAAAAGATATGTATTAACTACTTCAAAATCAATATATATATATATATATATATATATATTAAAATCAATCAATAAATAATTCTTATAAAAAATCATGTGGCAAGATGATTTTAAAGCCACGGTCATCAATCATGAAAAATTACATTTTTTTTCACCATCGTTTACAAACAAGATAATAAATGTATGCATATGAAATCTTTGCTTAAGTCTTAATAATCAAAACTCTACATGTACGCAACAGTATAATCTTAATCGATTCATTAGGATATCAAAATTCATGAAGACATAAAACATAAATGAAACGAAAACGTACTTGATTTAATTGACGTAGTTGTAACGCAAACAAGCAACGTGCTTAATTATCCCGTAACATAAACAATGATTTTGGTTTGGTGCCAAATCTAATAAACTTCGTAGAGCGTACGTGCTGATAACGTGTTAAAGGAAAAACGAAAGAGAACAACAAGAAAATAGAGACAAGGATTATGTGATTCTCATTAATCATAAGCCCTTTAAATAGGGAGAATTACATAGAGATAATGATAACATGGAAGGAGATTTACTCCATAAATAACTCTAACATTTATGTCTATCTCTATCTCTATCTCTATCGTCATATCCATTAGACGATAGCACATTTATCCTACAACAAATTCACATTTTTTTCATTGTCCGGCAAAAAAAAGATGTTTTAATTATAAATAAATGAGTAAATTACAATTTTGGTCCCTATGGTTGTCACAAACTATCAGCTCTAGTCTCTATTTGAATCTAATTACATTTTTGGTCACTGTAGTTGCTACTTTAGTTCACTTTTGGTCCCTATAACTGACAACTCTTAACAAAATTCCTTAACTGAGGGGTATATTGGTCATTTTTTGTCATTTTATTCTATTGAAAACAATTCTTTTCCAATGTTCTAAAAAACGTGCATTGGCGCCGCCATGGCGTCGAGGCGCAGCCTTGCCGCCATGTTAACACCCTTGGCGTCGAGATAAGGCGTGGAGCACGCCATGGCGTTACAAGTTTTTAAAATTTTAATTTTTTTAGGTTTTTTTTAAAATTCTAATTTTTTTAGTTTTTTTTTAAATTTTAATTTTTTAAGTTATGGTTTTACAAGTGATATAGCGTTATAAGGCATGTGTGGAAATTTGTGATTTTTAAAAACTTGAATATGGGTAAATGTAAATATAAGTTTATAGTTTCTACTAGTTAAATACTTAATCATTATTGTTCAAACATTGACACACACACACACACACACATATATAGAGGCATAATCAAATGAGAACTCAGTTAATTGTGATACTCATGAGATCCAATGTCGGCCAATCATTTAATACAATTGATGTTATTTCTTAAAATAAATCAAAAGGGTCATTTGGAAATGTGATAATTTAGATTTTTTACAACTAATCAATTCTTTAATTGATCATGCCAATCCTACGATTACGGTATTACCTAATATTAGTTGATTTTAATCCATGGGTTGCCCTAGTTAATCTTTTTGAAACCTACCTATAATACCCCAGATTTCGTTACCGACTAATCTCAGTATATGGATTTATATGGGGAATTGAATTCATTACCGACTTGTACCCCGGACTAAATTATATTGAAATATCAAACAAGGGGTCATATACGTACAAGACGAAACTAAATTTAACTTAAAATGTTAAGTTTATACCTACTAGGGTATAATGTTGATAGTCTAGACTTGAAGGGTTAAAACCGTCAAATGTCTAAACTTCCAATAATTATAAAAGGGAATTAACATAATGAATTATAGAGATATTTTCATTTCATCCTCATCATCTTCTACATAAGACGACTAATTCTACTCTCTCTCTAACTCTTAGTTCTTTCTAGAAATTCTCTCAAACTATTGAAGGTTTTGAGCAATCAATCACAAATTCGGAATCTTCTCCTCGAATCCTTCTTAGAGGTATAAAATTCTCTCATTTTTATTAAGTTTGTTTATGTTAGGATTTGTGAGGTTGGTTTAGAATTGTTTAGATGATTAATATAAGAATTTGTATTGCAAATTATGGTCAAATACATGTTTTGGATGATTGGATTAGTTAAAATTGATGAAGAACCAAAGGGTTAAATTATGTATTCAATAAGGTTAAGTTGGGTGTATAAGATTAACCGCACACTAAGTGTTCAGTTAAATGTCTAAAAGAGCAAAAATTGTATGATTAAGCTTTGAATGTTAACCATTAAGCTCCTTTGTAGTTTTAAGTATGTTAGGCATGTTTTGGAGCATTTAAATGTTGCAAATTATGAAGATTGGATCATAAAAATGAGTTTGGAAAAAGGTGGAAATTGGAGTTTTGGACAACCTTATGTCCAGTACTTTGACGATGCATAACTCTCAAACCACACATCCAAATAAGTTCATATTTTGCATATGGAAAGGTCTTACCATAGACTACAACTGTTATGAAGAGTCGAGAACCCAATTACGACTCTAAGTGACTCAAAACAGTGGGTTTACAGGGCTGTTTGTTGTGCATACGGCTTAATAGCTGCTGTTATGAAGAGTCGAGAACCCAATTACGACTCTAAGTGACGCAAAACAGTGGGTTTACAGGGCTGTTTGTTGTGCATACGGCTTAATAGCTGCTGTTTTGTTTAAGCCATATCTTATAGATGAAGTATCCAAATGAGTTGATTCCAAAGCCAATAGACTCACAAGAATTCATTCTACAACTGTCATTTAAATTATAGAATTTAGATTGACCTCTAAGTTGGGTGAAAATGGTCAAAAAGAAGAGGTCTAGAAGCTGTTGGAATGGAACCGTATAAGGTTAAATGTTGCATTTGAGTTCTTAATTCGTATAAGGCTATTTTTCTTGAAGTCTAAGTTGTTTAGGGTCATTAAGACCTAAGTAATTCCATTAAGAATATGTATGTTATGAGTTGTTATGTCGTGCGATTAATAACCCGTTTATGTATTCGTTAGGCATGCGGACGAATCAAGCTTAATCGTGAACTCCATTTGATCGTGCATTAATTCCAATTCGATTAAGGTACGGATATCATACTTTACTTAACACGGGGATAGCCATTTGTATAAGGCTTCCTAATCCGAATACGTTCATTCCAAATTCCCTTTATGTTGGTAATATTATGGAACTTTGTTTCCTTCCGAAAGATGATGTACATTCTTATTTGAATATTGCTCACTTTGATCATTTGATTTGTTAAATCGTATTTATTGTGAATTGGCAATATAGACTCAATATTGGGAGCATCGATATTGAGATGCTTCCATGGTGGCTAAACTATCATGGCGTCCTCTTGTGTATATTGACTTGACCGGGCACCAGTCAATTAGAGGGCGTATGGATCGATCCTAGGAACCGTTATCAGATAATAATTATGGTCATGGTTAAATCCACGGAGAGGATTGCTTGTGTTGTGCTCGCACCCCTTTCCTCACTGACGCCCGAATGGACTGATCATCCTTCGGGAATGATGCATCTTTTGATGTAGTTTGGTCTTCGAACTCTTGATATGCCTTTGGGACATTTGTTGCTTAACTTTCTTTTGGTTTATCACTTAATTTTATTGAATTCCTTTTGAACTTATTATCTCATATGCATTGGTTAATTGTTACTATCCGTTCACTGAGCATTAAGCTTAGCCGAGATTTTCTTTGCCCTCGGCAGGTACATGACTTAGCAAGGATTTAGGGATGAGAGCTACGGAGATGGAAGAACTAAGATAATCCATGATGACAAACCTTGTGTTAAGCTTGTGGACCTATTGTGGCATCTTCCGTCTTTAACCACGCGGGACGGGGTGTTACACTACCGCCTCCATTTCGACTGAACTCTCGCCTCTCCTCTCGGTTGATTGAAAGTCATGCGATGGTCATGTTGTTACCTCGTCTCTCGATTGATTCCAATTTTACTGTTACCTCGTATGTCGATTGAACTCTCGTCGGAGATGTAACTAAGATCTCGCCGGTGGTGTCGCCGTGAAGGAGGCGGTGGTCCGTGGTCGTCGTGCAGGACACGATGGTCATGCTGCAGGAGGCGGTGGATACATTCGTTTCTTCTTCTTTTGTACTCTATAATTTTCTCTACAATATGAGTAAAAGGCGTCATTTTCTTCATCTACGCCACCATTAAGACAGCGTCCATGCCCGAACGAGCATCACTGACGACGTTATGTCCAGGTAAAGAAATCAAGATCATCGAAACTGTGGTTAATCTTTCTGATGAGTTACCGGTTATCAATGGAGTGGAGATAACTTCACCGGATTTGTTGTTGTCGAAGAGTATGGAATCACACCACCATTTGCCATGGAAGAGGTTTCTTAGTATTTCCAAATATATAACAGTGATTATTTCATCTATTACTTGTATTTCTACTACTTCTTTTATTAGCAATATGAACATAGCAATGAATGTGACGATGATTAGGATGTATCACAGTGGGATTAGGGGACATGGTATCAGATGTATCACAATATAGGGGAGTGATCAAATGAGAACCACCCATTCTTAAAGGAACAAAGGAACAATTTGTGGACCACATATGATGTGTGTCCCACATAATATTAAATCATTTATGATTTAAAATACAAAGTTCTCATTTGAACCTTCCTTTCTCTCTCTCTCTCTCTCTCTCTATATATATATATATATATATATATATATATATGCACGAGATCATGTGAGAAGTAGAGTTAAGGCGATAAACGTAAGAAGGGATATCTACCCTCGATCACTTTAATCTCTTGCCCACCCATCAATTGCGCTTTAGAAAGGAATTGATCCGAGACATATCGGTGTATCTCATTAGTATTGATCTTCAATTAGGATTCAGCTAAGGATAGAGATCTCTTCTTACCCTTCTCACCCTAACTTCCTTCTTACCGAAACCCACCCCTATATATATTATATACATATTTGCCGCCTTAAGCCAAGCCTTGGAAAACGTCATGGCCTCGCCGTAACTCCTAAGGCTTTAGGCTTGACCTGGTCGTCACGCCACGTCTCACGTCATTTAGAACCTTGTTCTTTTCTCAATAATTATTTTCTTAACTTTTTCTCACTATTAAATGGAACCCCCACCTCAACTCCCTTGCTTGTAACTCCCACGCCGACCATATCCCGACCAAACCCTCGGCCAACAAACCCACCCCTCCACCTTCCGTCTTATTCGGCAAGGTAATCCAAAATTTAAATGAAACCCCAAAATCGTGGGGAGGTTGTTGACATCGAAATCCCAAAATTTTCAACATCGAAACCCCAAAATCTTCAACATTGAAAACCCAAAATCGACATCGAAGCTGTGTTTGTAGATCGGCTATGGGGTTGGGAGGTGCAAGTGGGATAGAGATCGAACATAGGGTTTATGGTGGTGACTGTTGCCGGAGTTGAAGGAGTCGGACTCAATACATCTTAAAATACATCACCTATCCCTCAAGAACCAAGTTGTTGATTCCACCTCCAGCCTCGTTCTCCGGCGATCTCCTTCACCGCCGATCTCTGACCCTCTTCTCTTTTCTATTTCTCCGCTGCCGAGCACATCTCTTATCTCCTCCCTCTGGAACCCACTGTAACACTATTTTCCATCTCCAATCATAGAAAGAACAACCTGATTTTTGATGCATAGTAATTGTATTTGTACAAGAATGGTGGGTATCTTTTTGTACTAGTATATATGTATATTATTTTAAATTAAAATAGCATAAGATAAAGTAAAAGGATCGCAATACCCTTAGTTAACTGAATATTTTAATTGAAGTTAGTCCAATGGACCAAAATTGAAACCAAATAGCAATCACAATGACCAAATTTGAGACCAAGTACCAACCACAATGACCAAAATTGTAATTAGTTTGAAGCAAGGACTACTCTTGATAGTAGGTTACAACCACAAGGACCAAAACTGTAATTTACTCTAAATAAATTTATGGAACGTAATAGACATGGAGGAATTTACACGATACATTTAATTAAGAGTAAATTACAATTTTGGTCCTTGTGGTTGTTACCTAATATCAAGAGTAGTCCCTATCTCAAACTAATTACAATTTTGGTTATTATGGTTGCCACTTGGTTTTAATTCTAGTCTCTTTGACTAACTCTGTTAAAAACGTCTGTTAACTCAAGGGGCATTTTGGTCTTTCACTATATTTTATTTTTCTATAAGAATTAAAAAAACATACATTTATTATATTTTCTCATCCGGTTATCTTGTTCGACGAATCATCCCCCTCTGGTCATCTTCTTCGACAAGACTAACAAAAAAAAATCCTTGCAAACCAAAAAGCTCCAAAAAAATCATAACATCTCAGGCCAAAAATTGCTAATTTTTCATGATTTTTATCTATATTTTTACAAAATTCATACAGGAAGAAGGTTTGTTGCTTTTTGTGGTTTTCCTCTTTCTCCGGTAATGCCACCGAACCAAAAAACAATGCTGAATAAAAAATAATTCCCAAAAACAAAAAGAAAAGGTCTTTGCTCAAAAACATTAAGTCTTATCTCTAGTGTCTGGAAAAAATGTGCAAGAAAACAAACAAAAGAGAGGTGTTGTTCTTCCTCATAAGACAGAGATTGCAAAGCCTAGAAAACCTCATATGAACTATGTGATTTTGGAAAGGAATTTGTCTAGTGAAACACTTCAAAAAGTTGAAAAAAACACGAAAATTTAACACCTTCCTGCAAAAAATTGAAATAAAAAAAATTTGTGCTTCTGGAAAGAGATTCTCCCATCCACCTGCCACCATAACCATCACCTACAAGACCTACTAGCACCTTCCTGCAAAACCATACGTCTTCTTCCATCACCTTCCACATACAACCAAAACCAAATCTAAATCTAAAACTAAATGTAAACAAAAATCAAACTCTAAATGAAAGCCCAAATCAAAAATCAAACTCTAAATCAAAGCCCAAATCAAAAATCAAAACCCAAATCTAAATCAAAATACTTAAACACAAATGAAATCCTAATAAAAACTATCAAACCCCAAATCACAAAACCCAAAATTTTAAACCAAGTCAAACCTTATAGACATCTTCAAAACCAAATTATGGGTTCTTCAACCAGATCCATATCTTCGAAAACGACGTGAAGGTAGAAATGTTCGAACGAACCACATTTGAGTTCTTCAAACCAAGATGCAAACTGAGAGGGAACCAATGAAGGAGATCGAGAGGCCGATGGTGAAGGAGATCGAGAGGCCGGCGGTGAAGGAGATCGAGAGGCTAGCGTTGAGGTAGATCGACAGCCGGCGGTCAAGGAGACCAGCGGCCAACGGTGAAGAAGACCACGACCAGAAAAACAGGATTGGAGGCCAAAAAAAACCGGTCGCTTGCTTCTTGATATAATGACGAACGGGTTATTAATTTTAGGGTTACTGATGTTGAATATTTATTTATATATTATATACATAATGTAATGAGATAATGTGTTTAATTTTTATTAAAAATAAGGAAATAGTAAAAAAAAAGACACAAATATCCTTAAAACTAACAGATTTTTTTAACAGAGTCAGTTAAAGGGACTATAATTGAAACGAAATGGCAATCACCTTGACCAAAATTGAAATCAAATTGCAACCACAATGACTAAAATTGTAATTAGTTTGAATAGGGACTACTCTTTATAGTAGATGACAACCACAAAAACCAAAGCTGTAATTTACTCTTAAATTAATGCATATTTGGGACTTTAATGTATACTAAATTCTTTTTTAGTCTACTATATACTAAAAAATTGGGTCTTTTTTATTCACTAAAATTTTTAAACTGCTAATGTATATTAAAAAAATTGGGTCTATTGTTCTTGTAGGCCCTCTACGTATATCCAACTCGCCATCCTCTAAGAACGACCCTATGTTCAATGTAATTGGAGGTGAGAAAAAAGAGTGTATTCATGTTAAAGAATATTTACTAAAAAAAGAAAAAACAAAAAAAAGACCAAAATACCTCCTTTT
Source organism: Silybum marianum (assembly GCA_036898165.1). NCBI lineage: Eukaryota > Viridiplantae > Streptophyta > Magnoliopsida > Asterales > Asteraceae > Silybum > Silybum marianum. The sequence goes on along the minus strand of CM072538.1, from coordinate 12,669,032 downwards.
TTTAAACATATAACCATTAGGAGGAACTAAAACTGGGTAAGACAAATAAATAACCAAAAGGGTGGTGTCTGATTGGCTAAAGTTTGAGCTCCAAAGATGAAAAGTATTTGGAGGTTCCAGGTTCGAATCTAAGGAAGAATAAAAATCCCTTGCGACCACGGAGATTCAAATGCAATGACTCTAAACTACCCGTAAAACAGGTGATCACCATGGAATTAGTCGACTTGCACAGCAAATTGAATATCCAGGTTAATAAAATAAACCGAACAAAAACGCAAGTTGTGATTTATAAATTTATATTAAATAAATTTTAGGGACCAAAACTAAAACAAAAACAGGACCAAAAATGAAGTTAACTCTAAAATTAAATAGCCGCATCCCTTCTTAGGGGGTGTTTGTTTGGATTTATCAAAACAACTTATTAACTTATACCGGTGTGGAACCGGTGAAAAGCTAATTTTAGTGTTTGGATGGGCAAAAAAAGAACAGCTTATACCGGTTCCCCACCGGTAAAAAAGAGTTTTCCATAAGTCAAAACATTCTGACTTATCAAAAATGACTTATGACTTATTATGATCTATTTAACCATTTTGCATATATAAACACCTTTTTACCAAACACTAAATAACTTAACTTATTCCGGTGTGGAACCGCTATAAGCCCATCCAATTTTTTTTTTAAAACTCCGATTTGGTACCACATAAGTTGATATACACTTATTGTGAAAAGCATGAGTTGTTTTTGATAAGCCCAAAACACCCCCTTAACCTCCTCTCCCAAACACAATCACTTACACAGGAATGGCGACGGTTTCATCACTGCCATGGATCCCCAACTACTGGAGCTTTGTTATCGCCCCTGCCACAATACGAGGAACACTAGCTGCTGCCACCATCCTTCGCCCCCGCCCCCGCCACAAAAGCACGAGATTTTGCTGTTCAATTTGGGATTCCAACTTCAATAGCAGAGCCTTCGCATCTGCATCAACTATACGGTACTCCATCTCTTATTTTTTCCAAACACAGAGCATATATATATATATATACTACTGGTTAGGTTATTTGCTGAAATTACTTGCACACATTATATATGTAGTTGAATCTAGCAAAGCTCATAACCGAATTTGAAAGAATGGGAATGAAAAATGTCCATTGCATTTTGGTAGAAATTGAAGAATAAACACAACTGAGTTATTACAAGTTATATCAAACACTTGGGGCGCATTATTTCGGAAGTCAAACTAACATTAGATAATGGAAAGTTTATTATCAAATTGAATAAAAAAGTATAACAAATACCAAAGAGGTGAATCTAACACCAAATAATTACAACTTCATTGCTAGGTCTTAAACTGCAGTTGACTAAAGTCAAAGCTGTAACAAGTTGCTGGTTGTTATAAATCAGTTAGAGTTAGCAGGTAACTGTTTTGTGATATAAGATACACGTGTAAATGTGTGAGTTTGTCAACTATAAAAAGAAGCAATCTGAGTATCAAAGAGTAAGAAATTGAGAAATGAAAAAGTCAAATATTTCTCTCTCTAATGTTCTTCTCTCTCTCTCTCTCTATTTTCTCTCAACAACCTGTAATGTTTACAATGTTTACAGCTTTATGGTATCAGAGCTCTTTCTAGGGCTCCATTACGTTCTTTAGCAAAGATTGTTCAAATCTTGTTTCTAAATACAATCTCTTTGTAAAATGGCAGAAGAAGGCAACGAAGGAGGAAGGTTAGGTCATTTTTCGATTCCAAATCTGACGAATTTTGTTTCAATGAAGCTAAACGGAGAAAACTATCTCTGCTGGAAATATCAACTTCTTACTGTCTTGAAGACTCTTGGACTTCAGAAACATGTCGATTCGTCAATTATTCCTCCATCAACACCTACAGAAACCGTAGATCAATGGCAAAAAGAGAACAATTTTGTTTCAGCTTGCATCAATTCCACATTAGATCCATCTATTGCACATCTTGCAATTGATACTAAATCAGCTGCTGATTTATGGAAAGTGATTGAGGATTCCTATCTACAGCAAGCATTTGCTAAACGTTCTCAGTTAAAGACACAATTTCAGACGACTAAGCAGGTATCGAATTCAGTCTCTGTTTATTGTGATTCAATGAAAAAGGTATGTGACTCCTTGAAAGCCATTGGAGAAAAAGTTTCAGAAGAAGATTTAATTCTCCAAATTCTTCACGGATTGAATCCAATCTACAATATGTTTGTCCTCAATATTGAAAACTCAGATTCTCAACCAAATTTTGCTCAACTTAGGTCTAGACTTTTGATGTATGAAGAAAGGATGAATCAACAATCTGAATCTATACCTGTTTCTGCTATGACTGCTCTAAAATTAGGAGATCCACCTCATGGTTTTTCAAAAGAAATGGTAACTGAAATTTCTTGTCAGATTTGTCAAAAACATGGACATACAGCTGATAAATGTTTCTTTCGGTATAATAATCGTACTGCTGGAAATTTTAGTGGTGGTGATCGGCGGAATAATGGTGGCCGAAGTCAGAATCGTGGTGGATTCAATGGTTGGCGTGGTCAATCTTTTTATCGTGGTAACAGAGGTGGACGAAACGGTGGACAGCGTGGAGGTTTTAATGGTATTCCGTCCAATAGGGGGTGGAATACAACCCCTAATTCAAACGCTGGTTATTTCACGACGATTGAGCAAAATTCTGGTTTGAATAATATGAATCCAGCAGCTAATGGGCCAATCTATGGTCAATCAGTTGGATCTGAGTCAAACACGTTTAGTGTCATGCAAAATGGACCTCAGTTTATGACTGATGCTAACAGTTTTAATGCACCAGGCCACTTTAATCAAGCATATACAGCTGAGCTTGGGCCAACTTACTTTGCTAAATGGGCGGCACAACATGGGACATCTGCAAACTTGTCGTTTTCTGATACATGCTCACTTGTAGACTCGTGGATTCCTGATTCTGGTGCCACGACACATATGACACCAAATCCAAATTTGGTACAAGGAGCGGTGGCCTATACCGGGCCTGAAAGGGTAATAGTAGGTAATGGACACTCTCTTCGCATCTCTCATGTTGGTCATGGTCTTATTTCTCTTCCTAATTGTCGTCTTGTGTTGAAATGTGTTCTTCTTGTTCCTGAACTTACCAAAAATCTTTTGTCAATTTGTCAGTTAGTTATTGATAACCCGTATGTTGTTCAATTCTCATTGTTTGGTCTTTCTATTCAGACAAACACGGGAACTCTACTCCACCACATTCCTCTTAATCGTGGAAATCTCTACTCTCTTTCTGCAGCCACTTTTCCATCCTCAACTATGTGGCACTCTCGGCTTGGGCACCCTTCGAATTATGTACTGCAAAAACTTTGTATTCCTTTAGATTCAAATAAAGAGAATAATCATTGTATTGCATGCAATTTGTCAAAAAGTACTCATTTACCATTTCCTGTTCATAATTCTCGAAGCTTGTACCCATTACATATAATACATTCAGATATTTGGGGACCGTCTCCGACTGTTTCTCGTGCCGGATTTCTTTATTTTATTACGTTCATTGATGATTATAGTCGATTCACTTGGATGTATCCTTTGTCACATAGGTCTCAAGCATGTGACTCATTTAAACATTTCAAAGCTCAAGTCGAAAATCTATTTTCCACTAAAATCAAACATTTTCAGTGTGATGGAGCTCCCGAATTAATTAAAGGGTCCATGCGTCAATTTCTTGATACGTCTGGTATATCTCTTAGAATATCTTGTCCATATACTCCACAACAAAATGGAGTTGCCGAACGTAAAAATCGCCATTTATCTGAGATGGCTCGTGCGTTAATGTTTCACTCTCATTTACCAAAGCTTTTCTGGTATGATGCTTATGCTACAGCTGCCTTTCTTATCAATCGTCTTCCGTCTCAAACATTGTCTCATTCTTCTCCATATGCACTATTATTCCATAAACCTCATGATTATAGTCTTCTTCGTACATTTGGGTGCTTATGTTATCCTTTTCTTGGTGCTACCCGCAAAGATAAATTGTCTCCCAAGTCAGTCGCATGTATTTTTCTTGGTTACGCTCCACATCACAAGGGATACATGTGTTATGATCCAATTTCTTCCACTACGTACACATCCAGACATGTTCAGTTTCATGAGACAATTTTTCCTTCACTAAACATGTCACCACCTTCTGTTGATACTACTATCCTACCGTCCTTTTCTGTTGTTTCAGAGTCAGATACTCTGGCCTCTCCTACTACTTCAACGTCGGATACACCAACTCCAGCTTCTCCAAATAATGATAACCCACCTTCCTTAGCATCTTCTCTGCCATCTTCATCTTCATCTTCTCCTACACAACCTGCTCATCCGATGGTGACACGTTCAGGCCTCGTCTGATGTTGCACCTGATTTTGAGCCAAACACTTTCTCTCAAGCTCAAAAATGGTCTATATGGTGGGATGCAATGAGGGTAGAAATTTCTGCTCTTCACTCTAACAGGACTTGGGTACTAGTGCCACCTCCTTCAAATGCTAACGTTGTTGGCTGTAAATGGGTGTACAGAATTAAGAGGCGTCCCGATGGCACGGTTAGTCGGTACAAAGCTCGATTAGTTGCTAAAGGTTTTCTTCAAACTGAAGGAATAGACTATACTGAAACATTTAGTCCCGTAGTCAAACCCACAACTGTTCGATTGGTGTTATCTGTTGCCTTTTCTCGTGGGTGGGACATAAGGCAAGTGGATGTGAACAATGCTTTTCTTCATGGTGATCTTTCTGAAACTGTCTATATGGCACAACCTCCGGGTTTTCTCGATGCCGCTCGTCCTAATCATGTATGTTTACTTACATTTGGCTTTTCTCGTGCGTGGTTTGCTAAATTGAGGTTTTCTGGTATTCCACTAGCTGATCCTTCATTATATCAGAGTACTGTTGGTGCCTTACAATATCTCTCTCTCACGCGTCCTGAAATTGCTTATGCCGTGAGCAAAGTTTCTCAATTCCTGCATAAACCAACTGATCGACATTGGATAGCGGTGAAGCGTATCTTACGTTATAAAAAAGTATAACAAATACCAAAGAGGTGAATCTAACACCAAATAATTACAACTTCATTGCTAGGTCTTAAACTGAACTATCATAAAAAAATATAATGTTTAATACTAAATTCGTTCAAGAATAATAGTGCAGTTGACTAAAGTCAAAGCTGTAACAAGTTGCTGGTTGTTATAAATCAGTTAGAGTTAGCTGGTAACTGTTTTGTGATATAAGATACACGTGTAAATGTGTGAGTTTGTCAACTATAAAAAGAAGCAATCTGAGTATCAAAGAGTAAGAAATTGAGAAATGAAAAAGTCAAATATTTCTCTCTCTAATGTTCTTCTCTCTCTCTCTATTTTCTCTCAACAACCTGTAATGTTTACAACTTTAAAGAAAATCATCCACCTTAGGTTGGTCTTGAGGTTTCGGATGGCCATGGGGAAAAGCCAAAAAAATACCTAAAACTATGTCTTTGTGCGTTTTTTGAAGCAATAATTTTCAATTACTCTATCATAGTTAATATTTGCTAAAAACTTACTCCCAATCCTCAAAATTGCTAACCCGCTCAATCTTTCTTAGACTCATGGTAGACCGTAGATAAGATTTCAACAATTTTAATTTTGAAAATATTTTTTCTGCAGATACTACGGTGTCAGGTATGGTCAGCAAAGTCCTAAAAGAAAACAAACAAGACATGTGGAAACATGTCCATTTTCTTTGCAAACTCCATAATTTGTATGGATGTCCAAGGATCTTCTCTCTCAGATTTCTCTTCTGGTAACATTTCCTTCAAAACTTTTAACTCCATTAACAAGCACTACCCATCGATATCAAAATCATCATCGTTTGTTAAAACAAGTTCAGGATTCAAGCAACATTTTTCAAACTCATCATAATGTATGGTAACTAACTTTCATCCGTCAAATAAGAAGCCAAAAATAGATTCAAATTCTTTCATTTACTCAAATCTTAGTTTGTAATTGAGAAAGAGCCATATCAACTAAAACGAGAAAACAATCAATTCTAAATGTCTCTTGAGCATATTGTTGTTCTCTCTCATTATTTGGAATTTCATCAAATTGTTTCTTTTTTTGGAAAAAAACATTTTGCATCAAATCCGAGCTCAACTCCAATATTATCTGTCATTTTTTTGTTCTTTACTTATAGCACATGTAAACTTATTTTCCTATATTTTTCAAAATAGACAACTAATGTCTCTAGATTTTGTATTGCACTATCAAGAAGCATATCTTTGGGCTGTAATTTCTTACTAACTAAATCAATTCTATGTAAAACTTCATGTCAAGTAACCAAACTTACAATAAATTCAAAACGTGAAAGTTCACCATTTGCCAAAGATTCGACATCCCTACAAACTTTTCCATCCTCACTTATTTGAGCTAATTGTATTAAAACATCTTTAAGTTGACCAACTTAAGTTCTAATAGCTTTAACACTTTCAATATGACTTTTACAACGAGTAGTAGATAAAAATTTCAAAGTCAAATTCTCAATATACTCTAATAAAACAGTTCCTCGTTGTAGAGTTAGAGAACAATTGTATATTGTTTGACAAGTACCAAAAAGGGTTTTTGCTTTGTGACAAGAATTTGTCATATCACATACAACTAAATTAAGATTATGACAACCACATGACATATAGAATGCTCAAGGATTTATATCAAGTAATCTTTTTTGCATGCCTTGATGTTTCCTTTTCATACTAGACCCATAGTCATACCTCTATCCCCACAAACAATTAATATCTAAATCAAGTAATTTCAAAACATCTTCGAATACATTAAAAAGTCCTAAACCGGATGTATCATCTACAACCGAAGACTCTAAAAAGAAGCCTTCAACTTGTATAGGAGAACGTGTCACATCAATACATGTTATAATTAAAGTCATTTGTTCTTTATGGCTTGAATCAGGAGTACAATTAATGATAACTGAAAAATATTTTGCCTTTTTTATTTGTTTAATGATTTCACTCTTTACATTGGATGCCAACATTTCAATCAGTTCATTTTGAATTTTATGGCTAAGATAATGATAATGAGTTCTTTTTTTTTACTTTGATAAGCCAAAAATGTTGTTTCGTAACATGATCAAACTCATTAATCATTTGAATTATGCCTAAAAATTTCTATTAGACTCTTCGTAAAGTTTTTCAATTATTCCACGAAAAGCTAAATTATACTTTTCTAGGCATTTTCACAGCAACAACTATTCTAACCAAAACTTGTTTCCAATATCCAATATCTCTTTTTATTAATTCTAGCAACTCTATATCAAAGTATTTGGTTTTTGTTCAACCTTAGTCACAACCTAGACCAAAATTTTGAATTAGTCATATGTTCCGGACTATTTTCATGAATGTTTAATCTTTGACCAAGTTGTTTCCAAAAGTTTAAACCGTCACTTGTTAATTGACTTTTTGGTCAACCATCTTTGAAAAACTTACAACAAAATCAGAGGACTTTATCTTACCCTTTAAAATATAAAGGAACCACTTTCTATCATAACAATCACCATTTCTTAAGATACAATCATAATATTCACAAGAGAAATGTTTATCTACTTTATGTTTTGGAAATATGATGTTAGTTTCCCTAATATGTCCTTTTTTTTCAAGCAAGTCTTTTATTTTTTAATTTAACCATCCAAAACTTTTGGATGAAATATCTTCACACCAATATTGAAAATGATTGTGATTATAAAAATCCTCTTGTTGATAATATTGGTGTGAATATATTTGTTTCAAGAGTTTGTGATGGATTACATTGAAAAATGAAAGACTTAGGGGTCGTTTACCAAATCTTACCTGGGTAAGTGCTTATCGACAAAATTCAACACTATCAGTTGCTTACCGGGTAAGATTTTAGTCTAGCAAAACGGCATCGTATGTAACAATTTACCCGGTGAGCGCTTACCGTGGTAAGAGTGGTCGCTAAAACTTACCGGGTAAGACTCTTGGACCTTGATTTCCTTGTCTTCGCTCTTACCGGGTAAGATTTTTGGTACTTGTCATATTACTCAGGTAAGGTAGTATGACTTGGTAAGCGCTTACCCGGGTAAGCGTTTAGTAAACGGCCCCTTACTTGAAGAAAAAGGACCTCAGGGAAACTAACATCATATTTTAAAAAGATAAAGTAGGTAGACATTTCTATTTTGAATATTATGTTCTTAAATTAAGAAATGGTGATTGTTATTATAGAAAGTGGTTGATTTATTCTAAGCAGCTAGATAATGTCTTTTCTATTTTTATCATACACTTTTTAAAGATGGTCGACCAAAAAGTTAATTAGCAAGCGAAGGTTTAAGCTGTTGGAAACAACTTGGTTAAAGATTAAACATTCATGAAAATAGTTCTTTACATGCTACTAATTTAAAATTTTGGTCTGAGTTGCGACTGAGGCTGAACAAAAATCAAACACTTGGTAGAGAGTTGAATTTTTTTAATAAAAATAGATATTGGTCATTAGAAAGAAGTTTTGATTAGAATAACTGCTACCGTGAAATGGATAGCAAAGTATAATTTAGATTTTCGTGGAACAAATTAAATTTTTTATGAAAAGTCTAATGGAATTTTTTCAGTCATAATTCAAATGATTGTTGAGTTTGATCCTATTCTGAAACAACTTTTTTGACTTAGCATTATCTTAGTCATAAAACTCAAAATGAATTGATTGAAATGTTGGCATATGATGTAAAGAGTGAAATCGTTAAATAAATCAAAAAGTCAAAGTACTTTTCAGTTATTCTTGATTGTAGGTCGGATGCAAGCTATAAAGAATAAATGACTTTAATTAAAAGATATGTAGATGTGACGAGTTCTCCTATACAAATCGAAGAGTTCATTTTAGAGTCTTTGGTGTAGATGATACATCCGGTTTAGTACTTTTTAATGTATTACAAGATGTTTTGAAATCACTTGATTTAGATATTAATTGTGTGCGGGGACAGGGGTATGACAATGGGTCTAGTAGGAAAGAGAAACATCAAGGCGTGCAAAAAAGATTACTTGATATAAATGCTTGAGCCTTTCATATGCCATGTGGTTGTCATGGTCTTAATTTAGTTTTATGTGATGCGACATATTCTTGTCACAAAGCAAAAACTCTTTTTAGGATTTGTCAAACAATATACAATGTGTTCTCTAATTCTGCAATGTGGGGACTTTTTATTAGATTATATTGAGAATTTGATTTTGAAATCTTTATCTACTACTCGTTGGAAAAGTCATATTAAAAATGTTACAACGATTAAACTCAAGTCGGCCAACTTAAAGATGCTTTAATACAATTAGCTCAAGTAAGCGAGAAAGAAAAAGATTGTAGGGATGCCGGATGTTTGGTAAATTGTGAGCTTTCAAGTTGTGAATTTATTGTAAGTTTGGTTAAGTTTTACGTAACATTGATTTAGTTAGTAAAAAATTACAGCCTAAAGATATGCTTATTGATATTGCAATACAAAATCTAGAGAGATAGTTGTCTATTTTGAAAAATATAGGGAAAATGAGTTTGCATGTGCTATAAGTGAAGATAAAAAAATCGTAGATAATATTGGAGTTGAGCTCGGATTTGATTTCTTTTTCCAAAAAAAAAGAACAATTTGATGAAATTTCGAAATACCGAGAGAGAACAACAATCTGCTCAAAGACTTTTAGAATTGATTATTTTCTTCTTTTAGTTGACATAACTCTTTCTCAGTTACGAACTAAGATTTGAGCAAATGAAAGAATTTGAATCCAACTTTGGCTTCTTGTTTGATGAATGAAAGTTAGTTTATATGATGAGTTGAAAAAAATGATGTATGAAATCTTGAACTTGTTTTAACAAATGATGATGATTCTGATATCGATGAGCAATATTTGTTTATGGAATTACAAGTTTTGAAGGGAATGTCACCGGAAGAGGCATCCGAGAGAGAAAATCTTTGGACATCCATACAATGTATGGAGTTTGCAAAAAACTTGCTGACATGATTTTGTTGATCGTACTTGTTACTGTAGCATCGAAAGAAGCTTTTCGAAATTAAGAATGATAGAATGAACAAGTTAGCAATTTTGAGTATTGAGAGTATGTTTTTAGCAAATCGTTTTAGGCAATGTATTTTATGTTTTGTTATTCGGGGGTTTTGGTTTATGTCCACCCCCATTGTATCATTTTTGCTATATTTAATAAAATCGGCATGGGGATGAGCCTGCCTAGCTTGAATAGGTTCCAAACCCCTTCAAATAGTTTATTTTGTTTTCATATGCCTATATAAGGGGCATTTTGTTGCCTTTTTGCCTGCTAAAACCGTCCTCACCATGCCATGCGTCCCCACTACAGCCCAATGTGCAACCCAAACTTCTCACATCCAAGTAGCATCCAGACTTTGTATGTCGTCATCTAAGCTAAGTATTGACAACTAGTGGTAGTATCCACACTTACTCAAGTAGTAAGGTAAGATACGATAAATACATACAATTCTAAAATCATAGAGCAAGTTAAAGTTATTATTTTTTCACATAAATGGTCAAGTAACTAAAGCTAATCTTTGGTATCATCTTAAGTCGCTACTTCAGGGCTTGACAGAAAATGTTGGTAATTTCTTTTATTTCTCTAACCCTTTTGGGATGCTCTTTTATATATATAAGGATATATTACGAGTATCTATTTCTTTTTGGTAGTTTGTTTAGCTTTTTATTTATAGAAAGTTTGGATGCTTGCTAACTGGTTTTTGGACACTCAAACTCATTTTTTTTCTTCAGCCAAGAGGAATATGGTCGTTTGCTTCCATGCCCTGCCGAGAATGTTTTACCAAGAAAAATTGAGCACTTAGTTGTTAAAGAAGGAGGACCTGTTCTTGACTTCATTACCAAAGCTTTGTGTCTTCCGCCATTGTGAGTTGATATATTCTTGTTCTGTTTTTCATTGTGCTAATTAATATCTAGACTATGTCAGTTGTTAAAGTAGGTGGCACCACTGGTCTATTCTAGACTTTATTGTAAACATTTTTAGAAACATAATAAACCTGAAATTAAGAGCTACAAACTAATAATATGATACAAACGGGATTTGAATCCTCATTTGGGATGGGAGAGAAGTCGGTCAAATAAACCATATGGATATATACCAAATTGTATTCATAACTCCAACTCAGATCTGTGACTGAATGCACCTCTTAACAAATAAACCATATGGATATATACTCGATTGTCAAACTGAGTTACCAACAAAAAATCATAAGGTATACAGTGTGAATCCTCAACTTAAGGCATAAAGACTACATGAAATCTAAAACAGAAATAAAAACAATTAATTGACATAGCATGACTTTGTGCCTTAAGTTGAGGATTCACACCGTATACCTTATGATTTTTACCTAAAGAACCGCTGTTTAAATTATAACTATTATGTTATCTAAAACCATACATATGTTTTTTGGAATAAAATAAGAATTCTGTTCGATTTATAAAAAAAAAATCCCATGTACTAAAAATTCATTTTATGGGTGAAACTTGAAACTGAAGACTTTAACAATGTTGAATTATTTAGTTCACATGCTAAAAAGTAGTTATTACAATATTGCTTTGGAGAAAATTCTTAAGGCCCTGTTTGTTTTTTCAATTTTACCTCTTAAAGACCGCTTATCACTTATTTGTTCAGACGTTTATAAATTCATATTGTTTGTTTTTTCGTTTTTTTTCTTCAGACCCTCTTAAGTCTGAAAATCATCTGAAAAAAAAGGTGGTAACTCACCACTTAATTCCTCTTATTTGCGTACACCCTCATTGTTAGAGATTTATAAATCAATGATTGATTCAGATTTCAGACTTCAGACTTAAAAACAAGCAGTCTAACTGATTCAGATTTCAGACTTCAGCACCTCTTAAAAAACAAATGCTACCTTACTGTAGCAACTATTTACAAAATATCAACAGGGTCACTTGATTTCATATAGGTCTAATATACTTGAACTTTGAAGGTACGTTGCAGATCTTATTCATTTTGGAGCAGTGTATTATGCCCTTGTATGCCCAAAGCCTCCTTCAACTGCTACACCAGAGGAAATCAAGTTGTACAAAGAATTTACTAATCCAAGAGTCTTAAGAAAGCGACCTTCAATCAAAGGAAAAACTGTTAGAGAGGCGCAAAACACTTTTAGAATCACTCGTATTGACGAGTTTCTTGAAGTCGGAACGTATGTGAGGGTGCATGTACGTCCAAAACGATTTCCAAGGTACTTCCGAAAAGAAAATTATACCCTATATTATATGATAAGATTAGTTTCTGATTTGTGAAATTGCCTTCAAATCTTTAGGTAATTAATTACCACAAAGAACTATCCTATGTTTGCGATTCTTCATTTTGATAACGTACTTAATCATAGGTTTGTGTACATCTTACCCCCAAGACCCTCCCTGTTGTCGAGCGGGATATACCGGGATCGTTTGGTACTTACTCTTTAGGCCGTTAAATGAATAATCAACACCTTGATGAATTCTATAATGGGAATGTGATGTGGCAATATAATTGGTTTTAAAAGATTTATTTAGCAAGAAAGCTAAGATTTACAGATTGGAAGATGAGTTAAAATGATACATTGGCTTATGTGCTAGTGAAACTGCAGGATGTACAAGCAAGTAATGCAAAAATTAATTGATTTAACTTCTTTTTTTGATTAAAACAAGAAAACTAACCTACAAGCATGTATCAATTTTTTTGGAAGGGTGTCCTAGTCTATGCTTAGACCAATCCCGACAAATTTTGACTGCAAGAAATCAGCCCTGATAAACTCGGTGGCCACAATTGCTATGTAGATGAGATATTCCACCACATCCCCCAGGGCCTCAACCACTACACCATAACCCTTGTCGTTAGTATCTTTTTAACATGATTTCTACACATTTTAATTCATTCATCTCTTTTTTTATAGTAAGTTAACATGTAATGCCATGTGATTTGATTTTTGTATTTAGTATAATTAGTTGCTATGTATCATCACAGTGTTCTTTTGGAAAATCGGGTTAAAAACAGTATTTGTCATGCGGGAAAATTGCACAAGTGGTTGATCTTTTGGTTACTTAACCCCAATGATAATGGAAGTTATAATATGATAAGATAAGAAAGTAATCAAAGTATTCGGCTCTTCTTTTCTTTTATTGGGATGTGGAAATAAACTCTTAAGCAAGTTGGGTCTAAATTTGGAACAAAGAGCATAATGGAAACAGTTCAATGTTAATTGTTGTCAATTCTGATTTTTATCAATGCATTAATTCTTCACCAGATGCTATGAAATTGACTGGAGATCCAGAATAATTGCTGTCACAGAGTCCTATGTGGTTCTCAACAAGCCTGCTGGCACATCAGTATGTCAACCATTTTTTCATCTTGATCTTATCTTATGAGGGTTGGGTTCCGGTGAGAAGGAGAGTTAAGGTGAGAAGCGTAAGAAGAGGGATCTGAAACCATTGATCTGAGATACACCGAGATGCACCGGATCAACTCCATTCTAAGGCGCAATTCATGGATGGGTATGAGATTAAAAGTGATCAATGATTCAGATCTCTTCTTACGCTTCTCACCTTAACTCTCCTTCTCACACGATCCTAAGTCATCTTATGAAATGCATAACTAGCATAGGATTGGGTGAGAAGGAGAGTTAAGGTGAGAAGCGTAAGAAGGGATCTGAACCATTGATCACCTTTAATCTCAAACCCACCCATGAATTGGGCTTAATAAGGGGATTGATCCCGTGCATCTCATCTCGATGCATCTCATCCTAATGTGCATCCAAGGGTGGAAATCTCATCTTACGCTTATCACTTTAACTCTTCTTCTCATTGGAACCCAACCCATGCTTCTTGTAACTTCTGGAAAGGTGTCTCACGCTATTCCCTGACGAATTGTGACGGCAAGATATCAGCCTTGATAAACTCAATGGCCACAGTTGTTGTGTATGTCCGGAATCGAACCCTGGGGAGATGGGATCTTCCATCACATCCCCGGGGCCTCAACCACTACGCCAAAACCCTTTATTTTGCTTCTTGTTGATAAACACACATTGTTTAACGTTTACTTGAGTATCCAAAATTTCCAGTAAAACCAAAATATATCCATGTTTGGTAATTTTGCATTACAGGCACTTTTCAGTTTTTGGTTCATTTTGGCTTTCTTTCGTTATTTCCGTTTACCACTTCCATTTAGATGGTTTGAGTAAAAATGAAAATGTGATTTCGGGTCCCATTTAGTTGATGTGAGTATAAACAAGATGGGATTCAAACGGATAATGAATTTGACTGTGTTCTTATTAGGTTGGTGGAACTACAGACAACATTGAAGAAACTTGTGCAACTTTTGCTACTCGTGCCTTGGAGTTAACTACTCCATTAAAGACTACTCATCAAATTGATAATTGCACAGAAGGCTGGTATTTATCTCAACTTTAAATTGAAATCATTGGCTATAGCCTATATGTACTTTCTTGTGTTAATGAGAAGACAGACTAATCTCAATCTCATTTTGTTTTGCAGTGTTGTTCTAGCTAGAACTAAGGACTACTGTTCAGTTTTCCATAGAAAGATCAGGGTAAAGTTAATAGTTTCTCTACTAATATATATATATATATATATGTGGGAATTATTCTTGAATCTACTTTTTACACTTCTAAGCCACAACTTTATATTTATTTTCTCGATCAGGATAAACAAGTGAAGAAGCTTTATCTTGCACTTGCTGCTGCATATGTGCCTTGTGGAGTTATGACCCATTACATGCGACCATTTCATAGGGCTCCAAAAATTATTTCCAATGGTAAACATTGCTAATTTCATTCTATTTTTTGAAATTATTCATGATATTTGTGTAATTAAAAACTTCAAACATGCAGAGTTCATTAAGGAATGGAACCTTTGCCAACTTGAGGTCCTAGAATGCAGGAAAGTTCTGTGGCCAAATGCTTTAATTGAAAACAAGTATGGAATTGAGGATTTTAATTGGCCTAATAAAGAGTTTGCATATGAGTGCAAAATCAACCTCTTGACTGGCCGTACTCACCAGGTACATGATAGATCTTAGGCCCCGTTTGGTTTGCGGGATTTGGATTTCGTGGAAGTATTTGGAATTGGAGGGATTTGGAATGGAATTGAATTTCATTATTTACAAATAAATATAATTAAATTGCTTTCTTATTAATTGATTATTACAAAACACAAATGTTTTTAACCTATTTTAAACCATTATTACACACAAATCCTGTGAAATCCCATGAAATACCAACCCCATGGGATTTCAAAATCCTGTCTGTGGGATTTCAATCCAGGAAATCCTTCAAACCAAACATGGGATTGGAATTGAATTCAATTCCAAATCCCTTCAAATCCAATTCAATCCCGCAGAAAAAACGGGATCTCGGGGTTTTTTTTTTCTTCCTTTCTCTGAAACATTCTGTATGAAATATGCTTTTCATCACTCTGTTGGCAAAATTTCAAGCCAAAATTGCATGTCTTCCCCCAATTTTGCCACCATCCAATGGTATTTTAGACATCTGATCACGATCAAACACTTGTATTGAACTATGTATCTAATCAAAGGTTACAATTTCATGGGATGGAGACTTCGGTCTGCAAACTAAAGACGGAATTCTTAAACTCTATTGATATTCCAAAATAAAGCCATTAAAATCCATTTACAACATTTCATCATACAGATTCGAGCTCAATTGGCTGCGTGTGGTGCACCAATAGTGGGTGACTCGATGTATACTCCAGCTGTAATAGCAGAGCTAGCGAGTCCAGGGCTAAACCCTTTTGGAAAGTACAAAAAACAATTTGAAAGTGAGGTCGATAGAGAATGTGACATCGAAGAATGGGCTGGAAAACATGGGAAGGAACCTGGTGTGGCTATTGGCCTTCAAGCTTGTCAAATTTCATGGGATGAAGGTCAGCACTTTTATGAGGCTGGAGCTCCTTGGTGGAGGGGTAACTGATGGAGCTTTGTTTGCCTAGGTTTGTGTTCATCTAACTTCTAATTTTTTTTTTCATTTTACAAATTTATTAATACTCTCTCCGTTCGTAAAATAAGTGTCTACATTATTTTTTGGAGGGTGTCCTAGTCCTAGACTATGCCTGGACTAATCTCGGCAAATTCTGCCTGCAAGAAATCAACCCTGATAAGCTCAGTGGCTACAATTGCTGTGTACGCCTGGTATAACAGACGAGAAATAAGTGTCGCATATGTTTGTTCCAAAATAAGTGTGTAGTTTAAAAAATGGACAAGTAAATTCTCAAATCTACCCTCAAAAGATATTTAAGAGCCGTGAAGAGAGGTAAATTACTTACGGGTAAAGTTGTCTTTTGGTTACCTAAAAAGTTTAATACTTATGCATGTTTAAAATTGTATGTCATTTCTATTGCGAACACTTATTTTGAGACGGAGGGAGTATTATTTTACATACAGGAGTTCTTATAATGGTCTTGTATACATAATCTAAGACATGCAAATGCTTCCTGAACCATACATATGCATATGCCAATTGAAATTTTAATTCATAAAAGTTAAGACAACTAAAATCGATCAGATTTCGGTTTTGGATCTGAATGTACTGAAAACCTAAATATAAGAACCGATTATTTGTTGTTGGTTCATCTAATCTGGTTTATTGGTATTTGTTAGTTTCAATTGACTTATGCATACCCCAAGTCATAATATTGATTAAACAAAATAAGGAAGTTAAGTTAATATGAGCTTACATGTATCTAAAAGGCACTTTTAATAAGTTTGTACTCCCTTTGTCCCATGAAAACTATAACTTTTAATTTCATGGATAAGTTAACAAATTTTCATCGATAATGATATAATAAGAGTTGATAGATCAATGCTATATTTTTCTGGGAAAGTATAAGACCTTCTGATAAATAATATTTATAAATTCAACATTATAATATTTTGAAGGGTAAAATAGACAATTATGCATATTCATACATCTATCGGTTTACAATAACAAACAGTCTTGTTGATTCTGTAATAAGACTTCAAACTTCAGCACCTCTTAAAAATCAAACAGCTAACTGTAAACAACGTGCAAGGTATTTTCCTCTTGAAAACTTTTGTCATTGAGGAAAGATCAACAATTTGCTATATGGGTCATTCTTATATTTCATGCAGGAGTCCTACTTTTTTGTCAAGATTCAACTATGAACCAGCCATATCTATATCTGCATAATCAAATTGTGTGAACTACTTGAATCAAGGGAAGGGCAGATTCGTACATTCACACAATCACTTGCTTAATCCAATGATGGTTTCAGAGTGTTTGGGTTCAAGAACATACAACAGAACAGCATGGTAAGTCGTCAAACTATGTCAACTTCACAGTATTGTATCTCTAACACATGAGAATTGTATTATTTAACTACATTTTATTGATCATCTCTCCATTTAAAACGGTGAAACTTATAATTTGACCGAGACTTCCTGCTCTAAGTGTATATGCATTTTAACAATGTTATCATCTATATCTATACTACCTTAATATTGGTTTACACCAAATGTCTTAATTACTATCTTCTATGCATAGAGTACGACCAATTTATGCATAAATCTTAAAAACTCTTAATTACAAAATTGTATGCATGATGTACAAGTGATAAATGCTGATTACATTTTAGAAACTCTTAATTACAAAATTGTATGCATGATGTACAAGTGATAAATGCTGATTACATTTTAGATGGCATCCGGTACCACTTTCTACCTGTGCTTCCTACTTCTTTTACTATATCTGATCAAGAATTTAAATTTCAAATTCAAAAGTTGCTTAACCTTCCCCTTTTATGTATCTGACTTCCCCCTTTCTCTCCTCTTGACTTTCCATATGCCATCTTCAAACACAGTATTCAAAATTTCAAACAAGAATCATGTCTCCCGCTTTCGATTTGAATGTATTCCTCCATCCATCCCTCCAAAACCCTAGATTTTTATGTCCTATATATCTCTCTCCATGTCTTGCTCTCTCCTATATAGATTTCTGAGTTTTTATTTCTCTTTTTAATTTGATTGTTTCATTTGTTTTTCCAGGTGTTAATGCGCAATACACGTGAGTGAGGGAAGGAGCAAATCACAGACGATTAATTGATCGATCGAATTCTCTGGGTATCAAATAACTCACCTCGTAATTTGATTCCCTCAAAAACCATACTTAAAATCCTTTTTTCTTCCTCGTTTTTTATTGCCATTTTCGTTTCCTTTTGTTCATCCATTTTATTGCCATTTTTGTCTCCTTTTTGTTCATCCATCTCTTGCCATTTTTGTCTCTTTTCGTTGGTTTTAGGGCAAATGCCCTTTTTGTCTCGGTGGTTATTTTAATGTATACAAGAAGATTACCGGAGAATGATCGAGATGGGTTATTTCCAAATTCTGGAATTGGGTTTCTTTGGTGTCATAGAGTATTGGGTTTCTTTGGTATCATTTTTTCACAATCCGGAAGAATAATGGAGATGGGTTATTTCACAACTTCTTATGCATTATGACTTATAGTTTTCTTTTCTCTAATAATTGGATATTCTCACAAAAATGAAGTTGTAGTTTCTACTTTTGTAGTTCATCAAATATGAAGTTACGGTATTTTATTAATCATGTTGGGTTTTGTTAAAAGTTATGGTTTCTCTAACGTTTTTGATAAATTGGTGGTTAGAGATTTCAAATCGTGAAATAATTTTTTAGAATTTGGGTTTGATGTTCTGATTTTGTTGCATAAAAAACGCATTCTGATTTTTGTTCTGATTTCTATTTCTAATGCATAAAAAACGCATTCTGATTTTTGTTCTAATTTCTAATGCATAAAAAACGCATTCTTTGGTAGGATTTGGGTAGGTACGATGAGGTTTTTGATTGTGCAATAAAAAGCCTATAGAGAGATGATCGTTTTGACCTTAATTTATTTGCTTCTGTAGTGAGGTAAGGAAGGGTTGTATTTCGCAGAATATAGCTGAAGCTTGGTTGGGTTCCGATGGTTAAATCGGAACAGATGCAAAGGTTTATCGTTAGGTCTGTTTTGATGAGGTTGGGCAAGGTTTTGCAAGTCATAATTGTAGGGGGATTGTAGTTGTTGTTTGGAAAATTATATGTGGCCATGATTTGTGCTGTGGGAGCTTTGGCTCATTGTTTTTTGGTGGGTTGAAGTGGTTTGTTTGTATTGGTGTGTTGTGTTATTAATAAAATGTTGCTTTTCATAAAAAAAGAAGTTGAAATGGATCCATTATCATTGCTAACACCAACTGCCACAACATTGCCATTTACCCAATGACAGAAAAAAATTATGATGTTCAATTGGATCAAACTCATATTTTTCAAAGTTATTTCTCTATTTGCAGTCCAACACAAACCACCCAAGGTTAACAATTGTCTTCAAGAAAAAAAGGAAATACTAATTAATATAATATAATATAATGTAATTTAAGATATCCTTTGCAATAAATTGAGTTCACTGATGGCAAAATTTATTTTTATGAGATGCTCATCAATCCAACTCTAAACTGGTAATAATTTGTTAGAACCTGTTAGGATATGATGAGCAAGTTTTTGACCGTCTTTGCGAACTGACTTACATGATAGAAGGATTTTCATTTTTCATTTATGAAAAAAGATTTACACCTTTCTCACCCGGTGCATTGTACGGACACATTGCTAGTGTATATATATATATATATATATATATATATATATAGGACAGATTTCCGTTACAAACTCGGTAATTTGAGCAAACTTTGCAAACCAACATGGACCAATCGTATTCAACCATTTGTATTTTTTTTACGGTGAGAAGAGGAGTTAAAGTGAGAAACGTAATAAGGGATCTCCACTCTTGGATGCACGTTAGGATGAGATGTACTGAGGTGAGGTGCACCGAGATATACGAGATCAACTCCCTTCTAAAACGTAATTCATGGATGGATATGAGATTAAAAGTGATCAACGGTTTAGATCTCTTCTCACTATAACTCTCCTTCTCACACGATCTTAAGCCTATATATATATATATATATATATACCTAAGGTTAACAATTGTTCTTACCATAAAGTTTGTGAGAAGTGACATTTTACTTATTTTTTATTTTATTTTATTGACTTTATATAATATATATTAATATAAATTATTTAATAGGACCCACAAAAGAGGTTCTTATAAGAACTAACATTGTGGACTTTTCAAAGACTTCTTAATTTGATAAGTTGTACATGAGATGACAACTTAACAAGAAGTGCAAAAAGAAGGTTTTTATAAGAACCTCCATTGGAGATGTTTAAGCCCCTCAATCGCTGAGTTGCCGGTGATCTCTTAGTAATAATGGTAATTAGTGATGGTTCTATCTTTGTCGCCAATTTTCATCGCTAATTTGTTAGTACTTTTTAAGAGGATCTTCAAGAGTATTGCTAAAATAGAAAAAATAAGTTTTAATAAAATCAACCAATTAAGCTTATTGAAGTTAAATGTGTAGGAGAGATAAATAATATTTTATTAAAAATATTAAATATTTTAATAATATAATTAATGTTAAGATTAAATTTTGTCCCATAAAAATTCTACTTTTCAACAATGTATGTGCAAAACTAAATACAGTACTTCATTTTGTATAAAATAAATACCAAGAATACCATAAAATTTTATAGAGACAAATGTGCAATTTCCAAATTCGGAAGCAAGATTCCAAGACATGAAAAGACCCTTTATTTTGGCCTCAAATACATCATTCCACAATTCATACTGCATTACTAGAAATTCGATATATGGTAAAATAAAACCTTATTTGTCGTGATAAAACCTTTCTCTTGTATATCGAAATATAGGCTCTTGGTTCAAACTCTTTATGAAATATTTTCTTATCTTACCTTTTGAACTTAAACTATCGTCATAGACTGAATTAAATGTTTACCCATGGTTATTGTTTGTATCTGGATTCACGTCATTCATATACCGAAATATTAGGTCTTGGTTCAAATTCTTCGTTGAAGGACTTTCTGTTATTTGTTGCCTCTGCCAACGTGTTAAAATGAGTTTTCCTCATAGGGGGAGGTGGCATATAAAAAGCTTTCCTGAAAGGGGGTGGTGGCGTATAAAGAGTTTTCCTCACAGGGGGTGGGGGTGTATAAAGAGCTTTCCTCACAGGGGGTGGGGGCGTATAAAGAGCTTTCCTCACAGGGGGAGGCGGCCTATAAAGAGCTTTCCTCACAGGGGGTGGCGGCGTATAAAGAACTTTCCTCATTGGGGGAGGTGGCGTATAAAGAGCTTTCCTCACAGGGGGTGGCGGCGTATAAAGAGCTTTCCTCATTGGGGGAGGTGGCGTATAAAGAGCTTTCCTCACAGGGGGTGGCGGCGTATAAAGAGCTTTCCTCATTGGGGGAGGTGGCGTATAAAGAGTTTTCCTCATAGGGGGAGGTGGCTTTGAAGTACCCCGCAGAACAAATGATTGAATATATTTTATAGGATTTGGCCTAGTGTCAACAGTAATTGCGATCTGCACAATAACATAAGAAAAATAACAGGGTTAATTAAGAAACTCAAGAATATGATAAGATTTTTTTTTGTTGGCATGCATCTGGACTCACATCATTGTCATAAACCGAAATATTTGGTCTTGGTTCAAGTTCTTCATTGAAGGACTTTCTGTAATAATAAGTTTTTCTCATAGGGGGAGGTGGCGTTGAAGTACCCCATCGGACAAACGAGTCTTGCATGTATTCTATAGGATTTGGCCTAGCATCAACGGTAATGGCAATCTGCCCAATAATATAGGAAAAATAAGCGGGTTAAGAAACACAATAATATGTCAATGGTACACTTGCATCATAAATTTAATTAGTCATAAATAAAACAATATACAACTCCTATAATATATATATATATATATATATAAGGGAGGGATCATACGAGAATCACTCATTTTTAAAGGAATAAAGGAACACTTTGTGGATCACATATGATGTGGGTCCCACATAATATTAAATCATTTCTGATTTGATACTAAATCATATTAAATCAGAAATGATTTAATATTATGTAGGACTCACATCATATGTGGTCCACAATGTGTTCTCTTATTCCTTTAAATTTACAAAGTTCTCGTTTGTACCTTCCTCTCTCTCTCTCTCTATATATATATATATATAGGAGTGTTATTTTGCAACCTTTGAAAAGGTTGCAACCCTTGCAACCCACATCTTAACCGTCCGTTTGATCATCAACGGTTAGGATTTAATCACATCTAACCACCCTTAATTAAAAAAAATCTAAAAAGAAAATAAAAAAGAAAATGGATGGTGGATGAGTGGGTTGCAAAGGTTGCAATTTTTTTTTCATGGGTTGCAAAAGAACATTTTTCTCTCTCTCTCTCTCTCTCTCTCTATATATATATATATAGACGGGTTCATGCGAGAACGGTAACAATTTACAAGAATACGAGGACAATCCTCAGCCAATCATTTTGTACATGAAATTTTTCATGTATAAAATCATATATGATTCACATACAAAATCATATATGATTAGCCGAGACTTTTTACGCAACAAAAGTCGCGTGTGTCATTTTTGTGCTAGTACAAAATCACATTCATGAAAAAAATTTCATGTATAAATGATTGGCTGAAAATTGTCCTCATATTGTCGTAAATTTTTACCATCCTTGCATAAAGTCCCCCCCCCCCCCTCTCTCTTTCTCTCTCTATATATATATATATGTGTGTATATATCCTTTTACCATGATGATTGAAAAGAAAGCCAAGAAACAGAGTGGAGACTCCATCTAGTGGCTTTGGCTGTTGGTATATGCAATAGAATGGTGCTTCGCATTTATAGTACATTTGAGAAGTCTTTTTCATGACGTAAGCACACAAAAACATGTAAATCAATACTACTGACTTAAAATAATATGCAAATTTCATAAAACGTTGTGTAATATATAAATTATTTTTTTGAAACCTAAACCCAAAAACATTAGTATTTTAGATAACAATCGATATTTTCAAGTAATTAATTTAACATGTTTTCATTTTATTAGAAAATATGTATCGTTATTTTATAAACAAAAATATATTATATGAAAAAGTTAATAAACTTTCTTATTTAAGATGTTTCAGTGTAAACACAAAAATAAAGTTTGAAAATTAGATTTCTCAAAATTAAACCGAAAACACAATATGTAGATTATTTTGATGCAATATGTAGCTCGCAAGTAAGTATAATATACTTTGTTCCATTATTTTAGAATGAATATAATACTTTTTGTTGGTGATTTTAGTGTCATCGATCCATTTATGTGATTGGAAATAACATGATGTCTATATGGGTTTTATACTGTGATCTAATTCAAGTAAGGTGGTGCGGAGTGCACGCTTTTTATAAGACGAGTATGAACCCGGTCGTGCTGTTATAGGACTTGGAGTAAATGTGGGAAATAAGGTTCAGAAAGTGAGCTTGAAGAAGTGAGCTTGAAAAGTGAGCTTGAAGAAGTGAGCTTGAAAAGTGAGCTTGAAAAAGTGAGCTTGAAAAAGTGAGCTTGAAAAGTCAGCTTCAAACTTCTGAGGGGTCCCTGAAATTCTGAAGGGTCCCTAAACTTCTGAGGGGTCCCTGAACCTGAAGGGTCCCTGAACCTCTGAGAAGTCCCTGAACTTTTGAGGGGTCCCTGAATCTGAAGTGTCCCTGAAACTTCTGAGGGGTCCCTGAAACTTCTGAGGTATCCCTGAAATTCTGAAGAGTCCCTGAACTTTTGAAGTATCCCTGAAACGGTTACTGTGCATTAAATGTGTAATTATTGAGCAGTTATTAGATTTGTGTAACTGACCACTACTCCTAATTTTCAGCCATGATTATTATTTCAGTTACGTTATTTTAAGTATAAATAAGAATTTATACTCATGAGTTTATGACGAATAACAGACGATTTTAGACACGGTTTTTAAACAATACTCCCCATATGCTCTACAGAAAATTGCTTACGTTTTTGTGCCTAAGAACGCAAGTGTTTTGAGTCTTATCCTAGATTGAATTTCGTGAACCCAGGCATAGGGTCGAAATATCAATTCGGAAAGTGTCTCACACGATTCTCAATATAATCCGGTGATCGACTTACCCTTGTTTGCCTACACAGTTCCAACAATCGAATTGATAATTTGTGATGTCGATCATGGCCGAATTTGTGAAAGAGATGACTTCAAATTTGGAAAGCTGGAGAAGTTTGAAGGTGCTAATTTTAGACGTTGGCAGAAAAAGATGCATTTTCTGTTGAAGACTCTGAAAGTGGTGTATGTGCTGAGTACCCCCATTCCAGAAATCATGGAGAACGAGATGCTGGAGCATGCCCGGAGGAGAGGTAAGTGGGAGAACGATGACTATATCTGCAGAGGTCATATTCTAAACGGTATGTGTGATTCTCTCTTTGATATCGACCAAAGTGCTGAAAATGCGAAGGATTTATAGGATTCTCTTGAGTCAAAATATATCGTTGAAGATGCTTCTAGTAAGAAGTTCTTAGTGAGCGATTTTAATAATTATAAAATTGTTGACTCAAGGCCCGTAATGGAACAATATCATGAGATACTTCGCATTTTGGGTCAATTCACTCTACACAAAATGAATATGGACGAGTCCATTGCTGTATCGAGTGTGATTGGCAAACTTCCTCCCTCTTGGAAGGATTTCAAGCATAACTTGAAACATCAAAAGGAGGAACTGTCTTTGGTTCAACTTGGGAGTCACTTGCACATCGAAGAATCTCTTCGGGTGCAAGAAAATGACAAATCCAAGTCCAAAGTTGAATCTGGACAACCCTCTGTTAACATGGTTGAAGAGAAGAAAACCAACTCCAATAATCAAGGAAAAGGCAAGAAACGAAAGTTTGATGGACCCAATAAATCCTTCAAGAAGAAGAAGGGTTTGGTATGTTGGAGATGCAACAAGGTGGGCCATACCAAACGTGATTGCCGGGTTAAGTTGAATAACAACGGTGCTGGAACAAGTGGAGTCGGGTCTAAGGACCAAACTCAAGTGAAAGGAGGTCAGTTTTTGACTAACTTTGATAATAAATCTGAAAGTATTTATTATATTTCACTTATTTTGGAGTCTTTCTATGTACAGGAGGATGATTGTGCATGGTGGGTGGACTCGGGAGAGACATGCCATGTTTGAAGATGGATCTGTACTAAATATGGGAAACGAGTCGATCGCACCGATTTGTGGATTTGGAGTTGTTAATTTAGAGTTTACTTCTGGAAATCATGTTAGGTTGTCTGATGTTTTGTTTGTTCCTAAAATTCGAAAGAATTTAGTTAGTGGTGGTAGTTTAAATTGTCTAGGGTATGGACAAGTTTATGATTCGGATAGATATATTCTATCTCGATATGGTAAATTTGTTGGTTTTGGATATTATTGTAATAAAATGTTGCGTTTGAATGTTATATCCAACGTTTTCAATTAAAATTCTGCATTTATATTATCATCTTCTTCGTCTAAAATTCACGACTCAATGGTTTGGCACGCTAGACCGGGTCACGTGAATTTTAGAAGAATGCATGAAATGTCAAAGGATGGTCTTATTCCAACCTTTGATATTCATACAGAAATATGTAAAACATGTATGCTTACGAAAGTCACAAAACAGCCCTTTCCAAATGTCGAAAGAAAGTCGGCTGTTTTGGAACTTATACACAGTGATATGTGTGACTTTCATTCTACTCCTTCGTTGGGTAATAAGAAATATGTTGTCACATTTATTGATGACAACACTCGGTTTTGTTATGTGTACTTGTTACATGCCAAAGATGAAGCTTTGGAAAAATTCAAAATATATAAAACCGAGGTTGAATTACAATTGGGTAGTTCAATTAAGCGTCTCCGAACTGATCGGGGAGGGGAATATATGGACCCTCAATACTTCCAATCAGTTGGTATAGTCCATGAGACTACGGCTACGTACACACCTCAACAAAATGGGGTTTTCGAACGGAAAAATCGACTTTTAAAAGAAATGGTAAACTCGATGCTCTCATACTCGGGATTGAGTGAGGGATTTTGGGCTTCAATACTCTTATTGTTACAGTATTGAAGATGACCCAGACCTTCCAAGAAGCGATGGAGTCTCGAGATGTCGCTTTTTGGAAAGAAGCAATTGATGACGAAAAGTCATTGATTCTTGAGAATAACACTTGGGTGTTATCTGATTTGCCTCTAGGTTCTAAACCACTTGGATGCAAATGGATCTTCAAAAAGAAGATGAAAGTTGATGGGACAATTGATAAATTCAAATCCCGGCTAGTCATTCAAGGGTTGCGACAAAAACCTGGTATTGACTATTTCGATACGTATGCTCCAGTAGCTCGTATTTCGACTATTAGGTTGTTAGTTGCCTTGGCTGCAATTCACAACCTGGTTATCCATCAAATGGATGTTAAAACAGCCTTCTTGAATGGCGATCTTCATGATGAGGTTTACATGAAACAACCGGAAGGTTTCGTTATGCCTGGTAATGAGCATAAGGTGTGTAAACTTGTGAAGTCCTTGTATGGGCTGAAACAAGCACCTAAACAGTGGCATCAAAAGTTTGATGAGGTTATTTTATCTTGTGGTTTTTCTCTAAACCAAAGTGATAAATGTGTTTATAGCAAATTTCATGCTAAAGGTGCAGGTGTTATCATCTGTTTGTATGTGGATGACATGCTGATTTTTAGAACTGATCAAAATCAGGTAGATGAAACTAAAAAGTTTGTTATCATCTAATTTTTCCATGAAAGATATGGGGGAGGCTGATGTAATTCTTGTTATTAGAATTAAACGGGTTAACAAAGGAATTGTTATGACACAGTCACACTATGTTGAGAAAATTCTCAAAAAGTTCAGTGATTGTTCTCCCGTGAGCACTCCTATGGATTCTAGTGTGAAATTAATGTCAAATACGGACACTGCTATTTTACAACTAGAATACTCTAAGACAATTGGTAGCTTGATGTATGACATGACAAGTACAAGGCCGAATATAGCTTATGACGTGGGACGGTTGAGTCGGTATACTAGTAATCCGAACACTCAACATTGGCAAGCTATTCAAAGAGTATTTAAATATCTCAAGGGAACCATGGACTATGGTTTGAGTTATTTGGGATATCCTTCGGTATTAGAAGGATACTCGGATGCAAGTTGGATATCTAACATGGAGGATCACTCTTCAACGAGCGGTTGGGTATTTTTGCTTGGAGGTGGTGCGATTTCTTGGGCATCAAAGAAGCAAAGTTGTATTACAAACTCAACAATGGAATCTTGTTTATGAGATTCCATTGTGGTCGAAGCCGATTGCACCTATTTCTATCCATTGTGATAGTGCAACCACTTTGGCTAAGGCTTATAGCCAAGTGTATAATGGCAAGTCTAGACACCTGGGTGACAGTATGATGAGAGAGTTAATCATGAATGGTGTAATCTCTGTTGAGTTTGTTAGATCACAACAAAATTTGGCGGATCATCTGACCAAGGGTTTGGCAAGAGACTTAGTGCACAAGTCTGCCATTGGGATGAGATTAAAGTCCTTATAAATCTATAATGGTGAGACACCCGATTCCCCTCTAATATGACATTAGGGGCTGAATTCAATGAGGAAAGCTCACAGTTATAAGATTGGAACACATGATAAATCATCCCAGGTATGTGTTCGGTACTACAGTAGGTAGGTTGAAGTTTATCTTCTTAATAATTCCTTTGAGAAAGTGTATTTGTAGGTACATGAAGTAAATGAATTACCTATGTGATCGTGAAATGTAGCCGCATTTCAGAAGGTTGGGGACTTGGCCTTTATACGATCATGAGAGGATTATGAAACTCGGCTTTATAATTGTGTCACATTTATTTTCTTGACGAGTTGGTGAAACTTGTATGTATTTTATCTTTAGGTATTCAAATGAGTTGATGGATTCAATCCTTGGGACACCTTGATTCTCGAATATTTAAAGTGTGTAAAATACTAAGATGGAAATTCAATCGTTTCGACATTTTCATTTATGTGCAAGTTTGGTGTTGTTTATTATTAAGATGTTATTTCATGGGTCACACTAAAATGGGGGAGGATTGTTGGTGATTTTAGTGTCACCGGTCCGTTTATGTGATTGGAAATAGCATGATGTCTATATGAGTTTTATACTGTGATCTAATTCAAGTAAGGTGGTGCGAAGTGCACGCTTGTTATAAGACGAGTATGAGCCCGGTCGTGCTGTTATAGGACTTGGAGTAAATGTGAGAAATAAGGTTCAGGAAGTGAGCTTGAAAAGTGAGCTTGAGGAAGTGAGCTTGAATAAGTGAGCTTGAATATGTGAGCTTGAAAAAGTGAGCTTGAAAAAATCAGCTTGAAAAGTCAGCTTCAAACTTCTGAGGGGTCCCTGAAATTCTGAAGGGTCCCTGACCTTCTGAAGGGTCCATGAACTTCTGAGGGGTCCCTGAATCTGAAGGGTCCCTGATCTTCTGAGGGGTCCCCGAACTTCTGAGGGGTCCCAGAACCTGAAGGTCCCTGAACCTCTGAGAGGTCCCTGAACTTCAGAGGAGTCCCTGAAACTTCTGAGGTATTCCTGAAATTCTGAAGAGTCCCTAAACTTTTGAAGTATCCTTGAAACAGTTACTGTGTATTAAATGTGCAGTTATTGAGCAGTTACTAGATTTGTGTAACTGACCACTACTACTAACTTTAATTCAACAAATAATTATTATAAAAATTTGTAATTTTTTTTGTTAATGTAGGTATCTGGACAAACTTATTTCGGCTGATCCACGAAAAATTCTTATGACGTTACTGTATCTTTTATTCATAAAAAAACATTCTATATTTTTAATGAATATTTAAAGTTTCCTATTAATAAAAGAAAATAATTTTAGTAAGTAATTTTTTAAACCAGTACCCTTGAAAACGTGTATATCGTGTTAACCGATTGCCAGTCATATATGCATTATGCATTACATTAATTATTGTGCGTGGCTGTGTCATACTGTCGTGAATCATATTATCCCTTTATTTTATAATCTATATATAAGAACCAAAAAGGGTTATCTTATTATATACTATATATATCCAAAAAGATTGTTGTTACATATTTTTGTGTTTGTAATTAATTAAAGTAGCATTCTACAACATGTGTCAACTAAAATACATAGCATGATCATAGAAAAATATAATAAAAATGTTGTATCATACCAAAATGGGTAGGAAAATGAATTGAATAATAGATCTTGATGGTTTGGTCGTGATTCATGTTGTTCGTATTAGTTGAAGCGTGAACTAATCAATTCTGTCATGGCCATATTTTTTTTAAACGACAATCCATCATTAAAAAGCTAGCCAGAGACTAGCAAAAGGATTACAAGGTCCCGATACAGATAAAGGGACAAATTCTCTAAACATTCACATTTTTAACACTCTTCTTACGTCTATCATGGCCATATAATTAGATCGTGATTTAAATCATATCATTAAATGATCTGTTATGTATAATAATTGATTAGTATATATGAAAAAACATCAAGGATTATGGCTATGTTTGGCAAACTAACTGATAAAGTAGCTGATGACTTATAAGCTAGCTGATGAATAAGTCATGTTTGACAAAACGTAGCTGATAAACATGTAAAATGACCAAAAAGAATATCTTGAAATGTTAGTCACTTAGGGCATCTCCAACCCAAACACTAAAAAAAGGACATAAAAACACTAAAAACACTAAAAAAAAACCCATCTCCAACCACACACTAAAAAAACAACACTAAAAACACTTTTGATAATAAAAAAGTAATACTATTTTATTAAAACATAATAATTATGATATATAATTGATTTTTATAATCAATATATAATTATCACTTAAAACTGCAGAAAATCAGTAAATAGACTGCAGAAAATCAGTTTATAATTATCACTTAAAAC
Organism: Silybum marianum; assembly: GCA_036898165.1. NCBI lineage: Eukaryota > Viridiplantae > Streptophyta > Magnoliopsida > Asterales > Asteraceae > Silybum > Silybum marianum. The sequence goes on along the minus strand of CM072538.1, from coordinate 12,639,067 downwards.
TGCAGAAAACCAGTAAAAAAACTGCAGAAAACCAGTAAAAAAACTGCAAAAAATCAGTAAAAATACTGCAGAAAACCAATATATAATTATCACTTAAAACTGCAGAAAACCTGTAAAAAATTGCAGAAAACCAGTAAAGAAAACTGCAAAAAACCAGTAAAAAAACTACAGAAAACCAATATATAATTATCACTTAAAACTGTAGAAAACCAGTAAAAAATTGCAGAAAACCAGTAAAAACACAACAAAATAGCAGCTGTTTAATCTGATTTTTTTTACAGCAAAAACTGCAGAAAACCAGTAAAAACTGTAGAAAATCAGTAAAAAACTACATAAATTAATTATTCAAATTAGTAAACTATTAATATATATATATATATATATATATATATTTAAAATTAGAGAAACCAAATAAAATATTAATATAATTTTTAGAGGGTTGTTTTTTTGGCCTTCAAATATAGAGGTCAAGAATTTGACCCTCTATTTTTTTAGTGTTTTAGTGGTGGGTTGGAGTGAAAAACACTATATTTTAGTGTTTTTAGTGTCTATAGAGGTGAGTTGGAGATGGTCTTATAATATAATTAAAATAAATATTTAATAAAATAGTTTATTAATTCAAACTAAATAGTAAAAAATAAATAATATAATATGTTTATTTCAAAAAATTAAATTGATTATCATATATATTATAAGTTTTAGATTTGTTAAAATAAAGTTTAGAAAAAAATTTACATTAATTTATGATTTTAAGTAACCATTACATATAATATATGAATAATTAATCAACCATGTACATTCTAATTAATTAGTAAATTTTCAAAAAATATAAGTAACAATTCTAAATGATAATTAATTAATACTAGTTGAGTACCCACACAATGCGGCGGGAGTGATGAATGTAAACAATTTTGAAGCTTTGATAGTTTTATTAGAGGCGATTTTAAGACATTACGATGATAGGATTTGTGCTTAGGATTGTTTACTAAAGTATTACTCTATAAGTGCTTATCGAGTTAGTTACCTTATCGGAGTCTTGGCTGTAAATGAGGTGAGTCTAACCATTTCCAAAACTGAATACCAAACATCAAACATCTATTTTCTAGAATTCGATCTTATATCCGCAAGAAAAAATTGAAAAAACCCAAAGAGAGTAAGAAACCACTTAAAATACCCATTTACAGGAATATGCAACCACCGATTTGAGTACCAATTATAATTATAGCAATATTCAACAAACCATATTGCCAACATATAAACAATATAATTTACCTCCCATCTTCAATAATCATAACAGGCATAATACAATTGTCATTATTTTTGCAAAGCAACTATATATACCATAATCAAATTACCAAAGTTACACACATACCCCATAATCAAACCAATGGGACACCAAAATACAGCAGCTAATCAAACCCCACCCAGAGCCTATATCACATTCATGTGTTTACCCCATGATCAAACAGACACCCAACGGCTTAGTTTTGCAAGGTGCAAAACTTACACCAAGTGTTACATACAGCAAACAAAATACAATTGTCATTTAAAAAATATTGTTGAGATCCCCTTTCGATAACCACCACCAAATGAAGAATATTGGTGTCACCTTGGATCTCAATTTCTATTCAAATTTTTATAGAACACAACCAAGGAATGCAATATATTTCTAAAATTTATAATTTTTTTAAACGGTAACGGTAATTGTTTTAGTAATACCAAAACCTTACAACAATGTATCAACTACCACCAATCTATACACAGGAATAACTGCAGTATTTATCAGTCCCAAACTATATTATCTTACCTTAACCACTATGAACATAAATTATCCCCAAAGTCTCTCTATTTCCCTCGAAACAACCCTGTCCCTTCAGCGTTTTTTGGCTTAAGCTTGTATCCTACAGACAAATATTTATCGCCTCCCTTCATAGAAGATAGATTTTATCTTTTGTGCCTTAAGACAACCAAGAGCGAAGCATTGGATATCAAATTAATGATCCACGTAAAAAAATATAATCTTCCGTGACAGCTCACAATGGTGAAAAATAACTACTACAGAAAAAGGTTTTAAATATACCATTTGTCAAAACCAAAAAGAATTTAAAGTCTTTCATCATCCAAATTCAAGGACTTCATAAAACACACAAATTCAAATCTTCAATGGAAAAACCAACATGTTTATTTATAAAAAATAAAAACACAAGAAATTACAAAAAAAAATAAGGAAACCACAGTGGATGAACTTTGTTAGTCTTTCACTTTTTCTTTGACTATTGATGTTGTTGAGAAGCAACCACTGCTTCCTTGGGGTTTTATCAAGTTCCAAGTGTAATACAAATGAAAGCTGTAAGTGTTATACATACGAAAAGATCCCAAATTGATTTCAATGTTGTGGTAGAAATATCTTAAACAGGTTAAGGTAGAATCTCAAATTGAGGCTTTTGCTTCGTAACTTTCACACAATTCCTCAACATATGAAGGATATATCTAAAAGTGTTTAACCACTTTTGAAAATATTGTGTTGATCCCAGATGAACAAGCACAATGACAGATAAACGTTAATAATAAAATAATACGACAATAAAGATGTTTAAAGAACTCACGTAGTCGTATATCTCTTGATTAATGTGATCGATTACAATGCACTCAGTTACGGCTCTCTCTCTAGTGAATCGATTTGTATGAAAGTAAACCCTAGACTCCTATTTATATTTCTAGGCCTATGCTAATTAAGGAAACAAAGAGTTTAAGGAATTATAAACTTCCTTTTACAATAAAGCATATCTTTTCCTTATTTTGACACAATTAAATAATAGACGTAACAATCTCCCCCTTTGTGGCAAAATCAGTCTTCACCTTTTCAGCTCAAACATGCCTTCAAATCTTCGGAGGGTTTGTCGATAGAGAATTCTTTCATCGATTATCTTGATAGCTTCTATGAGAGAGTTTCTTCGGTCGTTGCTCATCCTTGTCGTGTTCTTCCTATCCGTAGCCAATTCTGACGCAAGTATGTTTCGGATTCCCCACAATGTACCATCAGAATATGCAGCCACTTCATGAAATCTAAGAAACCGCTTTTCTCGAGAGGCGTGCTTCCAAACAACTACATGAACAGGATAAGTAATGACGGTAGTAACTAGAGTGCTGCTTGGTACAGGTAATGATTGATCAGGCTTAGGAATATGTATCTTCTTTTGCTCGCTTTCTATCCCACGTTGCAGATCGTGCAGATAGCTGTACCGTAGCTCTTTCTGAACATGCCTTACCACTGCACTTAGTGCCCTTTGCTCGTGTTCGTTTCGGTTTCGCTTGTCTCTCAAGTCGTTGTAGATGGTTTCAAAGTCCATTATATCAAGGTTTGCAAAATCGGCTTCAGAGAAGGAATACGCTTTACCGTCTTCTCTTTGGACTGTGAAAACTGGGTATTCGACTTGGTAGATCCTATCTGTGTCAATCTTCAGAATCCCAATAATCCTGTGCCTCGTGACCACTTCAGCTGGAGGTAAAGCTCTCATCTTCAGGATATGGAGATACTCTCTAACCTGAGCAGGATCCATTTCCATCACGAGATGAATGTGTGCCAAATCATCAGGTTTCGCTTCTTTCTGAAAGATCTTTTCCATTGTTTCCTCAAGATATGGCACACAAATTTGCTGATTTACCCACTTTGACTTGCTTTCAGTCAGCATCCTTTGCCACCAGATTTGATGAGGCAGCAGTCTTGGTTCGTTTTGTTCCCTCAAAGCAAGTTCCTTGCTGTATGCTTTAAGTTCACATAGTCTTGCTCTTGGAATACTGGTTCATACGGATCTCTGAACCAGTTTTTTACTGATGTTCGCAGACCTTGAATGTCGACTCTTTCTACATTTTGATCTGGTTCGGCAGGTTCGGAAGCTGTACTCTCGAATTCGATATTCGCAGGCTTTTCAACCGTTGGCGTATCGTCTTCTTGAGTTGTTGGAGCATGTTGTCGATGTTGGGTAGTTTGAGTGGGTGGTCTTGAAGTTGATGCAGCAGCAGCCCGGGTCGTCCTGGTGAGGTCTGGAAGCAGGCGCAGAAACGGCCGGACGACAGGACTCTTGTATTTCGGTGCGTAGAGCAGTAATAGCACCCAAGATGTCATCTGTTTGGCGCTGTTGGGCGGTCTTCATATCGGTGAGCTGTTGATCGATGTGAGCGCGGAAGACGTCAAACTCATGACGAGTGACGGTGGGGATCTGAAGATTTCGGCGAAGAAGACCCTCAAACGAATCCTCCGGTTGGCCGGTTGCATTGGATTCGGCGAGCAGGTTAGCATACAGCATTGACATGAGTTCATCGGTGTTGTACTCATATCGATGTGGTGAATGGGGTCGATCTTCGGGGGGTGAAGGTGGCGGAGGAGAGCGGCTAGAGCCTGGACGGCTTGAGCTTGGACGGCTTGAGCTTGGATGCGAAGGGCCGGCTTGATGGGGAATCGGATCTTTAAGGCGCGCGACTTCATGAATTTCCCTTACGAAGGCTTCCCTCTCGGCTGTCATTAGAGCAGCATGAGCAGCGAGGGAGTCTTTTGCCTTTTGTAAGTGTGCGGCGATGATCGATTCAGACTCGGGGGGGGGGATGGTGAATGTGAGAGTCGCGGTACCTGTATGGGAAACACCGGGATCACTTAGATTACCCGTTGACAATACAGGTGAATCAACTGTATGACCTACGTTCAGCGTTGGCATAGATGTAGTGCTGGTAGGATTTCTTCCCAATCCTCGTGGAATGTCCGGAATGGACATCACTATGGGAGTTCCGGCTGGGCCACGGAGGCTCTCAGTGTGTACAGACTCGTGTCCCCTAGCGGGCTCTAGACTCGATTTGCACACAAACGAAGTCGAAGCAGGTGAGCTACTGCCTCTTGTTTCAATAGCTATGCCTCCCGAATGGAGGGGAGCTAGATAAGGTGCTAGACTCACAAGTATATTTGAAATTGTTTGCTGTTGGGAGCCTTCAGAGTGGCTAGGGGGGGGGGGGGGGTGCATTTGCGCTGCTAGGTCCACAGCGTCTTGTCTACTAGTCATACCCAACGAATGAGTAGGGCTAGTTGACGCGGTTACCTGGATGGGGGAATCTGGTCTCGCGCTCTCTATTGTTTTTCTCTTCCCATCGCTCACGCTCACACTTTCTTTTTCAACTAATACTCCCTCCTCTCTCCTTATCTCTCTCCAGTGTAGGGCTATGTGAATTTGTCGGACATTGAGGCAGATGCTTGATTGGTTTCAAAGTCAAAGGGCTCATATGGCTCATCGGGTTCATCAGTCGGTGCATTTGGTTGGTCGTCGGTGTCCGATGTAGAATCGGATAGGGTTGGTTGTGGACCAATGCGACTTAGAGCTTGTTCTTCAATAGTAGCGGTTCGCTGACGGCGGAATAGGGGTTGAGAATCAGATTCATCTTCATCAGACGATGAAGGTCGGGGGCGAACACGATTGCGGCTAACAAGCATTTTGACTCGCAGAGTAGATATGGAAGTAGAAGCAGCTCGTGGGTCAGTGGGTGGTGGTATGGGGATGGATGGGGCAGCTGTTGTTGGGATTGGCTGATCAGGTGCACCGCCCTCTTCGTTTCCCCTTACAATACGCTCATCACCCTGCTCATCTATTCTAGGACCCTCTTCCTGCACAAGATGTTCCTCATGGATTGGCTGTTGGGCAGGCACAACCGGAGGTGGTTGAGCCATTAAGCCGAGTCTCTCCCTATAAGCTATCACACTCGGTGCAGTCTGATCAGCATAGGCAAGTAATGCTTCAGGGATCGGCATGATGAAGTTAAACTGGTTGTCATTGAGCCGGAGAAACTTCAGGGAGTTGGTCGGTCCTAATGGTGATCCGGTGCGTCTAGGGATGGCAGGTTTGGAAGACATCATGGCATGGATAAATAGTTGAAGAAACCGTTGGAATGGTACGAAGGCACGATCGCGGTAGTTAGACTTGTCTTCTACTAGCTCCACAAAGGCCGTCCAGATGAGCATCGCGTAGTCATAATGACGGTTGAAAGCGATGCCGTGAAATATACGTAGGACCGCAGTGCTGGCCTTGTCCATGCCAGTGTGCTTGCTAGTCAGACATCGATTGACGATGGTGAATAGCGTAAACCAGATCTGAGGTAGGTACATCCGTTTGAACTGGCCGGGGCTTTTGAGTGGTTCGGGTGAGTTGTACCCAAGGGCTAGGATGTCGGCACACAACTGTTGGTCGGTTGCAAAGGCGTCGTACGGGTGTTCGGCTGTGGCAACCGGCAGGCGGAGGATGCGTCGAATCCTAGATGGAGTTAAGCGGGTGACATAGTCATCAATTTGGGCAGTAAAATGGTGGTCACCGTCGTTCGGATGGTATGTCAGCGTTGAAGGATGTCGATGATTACTTGGTGTTCGATGGTGATGCCAAAATCGAGTCGGTGGTTGTTTGGTTTGATCTTCCACAGATGTGCTTTTGGCATCAAGAGTTCATTCCGGTTAACCGCGTTGATGCTGGGTTCGGTTGAGCGTTCGGAGGGCATCAGGTTTTCATCATCGGAAAGGTTTGGATCATTCATGGCTGCCATGTCTACTGAAATACGACAGTTAGTCAAACAGATGAACAGTTAGTTTGTGAAGAGATAGTGGAAAGAAAAAAAATTGCTAAGTCTTGTTGTCGAGTCCCATTGGGCCGATAACAAATATTATCGAGTGCCGTGGGATCGAGAACAAAGGTTTGTCGAGTAAACTGGGGCGACAACAAGACTTGTTAAAAAAAATTGAAAGAACAAACCTGTGAATCTGTGAGATAGATGTGGAGTCATTGGGAATCGAGAAACACAGGTTATCGATCCTTTGTGACTCGATAGAAACTCTTAAGAATTTGAAGAACATGTTATCGATCCTTAGAGACTCGATGAAAACACTTGGACATGTTATCGACTCGAAGGGACACGATAGAAAGTACTTAGTGATCTTCATCGAACCTTTATTAGTCGATAACAAATGTTATCGAGTCCTAAGGGTTCGATGAAATCCCTTAGTGTTTTTCATCGATCCTTTGTGAATCGATAACAAATGTTATCAAGTCCTAAGGGTTCGATAAAATCCCTTAGTGATTTTCATTGATCCTTTGTGAGTCGATAACAGATGTTTATCGATTCATAAGGGTCGATAAAAGTCTTTTATGAGAACGAAGGCGTTCTAGGCATGATTAACTAGGGTCGATAAAAACACAAAGGCCCATAGAGGGACTCGATAAAAATGCAAAGCAGTTCAGTGACAGGTCTAAGTGCTCAGGTGCAAAAAATGGCCCAAAAACTAAGAAAAATCCTATGTCTAGGTGCGATTGGTGATAGTGAACAATTTTAGTTAAGCACTTAGATCTAAAACATACTAAAAAGCCACCAAATCGCCTGATGAACAGTCAAACTCGGAAACCCAAGGGTTTTATTGAAAAAACGAATTGTTCAAGTCGATTTAAGGTATCATGCAATGGGTAAAAACAGTAAGTGCAAGAATTAAAGATGATAAGGGGAGAATTACGAACCTGGTGATGCTTTCAGATCTGAAAAACTTGAAGTTTTGAGATTTGGATCTTGGATGGCCAAGAACTTGAAGGGTTTTTCAGAGAGAAAGGGGTAGTAGCTCCTTTCCATCAAATGTGCGTGTCGGCTAGTAGCTCCTTTCCATCAAATGTGCGAACACGAGGTAGTAGCTCCTTTCCATCAAATGTGCGTGCCGGGTAGTAGCTCAGTTCCATCAAATGTGCGAACACAGCATCTTTCGGGTCTAAAATTTACTTCGAGTTGCTTGTCACAAAATTTGCCAATGCTCAACAGGTTGTGGCTCTGGCCTTGAACATAAGAAACGTCGGAAATGGTGATGTTGTTTTGAATGATATCACCATATCCTTTAATCGGTGCCAAGTGATTGTTGCCAAATTTGACGAATCCGCCCTTATTTTCAGTGTAATTGGCAAGCAACTCCTTTTGTCCGGACATGTGTTTGGAGCATCCGGAATCTAAGTAACACAGATGGCCGATCTGCACAAAATCAAGCAGATTTAGGTACCCATTTGTAAATGGGTCCATCATGGTTAGTTGACATAGCACCCTTGGGTACCCATTTGTGGTGAGACTTATAGGCGTTCGTCATTTGATTTCTCGGACCTCATTTAGAAACAGGTGATGAAGGAAAAAATTTGCGATTAAAAGAATTATGCATGTCAGGAAAATAACCATAACCATAATCAATAGGAGGTATACGTACAAAATCATCCACACCGCAATTAGAACAACAAATTTTATTATGAGAAAATTTAATTAAATGTCGAAATGAATGTATTTGATAAGGAAATATAAAATGAGAATTGTTTCTTTTGACATTTGAACGGAAAAAATTGTCTTCTTTGCGGGGTGTTGTCTTTGTAGTATGCGTGCCCTTTTTGACCCAAACATGTTTGTTGTCTAAAGTATGAACCGCTGAAACATTGAAAGGAACACGGTTAGTATGATTTTGGAAGACATGATTGGTTTTTGTTTGTTTAGGAGTGTGTTGACTTTGACTCGTGGAACACTCCGTTGGTTCCGTAGGAATGGAAACCGATTCCATTGGTTGTTTGCCTTTGTCTAAAAACTCCGTGTGATTTGGAAGTACAGGATTGAAATCAAATTCATCACACATATCATTTAAATACTCGTCCGATTCAAGTGAAGATTGGTTAGAAAGGGCATCTAATTCATCATTGATTTGCTCGTCGGAATAGGAACATTTTTGTTTTGGAGGATTGGAATTTGGGTCCATTTTAAACAACTCTTCGCAATTATCTAAATAATGCTAACGAAGGCTTTACAAGTTGAAATGTTTGAAATAGTATCATTTTCATGATTTTTGTTCAATTGTAAAGTCTCTTTTTCAAGTTGTTGTGTTTTAAATAAAAATGATTCATTTTCCTTTTCCGCCAAAGAACGTTCAGTTTCCAACACTCGTTCAAGTTGAATAATTTTCTTTTCTAAGAATAGAGTGGGAATGTATGGTTTACATTCAGGAATCTTGTTTTGAAGTTCTTCGGTAGAATATGATGGAAAGTAGTTGTATGGAAGAGATTCACTTGAAGATTCCTCTTCTACTATTTGAAATTTCTTTTTGTTTTGTCTCTTCCAATCTTCTCTTTCCTCAACACTAGGGTCCGACTTCATAAATTGATTTTGGTAATCTGGACCAAGGTTCAGATATTCGAATTTATAAATTGTCGGAGTATTATAGATTGCCTTTGCTAAGTGTTTTGGGTTTTCAAAACCTAACCCGGCTTTAGAACTTAAATCTTTCGGTGCATTTTAAGTGAATAGTGTGTTCAGTTTGACCAAGCTTGTAAAGTTTTAATTCTAAATCTTTGAGTTTTTCTAATAGATCTTGTCTTTGAAAACTGACAAAGTCAAACTTTGATGAAAATTCGGAAGTCTCACTCCTAGATGTGTGAAGTTGAAGAGTGAGATCAGATATTTGTTGTTTAAAAAGATCATTTTCTTCTTTTAAAACCATTTTCTCCGTTTCGAGATTGTGCGTTATACTTTGAGAATTGACAAGGTTGGTTTGCATAAGAAGCAATTGATTATGATTATTTTCTAAGTGTGCTTCTAAAATGGAAACCAAGAGTTTCTCGGTTTTCAATTTAGATTGTAATTCTTTTAATTTACACATTAAATCATGCATTTGAGATACAAAAGAGTCATAGTCAGAAGGGCTTACCTCGGGCGTGTAGTCGGAAGCGTGAGAAGGAGTATCATCGGAGTAAGCCATCAGGCTGAAGTGCGCTTGAGTATCCCTTTCCATGTCATCTTCATCATCTTGATTGAGCCATTGTTCATCTTCAGCTAGAAGAACTTTACCGGCTTCTTTTTGTTTAGACAACATCAATTTGTAAGTGAAGTAGTTGGAGTCCTTCACTATTGGCTTCTTGCATTCCCTTGCATAATGACCAGATTTGCCATAGTTGTAGCACAGGCTTCTCTCACCCCTGAACTTGTCTTCTGGCTTGGGTGTTCAGCGTGGTTCTTCTCCTCTTGGTTTGAGTTCAAATAGGGCCTTTCGCTCATGATTATTAGATCCCGAGGCATACCTTTGTTGGTTGGGATTCGAGCGACGTGAGAACTTTTGTTGAAAAGATCTCGTAAGGAAGGCCAGTTGTTGTTGAAGTTTGGCAATTTCGGGATCATAGTCAAAATCTTCTTCTTCCAGTTCGGGAAACATCTCTTGGGGAGTAGAAGAGGAGTCTTTTGCCATCAAGGCTATTGGATCCGGGTTTTTCTTTGTATTTAACCCCATGAGTTCAAGGACCTCCTCTTCGTCTTGCTGGAGGGTTTCATAGACTTCATGCGGATCAAGATCAGCAAGGTATTTGTTGTGTTTGATTTGATTAGCAAACCGGCACCATTCCGGTTGAAGATTGCTAACAAATTTAACGTTGTTCTCGATCTTGGTCTTACGAATTTCATTCTTGCTTAGCTCGTTTACCAGTTGTACAAAACGGGTATACGTGTTCGTAAGACTCTCTCCGTCTTTGGCCTTGAATTCTTCATATTGTGAGATGCAGTTTGTGATTTTGAGTTGTGTGCCAATCTTCGTTCCAAGCATGAACTTTTCTATGACCTCCCACATTTCTTTAGCCGTTTTCTTGTGGCTATCAATGCTCATATAAATGTCATTTGGGAGGCTCATAAGTAGATAAGAACGGGTGAGTTGGTCACCTTTCATTTTTCTCTTCTCGTTTGCATCCCATGTACTTTTGAGTTTAACTTCCCTTCGTGCGGGCATAGGAGGTACATTGTTTGGCATTGCGGGAAAATCCTGGTAGAAGATTGGAGGAGGACCTTCCTTGATTGAACGCATGATCTCATCGGCATAGTCATTGCGTTCAATGAAGTCAAGGAATCTATCCTTCCATTGAGAATATTCGCCCGAGAAGAGAATAGGAGGTTTGGTGTCTGATCCAATTGCCATGGCTTCACGGGTAGTCATTGTACTTAACTGGTGGACCTCGATCGATGAGTTTTTAAAAAATTCTGAGTTGTCTCGTGAAACAGCAGGTTTTTCTCGAGAGACAAAGGATATCGATAATAAAATTATCGATATGGGCAGAAAGATAAAGGACTTTTGTCGGGTGTGAGATACTCGATATAAAATGTTATCAAGTGACAGAGGCTCGATAATAAATGTTGTCGAATGAAATTGGCTCGATGAAATTTGCTTGATATGAGATTTTATCGAGTGTAAGAGGCTCGATAAAAAATGTTGTCGAATGAACTTGGCTCGATAAACAGATTTTTGATCGATTGATAACCTCAGTATTCTCGATTAAACTCTATTCGATAATAAAATTTATAAATCTTGAGCAGAAACAAATTGATTAAGATTTCTCGAATATAGAACGCTCGATCAAACTTTTTCTCGATTCAACAAGACTCGACTAAAATCAATAATTTAATTCTGAGTTTTCTGTGATTGATAAACCAGAAAAACAAAAAACACAGGGTTCTTGACTAAAAAGAACTAGTCTTTTTATGGACAAGACTGTCTGGGTTTTGAGTTTCTTATTCGTTCAATTACAAAAATTATCAAGATTACGAGAGTTTATGATTTTACTAAGGAATTCTTTAGTAAGAAAAGATGCAGGAGTCACAAGTTCCTGAGTTTTCTTATGTAAAGAGATTCAAAAGTAAAGAAAATAAACTAAAGTAATTTTAACTAAACAGATTTAAATATTTTATATAGGAGTCGATAAAAAATTAAGATTTAAACAGTTAATCGATAAAAATTTAATCAACAGAAGGAAGAATCGAGAAAACTTCAACAAGCAGAATAGACTTTTAAATCGATAAACACACAGATATAATCAGTCGATAAAAACACACACAAGCAGATAGCTAGATCGATAAAAATTAATTGAAAAACAAAACGGATCGATGAAAATTAATTGAGCAGATTATGAGGTAGTCGACAATAATCAATATGATGTTTTATCGGGTAAAGAATGAAACAGTGGGACTCGACAAAAAAACAATGAACAGCAGAATTTGCAGAAATCGAAAAAAATACCTTCTGTTTCGTGGTTTGCTCAAAAAATCGTAAAAACTCTTGATCTTAGGCTCTGATACCACTTGTTGATCCCAGATGAACAAGCACAAGGACAGATAAACGTTAATAATAAAGTAATACGACAATAAAGATGTTTAAAGAACTCATGTAGTCGTATATCTCTTGATTAATGTGATCGATTATAATGCACTCAGTTACGGCTCTCTCTCTAGTGAATCGATTTGTATGAAAGTAAACCCTAGACTCCTATTTATATTTCTAGGCCTATGCTAATTAAGGAAGCAAAGAGTTTAAGGAATTATAAACTTGCTTTTACAATGAAGCACATCTTTTCCTTATTTTGACACAATTAAATAATAGACCTAACATAATGGAGGACCAAAATCATGATCAAGAAAGAAGGAACTACATAAGGATGTAACATTAAGCACTCCCACTAAAGAAAAAAAAATTGATGCTCCAAACAAACCTACTATCTTTGATGCCTAACTCAAGCTGAACTTCGTAAAATTGCGGGATAGTTCCACTATTACAAAATGGTTTAGTACCTAGCTAGAAGAAAATATAGATGTTAATATTTAACAACAAAAATAAAACACATAGGATAAAAAGGGAATCGTACGTGATCTGTCAACTTCTGTTGAGCTCACTTGAAAGAAATGTGATTGAGGAAACAACAGATTTAAGAATCCAAGCTATCAGAGCTACAAAAAATGAAATCAGTTGTAATTGTAGAGATTAATGCCAAAAAACGACTTAACGGTAGACTAATGATTTGGACCTTTATCAGCTAAAGAAAGAAAACCAATTCGAAAAACAAACAAACAGAATGTAAATGACACAAAGAATTGTTGACGCGGAAAACTCCCTTCCGAGAGAAAAACCGCGGACGACCGTAAGGGGATTGTCGATGCACTAAGGAAAAAGGACGTCAAACAGGGACGCCGGCCTTAAGAACAGTAAGCAAGGTTACAAAAACAGTATGAATGATCGGTCGTGAGTCTATGAATGTTGTCGTGACTTGCGGCACTGTTGTCGTGAGTTTGGACCGTGGTGTCGTAAGTTCGTCAAAATGTACTCGGAGCTTTTCTCAGTATTTCACTATGTTTCAACGCGTGCTTCTTGTTGATTTGAGCTCTCTTTTTATACTTGAACCTGGATGATGGTCTTGGTAACGACCAAACGGTCATAATGGACGAGTCTTCATGATTTGTCTTCAATGTCGCCATAATGTCTTCATAAAGCCTTTGACTTGTAACTGAAAATGATATAAATACAGAGATAACGGTATAATGGATATATCATTAACGACGTTAGGTCGCGCGGTTAGTACCTCATTAGTCAAGTTATAACATTCTCTGAAGGAGTTAACCGCATAATTCTAACGAAACTTAACGGAGTTAAGGGTGTTAATTTTGGGGTATAACAGTTTGCCCCTAAATTTTTGAAATTTTTTTGCGGGAAATTATTTCAAGAATTTATTCTGTCATGCGACCAATTTTTTGGCAACTATATTGATCGATGTGGTAATTGATTCGATTTGGAATAGTAATCGGTTTAATCCCGGTTTGATTTGGGATAACGATATGATGTCATTCGCATGATACACAGATGACATAGGCGAGGGACAGGTGTCGAGGATCTGGTGGTTGCATGCGAGACTTTCGATCTACAGCTGTCGATCTGGGAGAAATCAAATCGTCTTTTACTTTCGTATAAAAGGAAACGATTTGGCTTCTTAAATCCAAACCTTCTTCTTCGCTCTTTTAAGAACCTGTACTTTTTCGTATCAGAGTAAACTTTTTCTTTTGCCAAGAATGTCGAGTTTGTTGAGTACGATATCGTCGCCAGATGACCTTCTTGCTTTCAATGATTTAGCATGGCTCCCTGACTATGTTCATTTGGAGAGTCCTGGTAATCTTAAGGCGGAAGAATGTCCCGCTGATCGTTTCGTCCTCTATGAATACCCTTTTAAGATTGGGTTTTTGTGGGGTTTCTCTTCTCTGGGGAGGGATTTTCTCGGTCGATTCGAGATATCCCCGGGGCAGTTAATGCCCCAATTCTGGAGGATCGTTCTGACTATAGAGCGATTGACGGCCGATTGGGTTTCCCTTTTCACCGTCCATGAGCTACTTTTGGCCTACACGGTCAAAGTTGACGCTAATCGTCGATTCAGCCCTTATTACAAGGATCGACGGGACCAAGCGCTGATACCTAGTACTGCAGTGAACGATCACGGCTAGAAGAGTCGCTATGTGTTTTGCAGTTTGGCATCTTATGCCCCTGTCGAGAATTGGATCGTCTACAGGTGGCTTACGCAAGGTAAACGACGTTCTCTTTATTTTTTGGTAGGACGTGCGAACTTGCACCGTTGCCCGATTCGTCGGCCAAGCTCGCGCTCTTCCGGCAGATTCCTCACTGGGAGTTTCAGGTCTATGATCCCAAAGAGGGTGTAGTTCCTACGGATGAGGAGGATGAGGGTGAGGATACTGCGGATGAGGAGGATGAGGGTGTTACCTTCATCAGGGAGTCTCATCCGAATCCAGAACCGGAGGAAGAAGGAATAGGTATTGAACTTATCTTTCTTTTTGCCATGATGAAGTTTTTGGTCTCCTCATTCCTTTTCCTCACTGTTTCAGGAAAATCAGGGGAGTTTCCCCACGGTTGAAGGATTTTGCCTGCCCATAGGGGCATAGGTTGACGAGGCGCTTCTGGGTCGATCCTGAGAGAACCGTGTTTTGGGACTTCTAGTTCCAAGAAGGCGAAGATGTCGATGGTCGTTAGGTAAGAAATCTATGGAGGGAAGCCCGTCCATTTTTGGCGATGACGCCGAGTTCCCCATCCCCTCTTTTCAAGTAGCTTATGATTTTTATGCGTCGTATGGTTTTAATAATCATGTGTCATGCGTCGTGCGTGTAAGCGGTCATGCGTTATGCATCTCTGATGTTTTTCATCGGTGTGTTTTTGAGGCCCTTCAGGCGTCGATTGGCCAGGTTGTGACCATGGCTTCCAACCTGGAGACAAGATTCCGTGACCGGTAGGAGGCTTTGCAAGCAATGGATGAGGATGCATCGGCTAAAGCCGAGGAGATCTCTTCCCGTTTCGAGGGGGTTCAAGAAGACCTTGCTCGAGAACAGAGCATTAGTTCTGATCTCCGACGACGCTTGAAGGTCGCCTTGGAGAGAATAGGGGTTTTGGAGGCCGAGTTGGAGACGACCCTTATCAGGAAGGTTACTTAGGTTGGCGGTCTCAGGTTTCAACTGAACGAGGCCCAAGCAAAGATTGACGACCTTAATGGTCAACTAGCGAAGTTCGCCTCTCCTGCCCCTTCATTTTCCTTTTCTTTTTGTACTTTTGCTATGGACGACATTTTGGGTCGGGCCATTTTTTGTAAGGAATTTTAACATATTTAACTTTTGCCATGACTTGGGTTTTTATTTATATGTGTATTTTTATATCGCTTCGTGGGTTCTTGCAACTTCCGGCGTACATGCGATCGAAAGAAAACGTTAGAGGTGGTCGTTGGTCAAACCAACGACCCTCCGACGCTCAAGTTAGTAATCGTATATAATAAAAAAATAAAGGGAATAAACAATCGATGAAAACTTGCGAGATTTAAAAGAAATACTTCCTGAGATGAGTGGCGTTCCAGCTCCGTGGGATATCCCGATCACTCATATTTTGCAGGTGATATGCCCCTTTCCCCACGACTTGGGTAATTCTATAAGGTCCTTCCAATTTGGGTGCTAATTTTCCTGCGTTAATCTCTTGGGTATTTTGGAAGACACGTCGTAAAACATAATCTCCTTCTTGGAAAGTTTTGACCCTTACATTCTTATTAAAATGTCTGGCGACAGCATGCTGTTGGGTAGCCATTCGAATGAGTGCAACTTCCCTTAGTTCTTCCAATCCATCAACGTCGTAACTGAGGTCAATCAAATTTTGTTTGATTGTTGTATGTTTAGTAACAGGTAATCTGATTTCGGTAGGTAGCACTGCTTCGCGCCTATAGACTAGAGAGAAAGGTGTCTGTCCAGTGGCAGATCGGGGTGTTGTTCGATTAGCCCATAGAACCGTCGGGAGTTGCTCTACCCATTTTCCTTTCGCAGAACTAAGGCTTCGCTTGATAGTGTTGATAATAGTCTTGTTGCTTGACTCAGCTAGCCCATTCGACTGTGGGTATCTAGGCGTCGAGGTTATGAGTTTAATGTGCCGAACTTCACAGAACTTTCTTGTTTTCTCACTTATGAACTGAGATCCGTTGTCGCATACGATTTCTAATGGGATCCCAAATCTACAGATTATATTATTCTGGATAAAGGCAATAAATTCTTTATCCCGTACTTGGGAAAAAGCAGCGGCTTCAATCCATTTAGAAAAATAGTCTGTAAGCACCAGGAGAAACACTTTTTGTCCGGGGGCTGGTGGTAATTTCCCGACTATATCCATTCCCCAACGCATGAACGGCCAGGGAGTCAGCGTCGAATGTAAATTTTCCGAAGGCTTGTGAGTCGTGCTTGCGTGTCTTTGACAGGAATCACAATTTTGTACGAACTTAAACGCGTCCTGCCGCAACGTCGGCCAGTAATATCCTTGTCGTGAGATTCGATTCGCCAGACTTCGACCTCTAGAATGATTCCCACACTCGCCCTCGTGCATTTCTCGGAGAATTTCTTCTACTTGACTTGGAAGATTTAAATCGTATTTGCCTGGCTTTCAGCTTGTCTTTTGGTAATCGACCATCTCTGAGGTAGTCTTTTACTTCTTTAAACCATTCGTCCTCGTCGTTACTGGTTACGACTGCGACATCATGCTTCTCGATCGATGGAGATTCCAAATGAATTATTGGTATATTGTCAAATTTGGATTTACTGAAGGCGGACCCCAAGTTAGCTAATGCGTCTGCATACATGTTCTAATCTATTGGTACTTGCTGTATTGTACAAGATTCGAAGTTTTAATTTTTTCTTTTGCGACCTCAAAATAGTTTGTCATTCGTGCGTCTTTAGTTGCGAATTCCCCGTTCAACTGATTGACGATCAGCAGGGAATCGCTTTTAACCAAGAGATGTTTTGCTCCCACCTCGTGTGCCATTTCTAGTCCTGCGATCAATGCTTCATATTCTGCTTCGTTGCGTGTTGCTTTGAAGTCATAAGATATCGAATATACCACTATGCCCCCCTGTGGTGATTTTAAGACGAGTCCCAAACCGGTTCCACGTATGTTGGACGATCCGTCAACGTAGATCGTCCATGGGTTGTCGTCTAATTTCACCACAGATGAAATCTCTGCGATGGCTTCCTTCTCCAGGTCGGGTGTAAAATCTGCGATGAAGTTAGCAATTGCTTGCGACTTTATTGTTCGTGGAATAAAGGAGATGTCGTAACCACTTAAATAAATACTCCACTTCGCGAGTCTGCCAGTTAATTCCGGCTTCCTCAAGACGGACTTGAGCGGGTAGTTGGTGACGACAGCAACTGGATGAGTTTCGAAGTAATGTCGTAACTTCTTTACAGAAGTCACTAGTGACAGGAGTAACTTTTCCATTGACGAATATCTTGTTTCTGCATCGACGAGGGATTTACTCACGTAATATATCGGTCTTTGCTGGTTTTCGTCTTCTCGAACCAGTACCGAACTTACGGAAGTGTTACTTACCGCTAAGTATAGGTACAAGATTTCGTGATCTTTTGGTTTCGACAAAAGAGGTGGAAACATCATGTATTCCTTAAGCTCACCCAATGCTCTTTCGTGACTATCAGTCCAGTCGAAACCTTTATTTTTCTTGAAGACGTTGTAGAATAAATGACATCTGTCCGACGATTTTGAAATAAAACGATTTAAAGCTGCGACCCTCCCAGTCAAGCATTGTACTTCTTTCAGGTTCCTTGGTGATCGTAAGTCGAGGATTGATTTGATTTGATCTGGACTAGCTTCAATGCCTCGACGCGTCACCATGTGTCCCTAGAACCTTCCCGCACGAACTCCAAAGGAGCATTTAGTTGGATTCAGCTTCATGTCGTATTTCCTTAGGACTTTAAAGGATTCTTTGAGGTGCTGAATATGATCGATCGTGCGCTTTGACTTTACGAGCATATCATCGATGTATACTTCCATTGTCTTGCCCATAAAATCTTTAAACATAAGGTTGACGAGTCGTTGGTACGTTGATCCGGCGTTCTTTAGACCGAACGACATTACTTTGTAACAATAGATGCCCTTGTCTGTCATGAAGGCTGTCTTTTCTTGATCGTCCGGATGCATGAGTATTTGATTGTATCCGGAATATGCGTCCATGAACGTCAAGAGTTCATGTCCAGCTGTGGCGTCGACCATGACATCGATGTGTGGAAGTGGAAAAGAATCTTTGGAATATGCCTTGTTTAAGTCAGTGAAATCAATATAGACTCGCCACTTTCCGTTCTTTTTCTTGGCCACGACAACGTTGGCCAGCCATTCTGGATACTTGACTTCTCTAATATTTCCAGATTTCAGCAAGTTATCGACCTCTTTATTGATAATCTTGTTCCTTTCAGGTGCAAACTTCCTCCGCTTTTGCTTGATCAGGGGAAAGCTTGCGTCCACGTCCAACTTGTGTGATATGATACTTGGGTCTATGCCGACCATATCTTCGTGCGTCCAGGCGAAATAATCGGAGTGGTCCCTTAGGAATCGTATAAGACCATTCTTTATTTCTTCGTCCAAGGATGCCCCCAGGAATACTGTGCGTTCAGGTCTGGCTGGATCCAAGGCAATTTCCTAGAGTCCGTAGTCGTCAGGGGACTTGTCGTCCACCTGACTCTGTAATTGCTAGATGATCTGCTTTCGAAGTCTCATTGAGACTTTGTAGCATTCTCTTGCGTCTTTTCGTTCACTTCTTATTTCCTGTACCCCCAGGGAGTAGGAAATTTTATCATCTGATGGTACGTCCAGGGGACTGCCTTCATATCGTGTATCTAGGGCCTTCCAAGGATGACGTTGTAAGCTGAGGAACACTCGACCACGTTAAAGCGAGTCGAAGATGGGTAGCGTAATTTCGCTCAATGTCGTGGATGCATCGCCATTAAAGCCGACTAAGACCGTTGATCGTCATACGACTTCTTCCTCACTTATCTCCATAGCTTTGAGGGTATTGAGAAAGATGATGTTGGCTGAGCTTCCTCCGTCGACGAGAATTCTTTTGGTCAGACAATTCCCGATGGTGAGTTGGACGACAAGGCCATCATGATGTCTGCGTTTGGTGTCTCCTACATCCTCGTTGCTGAATATTGCTGTCATGGAGTCGAGCTTTCTGTCGTCTCCTTTTTGATAATCAACGGGGGTGCTGGACTCCACACACGGCTGGATCCTCCTTTCTGTCCTTTTAGCGGCTGAGTATGTTAATCCACACACGTTGGATCCTCCTGTCACACAATTCATGACTTTAGTATGTGTAGGAGATGTGGGTCTAGGGGTGTTACCTGTGGCATGCGTCGAGATAGCCCTTTTGTGATAGCCATGCATATTCCTTCCTGAGGGACTTGACAGTCGTCCGTGTCGTGCCCATGATCATCATGGAAATCGCACCATTTCGTCGTATCCTTCTGGTCGTTCGGCCGATCACTTTTCTTGGGCCATCGTACTGTAGCTTGGATGTTTTTCAATGTTTCCACTAGTTCCTTCAAAGTACCTGTAAAACCGTAAGTTGACAATTTTGGGTATTGGGTGAACTTGGGGTTTACCTTGGGTTCGACTTTTCTTTTTTCATGCCTGATGTTAGAAATCACTTTTGGATTTTTGAATTCAGTTTTTTTGACTCCAAGCACCCGTTTATCGGTAGATCTTTGTTGTCGAAAGGCAGCGTCATCTTCGACTCTCATATGAGCCAAAGTTCATGCTCTCACGTCTTCAAATGTATCGGCCGGATATTTGGTAAGATCTAGGTATAGACCCGAGCTGTTGTCTAGCCCTCGTTTGTAAGCTTCGATCACCGTTTTGACGTCACAATTACGTATCCCGATCATCTCCATGTTTTAAGCGGTTGAAGTAATTCCTGACGGTTTCTCCTTCCTTCTGAATTATGTAGTAAAGGTCACTAGTTTGTTTCTCCATCTTGCGACTGCTGGCGAACTGCTGGAAAACCGGTTGACGAGGTCCATGAACGAATTGATCAACTTGGGCTTGAGGTTGATCTACCACTGTAGTGCTGCACCCGTGAGGGATGCTCCGAAACTTTTGCACATGCAGACTTCTTGAAAATTATGGGGTATCGATGCCGTCCACATAAGTTGCTTATATTGCGCGACATGCTCGTTGGGATCCGTGATACCAGAATACTTTGGCGTGAACACATAAATGTTGTACTTTTCTATCAGAGCGATTGAATCAGCGAAAGGATATGCTTGAAAACCCGTGGGAGGCTCTACGTCGACGGGCACTGGTGCTACAGGTAGTTTTGCAAGTAATGACAACATTTTCTCATTTTGTTCTTCAAGTTGCTTGAATTTCCAAGCGACTGGGTCATCGTAGGGGGTTTCGTAAGTGTTGAATGGATGATTTGTATTCATCATGGGGATTGACGTATGATTGGTCGTAAACGGTATGCTCCGATAGGTGAAATCATGACTTTCGCCATTAGTGGTTGTGTATGGTGAATTAACGTACGTATATACCGGGGTGGTTGGGATGGGTACGGATACGTATGTTTGCCCAATATCGGAATTATTCGGTGGCTGAGAAAATGGTATAGATATGTACGTCGAATCCATGACGGAGCTGTTTAGTGGAAACGTTGTAGTATTTTGTGGAACTGATGCTGTCATGTGTGTTTGCTCCAGAACGGAATTGCTTGGTGATGCACCCGGAATTGATGCGGGTGCAGAACTTCGTGGCGGAGGCGTTGGCAGTCTTCCTGGAAACGAGGTAGGCACAGTACTGCGTGGCGGAGGCGGTGGCAGGGTACCCTGAGATCCAAAGAGCGGGATTGAGATCTAGGACGAGCCGACATTTGGGTTCCTTAGAGCATGGATCTCTTGGTTAGCTTTGCGATTTTGTTCCTCCAAAAAGTTCACTCGTTGTCGCAAGACTTCCAATTCGTTTGGCGTTTGATTTCGTGCGTTTCCGCTTTGGTTATCTTCTATCCTTACCATTCCTGTTTCAAAGAAAGTTCTTAAACAAGTTAGTAGTAAAGGAAGTTTTTGGAAGAGATCTTTTCTCTAGTTGTGTCCCACGGATGGCGCGAAACTGTTAATGCCAAAAAATGATTTAACGGTAGACTAACGATTCGAACCTTTATCAACTAAAGAAAGAAAACCAATTCGAAAAACAAACAAACAGAATATAAATGACACAAAGAATTGTTGATGCGGAAAACTCCCTTCCGAGAGAAAAACCGCGGAGGACCGTAAGGGTATCGTCGATGCACTAAGGAAAAATGACGTCAAACAGGAACGCCGACCTTAAGAACAATAAACAAGGTTACAAAAACAGTATGAATGATCGGTCGTGAGTCTACGACTGTTGTCGTGACTTGCGGCGCTGTTGTCGTGAGTTTGCACTGTGGTGTCATAAGTTCATCAAAATGTACTCGGAGCTTTTCTCAGTATTTCACTGTGTTTCAATGCGTGCTTCTTGTTGATTTGAGCTCTCTTTTTATACTTGAACCTGGATGATGGTCTTGGTAACGGCCAAACGGTCATAATGGACGAGTCTTCATGATTTGTCTTCAATGTTGCCATAATGTCTTTATAAAGCCTTTGACTTGTAACTGAAAATGATATAAATACAGAGATAACGGTATAACGGATATATCATTAACGACGTTAGGTCGCGCGGTTAGTACCACGCTAGTCAAGTTATAACATTCTCTAACGGAGTTAACGGCAGAATTCTAACGGAACTTAACGGAGTTAGTTTTGGGTATAACAGTTACCAAATGGGATTGTATATGCAGGCGATTCTGGAGAGAATTAGTGGAGAGGAGGGCTGAACAGTTCTTGGAATCCCCATATAAATTAGTAAATAATTATGATATCAAACCAGAATCAAATAATCCATTATCCAGAATCAAATAAATGTTCTAGACCCAATCGAGGTTAAAGGCTTATTGGGTCCTCCAATATTTATAATCATACCAACATGGGATGAAAGAAAATTTCCATCTTCACTATAACAAATTTATTTTCTTGTCGTCTGTTTTGCTTCAGTTTTGAAAATAGAAGCTAATCTTTTTTGTTGAATTTCTGCTCCAGATCCAAGTTATATAAAGTTTGCACGCCAATTTCCGTTGGAGTATTACTATGACTATATAATAGTAGGAGGTGGCACTGTCGGTTGTCCGTTGGCCGCCACCTTGTCACAATCCTATTGAGTTGTTGTGCTTGAACGAGGTGGCGTTGCCTATGGCAACCCCAATTTGATGACCCAAGAAAAATTCTTGGCTACACGCACTAAGGTTTATACATTTGACTCCCGTGCCAAAGCCGAGGATGGGGTCCCCAATGTCAGATGACACATTCTTGGTGGCGACAGTTCCATAAATGCCGGGTTTTACAGCGGAGCAGAGCAGACCAGCAATTCTATCAGAAATCGGGTGTTAATTGGGACCTGAGAGTTGTGAACGAGCCGTACGAGTGGGTTGAAAAGGCAGTTGTAAAACCCAAAAATATAAATAAATAGTGTTAATTTGGACTTAAATTGAAAGGCAGTTGAAATTTTGGTTAGTGTTAAATAGTGGGTTGAAAAGGCAGTTGAAATTTGGACTTAAATTGAAAGGAAAGATCAAGACAAGGGTAAAAAGTGTTAATTTGGTCAATTCATTGAAGACAGGGGGCCGAATGTATTTTCCTAAAGTTAAGGGGTTGTGTTAGGTGCAAACAGGTCCAAACTAGAAGGACCTGTTTTGTAAATATGGCAGATCTGAAAAGTGAAAACGACATAATAATGGACGATGTTAGATGCGTCTTATTGGCTCACCTAGTCAACCAATAAGCCAAAAAATACATATTTAAATAGCTGGTATCGTTGTCTTCAAGTCTGGTTCAAGTAGTTTCAAAAAAATCGGAGAAACGAAGGAGAAATCGGACCCCGAAAGTGCTTGCTCGAAATCCCGGTTTAACGTCATTCTAAGGTAAAATACGCAACCAAACTTCAACTTCTTTATATGCTTAGCTTCGTTTTGCAATCCCCTATCGAACCTTAGTAGCCTTACATCTTAGATTTCAGTTTAGAAGGCTCAATTTTGAGTTCATTCACTGATTTTCGAGTGGGTTTAAAACCCAAACTTTAAATGAGCGTATGGGACTCAATACTTGACAGTTTTCGTTGATTTTTGTTCTTATGGTTGAGGAAAAACATTTTCTATAGTTTTAGCTAAAGAAATCGCCAAAAACGACGAAGAAATGAGGCTAATCGGCCGTTTTTCTGGACGCCGGCACAGTTGGACCATTTGGTCGACGGCTGGACTCCGACCACTGTTGTGGACCATATCAGATGGGCCAAATCAGTTGGGCCAAGACTACTGTTGGACTTTTGCTTTTAGTTTGGGCCATCAGATTTATTAGGCTAAAGCCCAAGTTCCTTATGGAAATTTATTGGACTAAATGGTAATGGATTTTAGTCCAAACTGATTTAAAAGAAGTCCAATTTTATTAGATTATTTATTTGGGCCTAGTTATTGAATTTTAATTAAGTTATACTTTAATTAATTTATTAGAAACTAGTTAATAGTTAGAAGTTTAATTAATTAATTTAGTTTCTATTTTAGCTAATATATTAATTAAAATTATATTTAATTAATATATTATCTTAATTTAGAATTATTTCATTAGTTATTTCTACGGAAGGATAAGTATAATAAATCAATAAATTATTTTGATGATTTAAGTATGAGATTAAAGCGTCGTAAATGAGTTGGATAATTATTGAGACGCTTTTAAATTTAGGGAGATGGATTTATAAGATCATAAAGCGAAAAGGTTGACGTTTTAGGACGTTTTGTTGACCTTTGAGGAATTAAGCCATTGATGAGATATTATGATATGAAATGTGTAGGTTTTCAGTCAAGAGCTACCAGTAGTCGATCTACACAGTCAGGTGAGTCTTCATGAGATTTCACTGGGATGTATACCTACGTACAAATTTATTTTCAGCATTATATGATTTGTTTGGTGATGTTTACGTATGCATGATGTTTCAGTTTACATACATGATCCAGTATACTCATGTATGTCATTTTATAATCAGTTGCATGCTATGTGTTTATTTTGTTTTGAAATAACTCTAACATGCTATTTAATATGAAAGTTTTATGATCAGTTTTAACGGGTGGACATTTGACTAATAAGTCACACCAAGTGGCACGACCCGTGATGGGCGTCTAGACAAATGCAGGTCGCACAACCTAGGGAGTCACAGTGACAAAATGATCCATGTCCTAGCAGACAGTTTATGAGATCTCTTTTCTTTCAGCTTTACGTGTTTTCAGAAAATGCATAGTATTTGATACAGAGTTTACATGTTGATATGTGTGATGTGAAATGATTTTATGCACGCAAACCATGAACTCACTGAGCTTTATAAGCTGACTATAGTATGCATCTCAGGACCAGGTAGGTCGAGGGTTGATAAGGGCAAGGGACACGCTTAGAGACTTGTCTATGATCATTTCCTTTTTGTCTTATGTTTAGACTTATGTGTATGGAACAATTGTAACTTAATCTAGTATAGGACAGGTTAACTTTTAAGTTACATGACTATGTATTTGAATACTTCCGCTACGAACATTTAAATTATTAAACGTTTATTTGGAGTTTTTAGGAAACCTTTTGGTGGATGATGTGACATTTCCCTTGGAGAACTTTAGGGTGTTACAAGTTGGTATCAGAGTCTTAGATTAAGAGAATTAGGTTAAGACTCCTTTAGGCTAAGCTTAAACTGTGTTAGGTTTTAGAAGTATGTGTTGATTACGTGTTGGGATAGTATGTCATGCGATTAAGTTTGATCTTACGTTGTCATATGACATGGTGTCCCCTTTATGATTTATAGGAGAAATGGTTCACACTATTCGTACTAGGGCTATCAGTCGTGGACGTGGACGTGGACGCGGGCGTGGAACACGTAGGACACCTTATGGGTTAGGCCCAAACAGAGGATCTATTGAAAGTCACCGCTCTAGCACCGAGCTTTCTACCCCCCATGGTAGGAGCGGCAGTTCGATCCGCACGGGGAAACGTCATCGCAAGAGTCCATCAGGCGTGAGTCCTCACTTGAGCCTTCTGAAGAGTACACGCCCCATGCCCCCACTCGTGAAGACATGGAGGAGACTATCGATACGCTAAGGGTAGAGAATGCCGAGCTAAAAGAGATATTGGCTCAATCCCTAAGAGGAAACACTAGCCTGAGGGGATGGTTGAGCAATCTTCAACAAGCACATATCGAGCAAGGAGGGTCCCTAAACGCGTTAGCCGCTGAGAATGCTGATTTGACGGATGAACGTCATGCACTTATTTGGGATAAGGTGGTACTTGAACAAGAACGAAGAATTGCTACTCGTCCTTTGGGAATTAAGGTCAGGGATAGAGCCCGCTTCTACCTGAAGGTGACTATGGACTATGCCAGCGCAGTGAGAGGCTATTTCTCTGCTTGGGTCCAATGCTTCAAAAAGGGCCCAACAACTAGTCCGTTGTGGCATTTCGTACCATCCCCGCCTTTTGATGAGTGGATGAGGGACCCTTATATCCCTTATTACCCTTCAGAACAGTTTTAGAAGTGGTAGCGGTGAGAGAGAGAGAGAGAGAGAGAGAGAGGGATAGATAGGTCTTTTGTGTATATCCTATGTTGGTGCAAGTCTAGTTAGTTGACCGAGTTTTGATTTGATCCAGTGCTTCGTAGGTATTTTTGAGTAGTTGGCATGGTTCAGTATCGTGTTTATGATTATATGTTACCTCCCATCTTTTGTAAGTAAATGGGATTATGTAATGACTCTCTCTCTATTGATGGTCAATGAAATGTGTTTTTTTTATGTTAGAAAGTGTGATGAATATTTTCTCTTTATATAGATTCCCTATTATGTACTTCACTTGTATATGGCGATTAAATTATGATTTTTGTGGCATACTATGATTGACTTTAGAACCATCCAATAATAACATTACCCTACATTGTCAGCATGGTTTCCCGTGGATCAACAAGGAATAACTTCAACGGGGAAGGTGCCATTGGCATTGCACCACCAACAGGCCGAGGCCGAGGCCGAGGTCGAGGCTGAGGCCAAGGTCGAGATGGCATTCAAACCGCAAACTCTGGTACAACTCCATCCATGCACGCTAACTTGGCTATCGATGGAGGTCAAGAAGTTGGGGGAGGAGAAAACCCCCCTCACAAAGGAGATGATAACTGAGAAGATGGTACAAGTCCTCCGGGATACATTGCCAAGTATGCTTAAGGCAATGTTGGGCGAAAAATTTAAAATAAGTGAGGATAAAGAAGAGTAAAGTATTCGACAGGACACCATGGTCCACACTCAAGCTACTGCAAAGATGGAGTCATCCACTAAGGAAAAGGCGAATTCCCCCAGTAAAGAGAAAACTGAATTATCAGTCAAGGAGAGGAGATGCAGTTTCAAAACATTCAAGGGAACTGGACCGAAAGAATTTACGGAACTAGAGGGTCCAATTGGTTTGATGAACTGGGTTTCGAAGATGCAAAACAGCTTTAAGATCTGTAGGTGCTCGGAAGACCAAAAGGTGACTTATGCTGCAACAACCTTTGTGGACTATGCACTCATTGATGGGAGGCTGAGTATGCAATCAGAGGTGATGGTAACGTTGCTGCCATGACTTGGGAACAAATTAAAACTATTATGATAGCAAGTACTGCACACAATCGGATGTGAACAAGCTAGAGTCAGAATTTCTGAGGCTGAGGCAAGGGTCATTGTCGATTCAAGAGTATGTTCACGAGTTCCTTGAGAAAGCAAGGTTTGCGGAATACCAAGTGTCTACCGAGGAAAGGAAGATAGACCGCTTCAAGGACGGTCTCATAATTGAAATCAAACAATACATGGACATGACCAAACCAACCACGTTTGTCCAAGCAGTGGAGATGACAAAGGTGGTTGAGGAGAACAATGTTAAGGCTAGCGGTGACAGAAGGGATGTTAAGAGGAAGTGGGAAAGACCCCAGAGACCCAATAAAAGTTGAGTGGGACTCCAACTACAGTAAGAGCACGAAGTGAGGAGTTCATTGTTCCTCCGTTCAACAAGTGCAACTGGCGACATCGAGGTGACTGTGAAGCAGGGAGCCTGACATGCTACAAATGTGATAAACCTGGCCATGCTGCACGAGAATGCCCGGTAGTAAAAACTTGCTATGAATGTGGGGTTACGAGGCATTTACGACCTGATTGTCCCAAAGTATGAAGGGGTGCAATGTCCCATGCTAAGGTAGCAAACGTCGAACTAGTGAAAGGATTAGAGAAAAGGAAGGAGCTACCGAAAGCGCATGGCCGAGCTTACAACATGACCTTGGATGAAGCTAAGGAAACACCTGACGTTGTATCTGGTATGTTCCCTATCGACAATGTGTATGCACATGTGTTGTTTGATTCATTTGCAAACGATAGTTTTGTGTCTACTACTTTCATCCACTATTTGAATAAGAATGCTTGTAGGCTAGATAATAGCTACACTGTAGAAATAGCTGACGGTGGTCAGAGTAGGATAGATGAAGTCATTAATGGATGCACGATCATAATATATGGTAAGGAATTCCCTGTTAGACTCATGCCAATGTGTTTAGGGGGTTTTGACGTGATTTTGGAATGGATTGGCTGTCCGATAATCACGCAGAAATTGTATGCGATAAGAAGATGATCAAGATTCCGACCCTGGATGGAGGCATGATTCATGTTTATGGCGAGAGGAAAAAGGGTGGTGTAGGACTAATCACCACACTTAAGGAAAACAGGTGTATGCGAAAGGGATGTGTGGCCTACTTGGCATATGCTATCCACGTCAAGATCGAAAGGAAGGCAATGCAAGATGTTCAAGTAGTGAGAGATTACCCAGAAGTCTTTCTTGAAGAATTGCCAGGAGTGCCACCGGAACGTCAAGTGGAATTCCGATTTGAATTAGTACCAGGTGCAACACCAATCGTAAGGGCACCTTATCGGTTAGCCCCGACGGAGATGCAAGAGCTGATGAAACAACTACAAGAACTTTTGGAAAAAGGTTTTATCAGACCAAGTTCGTCGCCTTGGGGAGCACCGATTTTGTTTGTCAAAAAGAAAGATGGCACAATGAGGATGTGCATTGACTATCGTGAGTTGAACAAAATCACAATAAAGAATAGATATCCACTACCAAGGATTGACGATCTTTTCGATCAGCTACAAGGAGCTAGCTACTTCTCAAAAATCGATTTACGATCGGGTTATCACCAGTTAAAGGTTCGAGAAGAGGATGTACCTAAGGCTTCCTTTAGAACTCGTTACGGACATTACAAATTCGTAGTAATGCCATTTGGGTTGACAAACGCGCCAGCGGCGTTCATGGATTTAATGAATCGAGTTTGTGGGCCATATTTAGATCAATTTGTCATAGTCTTTATAGACGACATCCAGATTTATTCGAAGAACAAGGAAGATCATGAGCGACACTTGAGAACGATTCTTGAAATACTAGCAAAGGAACAATTGTATGCCAAGTTCGTTTTGGTTGCCAGAGGTGCAATTCCTTGGTCATGTAGTCAATGCGGAAGGGATCAAGGTAGATCCGGCTAAGATCGAGGCAATCATGGATTGGGAATCACCAAAGCCAGTATCAGAAATTCGAAGTTTTCTGGGCTTGGCGGGATATTACAGGAGATTCATTCAGGATTTCTCCAAATTGGCAACGCCTCTGACATCATTGACAAAGAAGTTGATCAAGTTTGATTGGGGAACAAAACAAGAGGAAGCATTCCAAACACTTAAAGAGAGACTAAGCACTGCGTCTGTTCTATCTCTACCAGAGGGCACAAAAGATTTTGTAGTTTATAGCGATGCATCGAAGATGGGTCTGGGTTGTGTACTGATTCAAAGAGGCAAGGTCATAGCTTAAGCATCACGTCAATTAAAGGAGCATGAGAAGTGATACCCAACCCATGACATGGAATTAGTAGCAGTAGAATTCACGCTAAAAATATGGAGACACTATTTGTACGACACAAAATGTATGATCTATACGGATCATAAGAGCCTAAAGTACTTGTTCGACCAGAAAGAGCTAAATATGAGACAAAGAAGATGAATGGAATTACTTAAGGATTATATATGATTGCGAAATACACTACCATCCAGGTAAGGCAAACGTAGTGGCCGATGCACTTAGTAGGAAGGAGAGGACTGAACCAATCAGAGTTTGGGTCGCGTGGATAAATGTCAAGGTGGAGCTTTTGGATCAAATACGGAACGCCCAAAACGGGGCTCTACTTGAAGATAATATCAAAAAGGAGAGAATGGTTGGACAAATTAAGACTTTAACAGCAGGGCCGGATGGAATATATAGACTTGGTGATAGGGTTTGGATTCCTAGTTTGGGAGACCTAAGAGACATAGTAATGGACGAAGCACATAAGTCTAATACACTATGCATCCAGGCAGCGACAAGATGTACAAGAATCTGAAAGAAAGCTATTGGTGGCCATGTATGAAAAGGGCGGTGGCTAGGTATGTAGAGAAATGTCTGATGTGTTTAAGGGTAAAGACAAAACACCATAAGCCATCTGGAATGTTGCAACAAATGGAGATCCCGGCATGGAAATGGGATATGATCACGATGGATTTCTTTACCAAACTTCCAAGGACGACAAAGGGGCATGATGCCATATGGGTAATAGTAGACCGATTAACGAAGTCCGCACACTTCTTACCAGTCAGTGATAAGTATACATCAGAAAGTTTTGCACAGCTTTACGTCAACGAAATTGTGTCAAGGCATGGTGTGCCAATATCCATTGTCTCAAATAGAGATGCCAAATTCACTTCGAAATTTTGGTCAAGCTTTCAACAAGAGATGGGAACACGGTTGAACATAAGTACTGCATATCATCCTCAAACCGATGGTCAGAGTGAAAGGACGATACAAACGCTAGAGGATATGTTGAGAGCCCGCGTGATTGACTTTGGGGGTAACTGGGATACCCATCTCCCATTGATAGAGTTTGCTTATAACAATAGCTACCACTCGAGTATTAAGGCAGCACCATTTGAAGCATTGTATGGCCGCAAGTGTAGAACGCCAGTTTGTTGGGCAGACATTGGAGAAAGACAATTAACTGGACCCGAGTTAATCTAACAGACGTCTGATAAAATAGTACAGATCAGGGAAAGGTTAAAGGTAGCACAAGATAGACAAAAGAGTTATGCAGATAGAAGGCGTCGCCCCTTGGAATTTCAAGTAGGAGATAAAGCCTTGTTAAAAATATCGCCATGGAAAGGTGTTGTGAGATTTGGGAAGAGAGGTAAATTGAGTCCGAGATACATTGGACCGTTTGAGATAACTGCTAGAGTTGGAGCAGTGGCCTATCGGTTGAAGTTGCCAAATGAGCTAAGCGGTATACATAACACCTTTTATGTGTCGAACTTGAGAAATGTTTAGCTGACGAATCAGCTGTTGTGGATTTGAAAGATGTCGAAATTGACGAGAAGCTCGCTTACGTAGAAGAGCCAGTCGACGTTTTAGAGAAGAAGATAAAAAGACTAAGGAACAAAAGTATATCGTTGGTGTTGATTAAGTGGAAATTCCACAAGGGTGCAGAAATGACGTGGGAGCTAGAAGAAGAAATGAGGACTAAATACCCTCATTTGTTTATGCAAAAATAATTCTGTGGACGGAATTTCTTGAAGGAGGGGAGAGTTGTAAAACCCAAAAATATAAATAAATATATATTGAAAGGAAAGGTCAAGACAAGGGTCAAAAGTGTTAATTTGGTCAATTCATTGAAGATAGGGGGCCGAATGTATTTTCCTAAAGTTAAGGTATTGCGTCAGGTGCAAACAGGTCCAAACAGATCCAAACCAGAAGGACCTGTTTTGTAAATATGGCAGATCTGAAAAGTGAAAACGACATAACAATGGCCGAAGTTAGAGGCGTCTTATTGGCTCACCTAGTCAACCAATAAGCCAAAAAATACAGATTTAAATAGCTGGTATCGTTGTCTTCAAGTCAGGTTCAAGTAGTTTCAAAAAAATCGGAGAAACGAAGGAGAAATCGGACCCTGAAAGTGCTTGCTCGAAATCCCGGTTTAACGTCATTCTAAGGTAAAATACGCAACCAAACTTCGACATCTTTAATTGTTTAGCTTCGTTTTGCAATCCTCTATCGAACCTTAGTAGCCTTACATCTTAGATTTTAGTTTAGAAGGCTCGATTTTGAGTTCATTCACTGATTTTCGAGTGGGTTTAAAACCCAAACTTTAAATGAGCATATGAGACTCAATACTTGACGGTTTTCGTTGATTTTTGTTCCTATGGTTGAGGAAAACCATTTTCTAGAGTTTAGCAAAAGAAATCGCCAAAAACGACGAAGAAATGAGGCCAATCGGCCGTTTTTCTGGCCGCCGGTGCTGTTGGATCATTTGGTCGACGGCTGGACTCCGGCTACTGTTGTAGACCATATCAGATGGGCCAAATCAGTTGGGCCAAGACTACTGTTGGACTTTTGTTTTTAGTTTAGGCCATCAGATTTATTAGGCTAAAGCCCAAGTTCCTTATGGAAATTTATTGGACTAAATGGTAATGGATTTTAGTCCAAACTAATTTAAAAGAAGTCCAATTTTATTAGATTATTTATTTGGGCCTAGTTATTGAATTTTAATTAAGTTATAGTTTAATTAATTTATTAGAAGCTAGTTAATATTTAGAAATTTAATTAATTATTTTAGTTTCTATTATAGCAAATATAATAATTAAAATTATATTTAATTAATATATTATCTTAATTTAGAATTATTTAATTAGTTATTTTTAAGGAAGGATAAGTATAATTAGTCATTAAATTATTTTGATGATTAAAGTATGAGATTAAAGCGTCGTAAATGAGTTGGATAATTATTGAGAGACTTTTAAATTTAGGGAGATGGATTTATAAGATCATAAAGCGAATAGTTTGACGTTTTAGGACGTCGTCGAGTTTTAGTCCGGTTTGACCACAGTTAGCTTTTGTTGACCTTTGAGGAATTAAGGCATTGATGAGATATTATGATATGAAATATGTAGGTTTTTAGTCAAGAGCTACCAGTAGTTGATCTACACAGTCAGTTGAGTCTTCATGAGATTTCACTGGGATGTATACCTACGTACAAATTTACTTTCAGCATTATATGACTTTTATTGTGATGTTTACGTATGGATGATGTTTCAATTTACATACATGATCCAATATACTCATGTATATCATTTTATGATCAGTTGCATGCTATGTGTTTATTTTGTTTTCAAATAACTCTAGCATGCTATTTAATATGGAAGTTTTATGATCAGTTTTAATGGGTGGACATTTGACTAATAAGTCATACCAAGTGGCACGACCCGTAATGGGCGTCTAGACAAATGCAGGTCGGACAACCTAGGGAATGACAGTGACTAAATGATCCATGCCCCCAGCAGACAGTTTATGAGATCTCTTTTCTTTCAGCTTTGCGTGTTTTTAGAAAATGCATAGTATTTGATACAGAGTTAAATGTTGATATGTGTGATGTGAAATGATTTTATACACGCAAACCATAAACTCACTGAGCTTTATAAGCTGACTATAGTATGCATTCAGGACCAGGTAGCTCGAGGGTTGATAAGGGCAAGGGACACACTTAAAGACTTGTCTATGATCATTTCCTTTTTTGTCTTATGTTTAGACTTATGTGTATGGAACAATTGTCACTTAATCTGGTATGGGATAGGTTAACTCTTAAGTTACATGACTATGTATTTGAAGACTTCTGCTGCGAACATTTATATTATTAAACATTTATTTGGAGTTTTTAGGGAACCTTTTGGTGGATGATGTGACATTTCCCTTAGAGAAATTTGGGGTGTTACAACAGTTGTCTTTAGGCCGGAGCTCAGGAACTGGTAGTCATTGGCTAGAGCCAATGTTCCTTTCCTTGGTTGTCGAGCTCCTTCGGATCCTTTTAGAGGGGAAGAATCGAAGTATAGTGTTGAAAAAGTAGGTGTAACTGTTGAGTTCTACGACGGCAAACTAAATGGAGTGAGTTATAGCGATCATGCTACTATGAAAAAATATGCTATATGTGCTCAATTGGGTGACATTTGTGAATTAGATCGTGCTACTTTTCAATCCTATGGTGTTTTTCATAGCAGTCTAAAGGGTTGGTTTACTTTTGGACATAATTTGCTTTTCTTATTCGGACACATTTGGCATTGTGCT
Source organism: Silybum marianum (assembly GCA_036898165.1). Lineage (NCBI taxonomy): Eukaryota > Viridiplantae > Streptophyta > Magnoliopsida > Asterales > Asteraceae > Silybum > Silybum marianum. The sequence continues at coordinate 12,605,581 of CM072538.1, read as the reverse complement.
ATAATCTGGTTCATAGATGTTTTTGCTGGTAGTGACCCAGATTTAGATGCTCAAGTATAATTTTTAGCATTCCAAAAAAATATGGATTGAAAGGATTCAAAGAGGCCTATAGAGAAAAAAAACATTTTTTTTTCAAAAAGATTTATTCATTAGTCCTACATAAAGCACTACATTACATAAACAACCACATATGCCTTTACTAGAGCTTTTAAAGCATTATGAGCTACATTAGTTATTTAAAAACCATAAGTTTGGTTCTATTTAACCTTTTATGCTTTTCCTAGATAATTTGATCTTATTGTATGACAAAACCACAAATTGGGCTTAATATATTAAGCCTAGAAAAGATGGGTTGAATCCATAAACCGCTCTGTGGGGTCTAATGACTCTCAATATGGCTTAGAATTTCACACAATTGCAATAACTTGGGTCTAGTTATAATCCTTATGGGCTCAAGTCGTATTGGATCCTAAGTCTCACACATCGGGCTTAATTCACCTTCCCTATTTATTCTAGAGGTCCATCATAGGCCCCAGAAAAACAACCTATAAGTAAATTTTCCTAAGGTGAAAAAGAGTGGGCCCAACATAGAATCCTAAGCAATTTACCAAATATACGCAGTCACACAAGACAGGGTGGACCTATGGGAAATTTCTAAGCTCTCTAGTGTGGCTCTAAGCTCTCTTGTGTGGCTAAGTGTCTCCTTATAACTCCAGAAAGGCTTGGGGGCAGGAAGCTCCCATTGTGCCTCTCAAGATGGGCTATTTAAGATGGCTTACCTTGGTCATCGGCGCGGTTGCTCCCCTTGACGTATCTCATGGTCTGGAGTGGACCATGGGTACAGGTCCGTGGGGTGGAGGAAACCTGTCGCCGGCATCTCTACCTCCGTTTCAACGACGATTAAGCATTTAGGTTAACAAAGCACGAAATGGAGAACAAATCCAGCAAGAGATGAACTACTAAATCGATTTCTTGAATTGGACCAAATAACAAAGAGACGACACTGCTATGCATCATCAGAAACCCTAGATTATCAAAATACAGTCTCTGTTCATCTCCCTTGATTTCTCTCTCTGTGTTTTTGGTAGTTGAGAAAACTTCTCAGTTCTCTCATCACTTTCCTTAAACTAGCGGATGGGGTTTTGATTGAAAATAAAGATACAACTGATATTACTTCATCTTCAATGCCAACAAATTCTGTCGCTGGAGTGGATTCTTCAATGCTTTGATTTCATCTCCTCTGTTGTTATCTAAAAAACCCCCAAAATTGCAACCATCGCCTCTTGAAATCTGCCATTGTTATCCCTTCTTCAAACACCAATAACACATACACTGAGAGTCTACAACACAAAGATGATGGGAAAACAAGGAATAAATATGGAAGACAAATGGGGTTATGAGATCAACACATCTTCCTCTTCTTGCATCTCAGTTCAGCTCGTAATGTGTAGAAGAAGGCTGTATAAAGCAGCTCTGATTGACGCTTTGAGATGAAATTGGAATGTTATAAGGCTTGTTTTGTGGTCCACCCATTTTCACGATGTCAGCCATTGATTTTTAACCAGGGACACCCAACCAATCAGATTGATATCTAGAGGATAGTGTTGTGAAACCGTTGCAGTACCATCAGCTGAACTGAAAGTTTAAGCTTTGTTTTCAGTGCCAAAAGAACCACTGCAGTATAAAGACACCATTAATGAGCCACCACGTAGAAATTATTAGCCATTCCCATGATGAATAGAACATGAAAAAGGATTCTTTTTATTCTCTTTCTGTTGTCTCTAGGAAGAATAGAATGATCGTTAAAAGTTTAGCTTCCAAGAGAGGTTAAGGATCCACTTTTAAAATTGAATTTGCTAAAAGAACATTTTAACTTAATTCCTGGTTCTGGGAGCACAAACAAAGGCAAGATATATAAAATTATACATATATATATATATACACACTACTTGCATTTCTTCATATTTTATTTTTCAACATTCCCAAAATGATATATATTCACGATGCTAAAAATATATATATTAAAGTTGAAATTTCATGTATTTGTGGTTGGGAGGTAAAACCTACAGGTATGGCGAATTGGTGAGTTATAAGGTATAATTTGGTCTGTTCTACGCATATTTAAAGCCACATAATGTACTAAAAAAGTTGAATTTTATTTTCTTCATTCTAAATGTTCTCGGACACGTGCAAAACCTATTATATGGATTTATGCTTACATTAGATCAACCATCATGGTTGAAAAAGAATGGAAGCCTCTTAATTATGTGTCATATCTTGTATTGAAGAACAGGAAAAGAAATGATGACCGGGAAAATAGAAGGAAAAAGAAGCTAGAGCAAAGGGTGAAGAAATCTGAGCGTGATAATTGTGTTATCAAGAAACCAAAATAGTTTATTAGCAAAATACTATGATAAAGTGAACATTTACATAGCAAAGTAGTACATGTACATATGCTTCAAGTATTGATTTTTCCTTCATTGTTTCTTTTATATGCTTAACGGACTAACACAATAACATTTGATAATTTTAGTTAAGTAACATTTGTTTGATGCTTTCTACGCACCAAGTAACACATGATAATTTTAGTGGTTCTCTTGTTAAGGCAAATGACATAATATTGGAAATTCTACAGAAAGTGGAACCATATCTGACCTATTGGTAATAAGGGTGTAGAGCATTTCTTAACTATCCTAACTTGATCAATTTAAGTTTAAGATCATATTCAATGTTTTCATTGCCTTTCAAGTTCGTGACGTTTTCACTTATCTGAATAACTCTGAATTGATGTGCATAAATGTGCACGAAGTCATAAAGATTGGGGTCAGATTTTCATGTGCGCTTAAAAATTAAACAGCATCCAAAAGTTCTACCAAACATAAACCTAATATAAGATCGCTATATGTCGAAGGACGATTTTCAAGGGCAACCATGTTATGCAGCATCGAGTTGTACAACACATTCACTTAATAGTAAGATCATGAAGCATCTGAAGGATAAAGCTTCCCCTAAAAGCTTACTAAATAATCCAGTTTTGATATGATTAAGTCACTACCAAACAGTCATGTATAGCTGACAGAATAAGCTGTGAGTCTCATTAAGCTGCTAAGAAACATGCCCTTAGCCCTGCGTTGGGAAAAAAAAACTAGTCTTTGTATCTTTAAATTACATCTTTTAAGCTTCCATTCAAGTATAAAGTGTCAGTGCTAAAGATTTGTTCTATATACTCTTCGTTGTTCTTGCTTCTTGATTACTTATCATGGTTTTCTACAAGATATATCTCTACAATGTACTCCAACTAGAATTTGTAGTGAAATCGTTAATTGGAGATCAAATATTAATGTTGAACCAACAAATGAACTAAGGACATTTGTGTATCTGGTAATTAACCTTACCATATAATAATTGCCTCTGTTATCAAACATAAACCTAATATAAGACTGTTATCTATCGAAGAACGATTTTGAAGGACAACCCTGCTTCATCGAGTTGTATAATAGAATCACTTAATAGTAAGATCATAAAGAATCTGAAGGATACTTTGAGATCAGTTGACCATAAAATAGTCCTTCCTAGTAAGACCATCTTACCTATGAGTAACTAACTTATTTCATGGCTTCGTAATTTTGATTTTCTAACGGTTGGTGATTTTGACAGTTAATAAAGTAATGCCTATACTGTTAGGATGTAGGCTTCGGCCCGTCAGAAAGGGGGAGGTGCAGAAAAAGGGGTCGGCCCAAGCCCTTTTCCCTCGTTTCCTTAATTAGGAGGTTACCATAATTATGATAGTCTATATATATTAATCTCTTGTACTTGTAAACTTATCATAACTGAAATAAAATACAGAAACCCTAGTTGCCCCCGTGGATTAGCACGATCACCCCGGTCGTGTGAACCACGTAAATTCTCGTGTTCTCTTTTGATTTTCGGTTTGTGTGTGCGTGTTTGTATGTGACGTGACTTAGCAACTGGTATCAGAGCTTTGGGCTCGTAATCCGCCACCGCTGCTGTATCGCCGCCTGCCGCCACCGTCAAAACGCAGCCGTCAGAACTGACGTCGTCAGATCCGAAATCGTCAGACCCGACGTCGTCAGACCAGCCACTAACAGCCTCTGCTGCTGCATCAGACATCGTCAAAACGACGTCGTCAGACAACCGCCGTCAGACCACCACTGCCGCCGCTGCAGCCACCGACCACTGCTGCCGCCGCCCACTGCTACTACCGAAGCAGCTGCTGCCACACACCGCCGCCGCTGCCGCCGCCGCTCAAAATTTCTACTCCTCGATCGCCGATAGTTTTTCATCATCGACCAGACTGTTTACAAAGGTAGTGTTTCAATAGAAGAGCCGCTGAGTTCAGGCAGCCGGCCATTGCTGTGTTTGAATACTATTGTTTCAATGTTGATCTGATACGTAAATCCTATAAGAGTTTGGGATAATGGTTGAGGACGGAAAGAGCATAATTGAGAAGTTCGATGGGCAAGATTTTGGATGGTGGAAGATGCAAATTGAGGATCTTTTATGTCAGAAGGACTTGGATCAAGCCTTGACAGGAATAAAACCCGAGAAGATGAAAGACGATGAATGGGCTGCTCTAGACCGAAAAACCATAGCTGTTATCAGATTTACACTGGCTAAGAATGTGGCCTTTAACATTGTGAAGGAGACTACTGCATGTAGATTGATGAAGGCTTTGTCAAACATGTATGAAAAACCTTCTGCTTCTAACAAAGTATTTCTAATAAGACAGTTAGTAAACACCAGAATAAGAGAAGGTATGTCTGTTACCTCACACATTAATGATTTCAATACCATTATATCCCGCTTGTTATCTGTCGATATCAAGTTTGAAGATGAAGTCCAAGCTTTGCTTTTGTTATCCTCGTTACGGGAAAGTTGGTCAGGAACCGTCACAGCCATTAGCGGTTCAGTTGGAACCTCTAAACTCACTTTTGAAGGCACTCATGACTTCATCCTAGGAGAGGATATAAGGAGACGGAGTTCTGGAGAATCTTCAAGTGCTCTGCTAAGCACTGAAGGGAGAGGTAGAAGAAAAGAAAAAGGTAATGGCAGAGGCAGATCAAAGTCTAAAAAGAGGAGCTAGTCAAAACCAAGAAAAGACATCCAATGTTGGAAGTGCAAAGAAACTGGGCACTTCAGAAACCAATGCCCTAAACAATCAGATGGAAATAGAGAGGTGAATGCAGCAATTGATGATTCAGAAGACGTTCTTATTTGTTGTGTTGAAAATTCAGCAGAATCGTGGATCATGGACTCTGGTGCATCCTTCCATGCTACTTTCAACACGCATATGATGAAGAATCTACGAACAGATAACTTTGGTAAAGTTCGTTTAGCTGATCATCACACTCTTGACATCACAGGATTAGGTGACGTAGACTTGAAGACTTCATTGGGTACCACTTGGACACAGAAGGACGTTCGAGTCATTCCTAAGCTCAAAAAGATGTTAATCTCTGTTGGCCTGTTAGACAAAGAGGGATTTGATGTTACCTTTGGTGGGGGACAATGGAAAGTTGTCAAAGGAAATCTTGTAATCGCCAGGGGTAAAAAGCAAGGCTCCTTGTACATGGTTGAAGTTCGTGATGGTGAGGTGAATGCGGTAACCAGTGAACTGAAACCATCCAGACTGTGGCATCAACGACTAGGACACATGGGTGAAAAGGGAATGAAGATGCACGTTGCCAAAGGGAAGCTTCCAGATTTAAAGAGTGTGGATTCTGAGTTCTGTGAATCCTGTGTTCTTGGCAAGAAAAATAAGGTATCCTTTGTGAAGACAGGTCAGACACCGAAAGCTCAGAAATTAGAGCTTGTTCACTCGGACGTTTTTGGGCCGACACCAGTTTCCTCCTTGGGAGGATCAAACTACTTTGTGACCATCATCGATGATTCAACATGCAAGGTATGGGTTTATTTTCTTAGAAATAAGTTTGATGTTTTCAATACTTTTAAGAAAAGGAAAACTGATGTTGAATTGGAAACTAACCTGAAGGTAAAGTGCTTGAAGTCGGATAATGGTGTAGAAAACATTAGCATAAAGTTCACTAACTATTGTGTTGAACATGGCATTTAGATGATAAAGACAGTTCCAGGCACTCCTCAACAGAATGGAGTGGCAGAAAGGATGAACAGAACTTTGAATGAAAGGGCCAGAAGTATGAGACTTAATGTCGGGCTTCCAAAGATGTTCTGGGCTGATGTAGTTAACACTGCAGCTTATCTTATCAACCGAGGAATATCAGCACCATCGGACTTCAAGATACCAGAGGAAGAATGGAAAGGTGAAGCAGTCAAGTATGAGCATCTGAAGGTATTCGGATGCAGTGCCTATGATCTAATGAAAGATGGTGACAAGTTGGACGCAAAAGCCAAGAAATACACCTTCATTAGATATGGATTAGAGAGTATGGGCTACAGGCTTTGGGACTTTGAAAGCAGAAAAGTAGTCAGAAGCAGATATGCAACATTCAACGAGGCTGAGCTTTATAAAGACAAAGGCATTCCAAACTCAAATGATCAGAAAGAACAAGTTGAGTTTGAAAGTGATGACATCAGAATCAGAGGGTCAGAAGATACTCCGGATAATGGGAGTACCGGGCCTGATTTTGAGAATAATGATGAGTCTGAAGATGATGAAGAAGACACCGTCAACAGGGAAAGCTCAGAGGATGAAGAAGAACCGTCTTCTCCAGTACAGCCTCAGTCAGTTGAATTACACTGGGTCAGGAGATCCACCAGAGTTTCTAAGCTTCCGAAAAAATACAACCCATCAGTCAGTTATCTTCTTTTGACTGAGAATAGTGAACCAGAAAATTATTCTGAAGTAGTTAAGCAGAAAGATTTGTTGCAGTAGGAGCATGCAATGAAAGAAGAAATGGGATCTCAAAACAAGAATAAAACTTGGGTTTTAACCAAGCTTCCGCCTGACAAAAGGGCGTTGCAGAATAAACGGGTCTTCAGAATCAAGGAAGAGCATGATGGGTCTAAACGGTACAAAGCTCGTTTACTGGTCAAGGGTTTTCAACAGAAAAAAGGGATTGATTACAATGAAATTTTTTCTCCAGTAGTGAAAATGACCACCATAAGGGTGATCTTGAGCATTGTAGCTGTAGTGGACTTACATATAGAGCAGCTAGATGTCAAGACAACATTTCTACATGGTGACTTTGATGAGGATATTTACATGACACAACCTGAGGGGTTTCAGATTGTTGGTAAAGAAGACTGGGTCTGCAAACTAAAAAGGAGCTTGTATGGGCTAAAATAAGCACCTAGGCAGTGGTACCTGAAGTTTGATAACTTCATGTAGAGAACTGGGTACAGAAAATGTGAGATGGACCATTGCTGTTATATGAAGAAATTCAAGGGCTCCTATAACATCCTACTTCTCTATGTGGATAATATGTTTATTGTAGGTGCGGATATGAAAGAGATCATCAAGTTAAAGAAGCAAATGTCTGAGGAATTCGAGATGAAAGACTTGGGTCCAGCCAAACAAATACTCGGTATGAGCATTGCTAGAAAGAAGAAAGATGGATCTTTGACACTATCCCAGGAGAAATACATCGGGAAAGTGTTAGAGAGATTCAAGATGAATGATGAGAAGACTAAACCCAGAAACACACCTTTGGGAAGTCATTTCAGACTTACCAAAGATCAGTCTCCTAGTTCAAAAGACGAGAGAGCAGATATGGCTAAAGTCCCTTATGCATCCGCTATTGGTAGTCTCATGTATGCCATGGTTTGCACGAGACCAGACATAGCTCATGCCGTCGGTAGTCACTTTATGTCAGATCCAGGGAGAGAACATTGGGAAGCAGTCAAATGGCTGCTTAGATATTTGAAGGGTACTTCAAAGTTGGGATTATGTTTCAAGGGTAAAGATTCAGTTCTCAAAGGATATACTAATGCTGATTTGGGTGGATGCAAAGATACATTTAAAAGCACTTCGGGGTACATTTTTACAGTGGGAGGAACAGCAGTTAGCTGGATTTCCAGACTTCAGAAAAGCGTGGCCTTATCGACAACATAAGCTGAATACATGGCAGTTGCAGAAGCCAGTAAAGAGCTAGTTTGGTTAAAGGATTTTCTTGAAGAGATTGGCAAAGAGTAAGCTGATTACTCGTTATACTGTGACAATGAGAGTGCAGTGAAACCTGCAAAAAATCCAGTCTATCATGGGAAGACAAAGCACATTGGGAGGAGGTATCATTTTATCAGAGGATTGAACAGCGATGGTACGATAAACTTGAAGAATATCTCAGGTGCAAAGAATCTAGCATACATGTTCACTAAATCTATGATGCTGGATAAGTTGAAGTTTTGTATTACTTCAGCTAGCCTTCAGGAATAATGTTGAGAAGGCAGGTGGCAACTAGGAGGGAGCTCAAGCTTAGTTAAGTGTTTACAGAAGTATAGAGGAGTGCATGTGAAAATGTTTCGAAGCCTCCAAGTGGGAGATTCTTAGGATGTAGGCTTCGGCCCATCAGAAAGGGCGGGGGGTGCAGAAAAAGGGGCCGGCCCAAGCCCTCTTCCCTCGTTTCCTTAATTAGGAGGTTACCATAATTATGACAGTTACCATAATTATGATAGTCTATATATATTAATCTCTTGTACTTGTAAACCTATGATCACTGAAATAAAATACAGAAACTCTAGTTGCCCCCGTGGATTAGCACGATCACCCCGGTTGTGTGAACCACATAAATTCTCGTGTTCTCTTTTGCTTTTCGGTTTGTGTGTGCGTGTTTGTGTGTGACGTGACTTAACACATACATCATATGAAATCAAATAGTTCATCCATTAATGGCCAGAATTTATTTATCATCACAAAAATTCAAAATTTATACAAACACTGAGGACAAGAATCACTCAATGATAAATTATGTTACAGACCTGAAAAAATCAGAGATTTAGCAAAAGAAACTCACCTTGACTCAGATGAAAATCCAATCGAATTGCACTAGTTGAGCACCCCAGAAGTTACTATTTTGTATCAGAGGGATGATTTCATCTTATGTTACAGAACTGGAAAAATTAGATATTTAACAAAAGAAACTCACCTCGACTCCGATGAATATCCAATTGAATTGCAAAAGACGAGCACCCCAAAAGTTACTATTTTGTATCTGAAGGCCGATTTGGTCTGAAATTGAAAATTAATACAATCTAAAAAACTGAAAATTAATACAAATCTAAAGAACCAAGAAACAATCAATGATAAATTATGTTACAGAAGTGAAAAAAATCAGATTTAACAGAAGAAACTCGACATACAATCACAAAAACTCAAAATTAATACAAACAATGAAGAAGAAAGAAACAATCAATGATAAATTATGTTATAGAACCGAAAAAATCAGAGATTTAACAGAAGAAACTCAACGTACTATTGAGAGCAGTAATCACAAAAACTCAAAATTAATACACACACTGAAGAACCAAGAAATAATGAATGATAAATTTTGTTATAAAACTGAAAAAATCAGAGACATAATAGAAGAAACTCACGTCCACTCAAATGAAAATCCAATCGAATTGTAAAAGATGAGCACCCCAGAAGGCCGAGTGCATTTGAAATTGAGAGATACAAAGATTTTTTGCGATTTTGCAATGAAGAAAAAGAAAAAAAAAACCTAATTGAATATATTGAAGTTTTGTAACCTTTATTGTCGGAGAAACTGAAGCTGTGTAACCTTTTGACGGAGAAAAAGACCGATTTCATCAAAAAATTGAGAGCGACTTAGAGTGTTTGCGAGTTGTTTCGTCGATTGCCAGTGTGATTGAGGGAATTAGAGAGATTCATGGAAGAACGTGGAGAGTAACCAGGGGTAGTGGGGAGAGATTCAGGGAAGCGTATAGGAAGGGAGTGATAGGGATGGGGATTTAGGAGGTTATACAAAATAAAAATAAAAACTGTTCCTCAAATGAGACCAAACTTGAGCAACGTTTCTTCCAAATTCCGACACCCTTCCGTAGCAAATTGAAAACCAAAACAAAAAAAACACGAATCAGAAATAAACGAAAGATAAACTTGCAATTATAACAATAATAACAATAATAACAAAGTTTGATAATTACACGATTGCATCAAACAATACATATCAAATCTATATTAAATCTTATAAGTTTGAATAATTTGAAGTCAAAATTCTTTTACTTCCATGGTCATCATTCAATACCAAGAAAACCTGATAAGATATTGAAAAGAAAGAAAGAAGCAAAAATCCAACTAAAGATTGAATCTTTAATCAATCTAAATATTCACAAAATGCAGGGGAAAACATTTGTATGATGATAAAAACTCTAAAAATTGATGTACAAAAATTGTAGGGAGATAGAGGTTTTGAGGGATGAAGAAAGAATTTGAAGTAGAGACAAGAAAGTGCTTGTGCGTGCCAATATTGAGAGCCATTGAGAGAGCTAGATAATCGTTTCTCCATTAGTGATTGAGTTTCTCCATTAGTAATTGAGAGAGTAGAGAAGAGCACAATGTGGAGAGTAATTCAAGGGTAGTGGGGATCGTGGCTGAGACACTGGAAAGGAAGAGACAAAAGGGACGATGAGGGGGAGGGGTAATACCTTGAAGAGAGTGTATAATACATAAAGGGTGTAAAGGGAAAATAAAAAACCAAAAATTTAAGATATTAATTTTTTGAGTAAACTCTAATTTTGGTCCCCGTGGTGAATTTTTTGAAAATGGGACCTAAACTTTGATAACTCTAAAAACCGTCCCTATGATTTTCATTTTGCTCTGAAAATGGTCCATTTTCACTAACTCCGTTAATAATGTCCGTTAGTGTGAGGGTATTTTAGAATTTTTTACTTGTTTATTTTAGTTTTCTTTTAAAGAATTAATTTTTTTTATGTTATTATATATTATTAAATAAATTATATAATATATATACACACACGAAATATAAGGAGGACGTTAATACCATCTCCGGTCTCCGACTGAATACCTGTTACCATCTCCAGTCTCCGGCTGAAGTCCGGTCATCATCTCCGGTCAAAAGATCCTCTCACTTTCTTGACGTTATCACCACCTAGTCCCCTCTTTTCTCCCTTCCAAATATTAATGACTGTACCCTCTCGATTTAGACCTCGACGAACATCGAAAGTCAAAATCAACATCGGCCTAGCATAGTTTGATGCTTCTTTGATTTCTACCATATCTACACCTCCAGTTTCAAGAACCACATCTTCTACTACTCGATCGACTACCATTGAACCCAACAAGGTCGTGACACATCGAACCTCCAAACAAGTTCAAGATTTGATAAAGTAATTCCATGGGCAGCTTTAGGCTAAATCTATACACATGTAATTGTTGCAAGTTTAACTTTGTTCTATATTTTATTCTTGAATTCAACAATTTTGATGTTCTTCTGAACCAGTCAATTGTGGTTATGTACAAATTGTTTCTACATTGAATTTATGTAAAAAATGGGAAGGAGAGAAAAAGAATACCAACAATCATGTAGAACTATGATTATTTCAAGGTCTTCGGTTTTAATCGGAAGTTCAAGATTTCTGAACGGCGCTTCATCGACGTCTTCAATTTATTCACCAACAGGGACTCGCACATGTCCCCAGCTCAGTTTCGTTGGTTCTTGATTGAGTATCAGCAAGATAAAGGTGTTACGATCGATGATTTGGAACGGATAATGGGTCAAGTACTCCGCCATTCCACCTTCACTCACTGCTCTTTCACTCTTCATAATTTCTTCATATAGCTCTTCCACGTTGACCTTAATGGATCCATCACAGATCATGTTTGTGAAAGATATAACAATTGTTTTTCATTCGATTTTAGTAATTTAAGATCACTTTTTCCCCAATTTACGATCGCTTGTTATTAGTGAAGTTTATCTGTTGATCCCAGATGAACAAGCACAATGACAAGTAAACATTAATATTAATCTAATACGACAATAAAGATGTTAAGGAACTTACGTAGTCGAATATCTCTTGATGGTATGATAATCGATTACAATCAGATTCAACACTCTCTCTATGTAATATGAATCGACAAGCATAAAGGAAAACCCTAACGTCCTATTTATATTGCTAGGTCTAAGCTAATTAAGGAAACAGAGAGTTTAAGGAATTATAAACTTCCATTTACAATCAAGCATATCTTTTTCTTATTTTTTCATAATTAAATAATAATAGACCTAACAATCTCCCCTTTGTGGCAAAATGAGTCTTCATCTCTTTAGCTCGAACATGCCTTCAAATCTTCGTAGGGTTTGTCGATAGATAATTCTTTCATCGATTATCTTGATCGCTTCTATGAGAGAGATTATTTTGTCGTTGCTCATCCTTGTTGCGCTCTTTCTATCCGTTGCAAGTTCTGACGCAAGTCTGTTTCAGATTCCCCATAACGTACCGTCAGAATATGCAGCCACTTCGTGAAACCTGAAAAACCATTTTTCTCTAGAAGCATGCATCCAAACTACTCCATGAACAGGAAGAGTGATGATGGTGGCGACTCGAGTACTGTCAGGTACAGGTAATGATTGATCAGGCTTAGTAATATGTATCTTCTTTTGCTTGCTTTCTATCCCACGTTGAAGATCATGCAGATAGCTGTACCGAAGCTCTTTCTGAACATGCCTTACCACTGCCCTTAATGCCCTTTGCTCGTGTTCATTTCGGTTGCGCTTGTCTCTCAAATCGTTGTAGATGACTTCAAAGTCCATTATATCAAGGTTTGCAAAATCAGCTTTAGAGAAGTAATACGTTTTACCATCTTCTCTTTGGACAGCGAAAACCGGGTACTCGACTTGATAGATCCTTGCAGTGTCAATTTTTAGAATCCCGACAACCCTTTATCTTGAGACCACTTCAGCTGGAGGTAAAGCTCTCATCTTCAGGATATGGAGATACTCTCTAACCTGAGCAGGGTCCATTTCCATCACGAGATGAATGTGTGCCAAATAGTCAGGTTTTGCTTCCTTGAGGAAGATCTTCTCCATAGTTTCCTCAAGATATGGCACACAAATCTGCTGATTTACCCATTTGGATTTGCTTTCCTTCAACATTCTTTGCCACTGAATTTGATGGGGTAGCAGTCTTGGTTCGTTCTGTTCCCTTAAAGCATAGTTCCTTGCTGTATGCCTCAAGTTCACATAGTCTTGCTCTTGGAGTACTGGTTCGTACGGATCAACTCGTTCTTTATTTTGTTCGGGTTCGGGTTCAGCAGATTCGGCTGGTTCGGCTGTACTCTCGAGTTCGATATCCGCAGGCTTTTCAACTGTTGGTGTATCGTCCTCTTGAGTCGTTGTAATGCGTTGCCTTTGTTGGGTAGTTTGAGCGGGTGGTCTTGAAGCTGATGCAGCAGCTGCTCTTGGTCGTGATCTTTCCGTTTGGTGTGTCTCCCCCTCAGGACGAGTTGGAGCGGAGCCCGGGTCGTCCTGGTGAGGTCTGGATGCAGATGTACGAACGATCGGATGGCAAGACTCTTGGATTTCAGTGCGTAGAGCAGTAATAGCACCCAAGATGTCATCTGTTTGGCGTTGTTGGGCGGTCTTCAAGTCAGTGAGCTCTTGGTCAATGTGGGCGCGGAAGACATCGAACTCATGAAGAGTGAAAGTGGGGATCTGAAGGTTGCGACGAAGAAGACCCTCAAGCGAATCCTCCGGTTGGCCGGTTGCATTGGATTCGGCTAGCAGGTTAGCATACAGCATCGACATGAGTTCATCGGTGTTGTACTCATATCGATGTGGGGAATGGGGTCGATCTTCGGGGGGTGATGGTGGCGGAGGAGAGCGGCTGGTGCTTGGACGGCTTGAGCTTGGCTGAGAAGGGTCGGCTTGAAGAGGAGTCGGTTCTTTAAGGCGCGCGGCTTCACGGATTTGGCGCACGAAGGCTTCCCTTTCAGCCGTCATTAAGGCAACATGTTCAGCAAGGGTGTCTCTTGCCTTCTGTAAGTGGGCGGCAATGATTGCTTCGCCTTCTGGGGGAATAGAGAACGACGGAGATGGGGTTGTTGTATGGGTAACACCGGGATCACTTAGATTGCTCGTTGACATAACAGTTGATTCAACTGTATGACCAACGTTCAGCGTTGGCATAGATGTAGCGCTGGTAGGATTTCCTCCCAATCCTCGTGGAATGTCCGGAATGGACATCACTATGGGAGTTCCGACTGGGCCACGGAGGCTCGCAGTGTGTGTAGACTCGTGTCCCCTAGCGGGCTCTAGACTCGATGTGCATACAAACGAAGTCGAAGCAGGTGAGCTACTGCCTCTTGTTTCAATAGCTATGCCTCCCGAGTGGAGGGGAGCTAGATAAGGTGCTAGACTCACAAGTATGTTTGAAACTGTTGGCTGTTGGGAGCCTTCAGAGTGGCTAGGGGCGGCGTGCAATTGTGCTGCTAGGTCCACAACGACTTGTCCACTAGTTATACCCAACGAATGAGTAGGGCTAGTTGACTCGGTTACCTGGTTGGGGGATATTGGACTCTCACTCTCTATCGTTTTTGTCTCCTCTTCGCTCATGCTCACTATTTCTTTTTCAACTTGTACTCCCTCCTCTCTCCTTATTTCTCCAATTGAGGTTTCAGGGAATATGTCAGACATAGATGGGGAGGATTGATTGGTTTCAAAGTCAAAGTCGAGTTGAGGTTCCTTATCAGAAGGTATGATTGGTGCGGAGGTGGGTGTACGGATGATTGGTTCGGGGTTTGGTTCAGTTGAAGACTCATCATTCCCAGAACTGGAATCGGTGATAGAGGGTTGTGGGCCGATGCAACTTACGGCTTGCTCTTCTATTTCAGCAGTTCGATGGCGACGACGGAGCGGTTGGTCATCAGAATCATCCTCATCCGTTGATGAGGAGCGGGGGCGGACACGGTGTCGGCTGACCAGTGTTTTGAATCGGGGAGTTGGGATAATGGGTCGGGTGCGGGTGTTGGTGGAAGCAGTTGGGTTGGGGGGCTGATCAGATGCACCTCCCTCGTCATGTCCCCTCGCATTACGCTCATCACCCTGGTCAGGATCACCATGATCCTGAACCTGCTTTTCTACTCTAGGACCCTCACCTCCCTCAATATTTTCCTATGGATCGGCTCTTGGGCAGGCGCAACCGGAAGTGGTTGGGCCATTAAGCCATGTCTCTCCCTATAGGCTATCACACTAGGTGCACTCTGATCAGCATAAGCGAGGAGCGCTTCAGGGATAGGCATAGTATAGTTGAAGACCCGATCATTTAGGCGTAGAAATTTAAGGGCGTTGGTCGGGCCTAAAGGAGTTCCGACACGTCGTGGGATGGCTGGCTGGGAGACCATCATTGCTCGGATGAACAGCTGGAGAAAGCGTTGGAAGGGTACGAACGGCCGGTTACGTGAATTAGACTTGTCTTCTACGAGCTCGACGAAGTCTGTCCAGATTAGCATTGTGTAGTCGTAGTGCCGGTTGTAGAATATTCCAGATTAGCATTGTGTAGTCGCTGCACTGGCCTTGTCCATTCCTGTGTGTTTGCTTGTGAGACAGCGGTTGACGATGGTAAATAAGGAGAACCATATTTGGGGCAGGTACATTCGCTTGAACTGCCCAGGGCTGTTTAATGGTTGTTCCGGGTCGTAGCCTAGGGCGCGAATATCGGCGCATAGTTCTTCGTCGGAAGCAAAGGCGTCGAACGGTCTTTCCTTAGTGGCCACCGGGAGACGAAGGATGCGGCGGATCCGGGCCGGTGTTAGGCGGGTGTTGTAGTTGTCGATTTGGGCTGTGAAGTGGTGATCGCCTTCAACAGGTTGGTATGTGAGCGAATACCAGAACTGTTGAAGGTAGAATACGGGGACCCGGTGGTCCAATGAGAATGCGAAGCGTAGAGGATGACGTTGTAGGATGTCCAGTAATACTTGATGCTCAATGGTGGTGCTGAAGTCGAGGCGATGATTGTTCGATTTGAGTTCCCGGAGTTTGTCTCGAGGCATTAAAAGATCGTCTCGGTTGACGGCATTTATGCTCGGTTCAGTTGAATGTTCAGGTGGCATCGGGTGTTCATCGTTGGAAAGGTTTGGATTATTCATGGCTGCCATTTCTTTCTGAAAGAAGACAGTTAGGCAAACCAAGTGAAAAAGTTAGTATAATGAGTCTTAAAGAAAATGCTAAGTCTTTTTGTCGAGTCCCATTGGGCCGATAACAATTGTTATCGAGTGCAATGGGATCGAGAATCAAAGTTAGTCGAGTGAGCTGGGTCGACAACAAGACTTGTTAAAAAATTTGAAAGAACAAACCTGTGTATCTGAAAGATGGATGAGGAGTCATTGGGAATCGAGAAACACATGTTATCGATTCCAAGTGAGTCGATGAAAGCACTGGATTATGTTATCGAGCCTTAAGTACTCGATAAAAAAAACTTGGAAGATGCAAGAGAATGTTATCGAGTATTATTGGGCTCGATGAAAACACTTGAGATTTCATCGATCCGTTGAAAGTCGATAACAAATGTTATCGAATCCCAAGGGCTCGATAAAAACACTTGGTGATTTTCATCGAGTTTATCATAGCCGATAAAAAAATGTTATCGAGTCCTAAGGGCTCGATAAAAACACTTAGTGATTATTCGTCGATCCTTAGAAGTTGATAACAATTGTTATCGAGTCATAAAGGCTCGATAAAAACACTTAGTGAAGATGATGGTGTTCTTGGTCAATGCATTGAGACTCGATAAAAATGCAAAGGATGTATAAGGACTCGATAAAAACGCAACCTTAGACTTAGATGATCAGATGAACAGTCCTAATTACTCAGACCCAAAAAAATGTCTAACACTAATGGAAAATGCTATTACTAGGTGCGAAAAGTGATCTAAAGCAACATTTGTAAAGCATGAAAGACCAAAAAGTAGTATCTACCCACGATTTTGACTGATGAACAGTCAAAATCGGAAAAACCCATACTAAAACCCCAAAACCGAACAGTCTCCCCACAGATATCGAATCATGCAATGGTTTTAAGAACAAAGTGCAAGAATTAAAGATGATAAGGGGAGAATTACGAACCTGGTGATGCTTTCAGATCTGAAAAACTCTTAAGTTTTGAGATTCTGATCTTTGAAGGGTTTTTCAGAGAGGGAAATTAAAAAAAAAACTTGGGGAAGACGATATTGTTTAAGAGTGGGGCCCGATTTCTTTAAATAGTGGTCATCGGGTGATGACACGTGGCAGAAGGTGATTGGGCCGAGAAAAATTCCTTTTATCGAGATGACGATTGGGGAGGTTATCGAGCCAAGATGGTTCGACAATCCCAATGTTGTCGGGCCCTTAGGTGCCGAGAACCTTACTTAAAATGATTAATAATAATATATTTTTTTTAAAAAGAACTTAAAATTTTGTGTATAAGGCTCCCCCTTAATGTGTGCAAAAGAACGTGTGCTCCCCCTAGGAATGCAATAGGATAGAAGACGTACCTTGTTGCTCCCCCTCGAAAGTTGAACCAAAGTGATACACACAGCGAGGTAGATAGAAAATGAAAGAAAGATTGAAATACGGAACTGTAAGATAAAGGTCAAAATCCAACAAAATTAAGAACCCAAGTGTGATGCAGATTGACTCGTAGAATGAATGTGCATAAACCCTTGGATAGACGTTTTTGAGGATTTTGAGACAGACTGATTTGTGATAATCAGGTTTTAAGATTGAGCATTCCCAACTTGGATACTAGGAACTGGAATCGTTTTTCATCCAGTGCCTTGGTAAACAGGTCGGCAAGCTGAAGTTCCGTATTGACAAAATATAGTTCAATTGTACCTCTTTCGACGTGATCCTTGATGAACTGATATCGAACGTCGATGTGCTTCGTCTTCGTGTGTTGAACCGGGTTGCTTGAAATGGCTATGGCGCTTTTGGAATCACAGTAGATAGGAATCTTGTTGAACCAGAAGCCATAATCTTTGAGTTGAGTGCGCATCCACAGTACTTGAGAGCAGCAGCTTGCGGCAGCGATATATTCGGCTTCTGCGGTAGATGTGGAGACGCAAGCTTGCTTCTTGGAGGACCAGCTGACCAATTTGCCTCCGAGGAATTGAATGTGGCCCGAAGTGCTTTTGCGATCGAGCATGCATCCGGCGTGATCCGAATCTGAAAAGGCAGTTAGCTCGAAACCCGTATCCTTGGGATACCATAGGCCAAGATTAGGTGTACCTTTTAAATACCGGAAAATCCGTTTGATCGAACTAAGATGAGATTCCTTTGGAGATGCTTGATATCTCGCGCATAGACAGGTGGCAAACATTATGTCCGGATGACTAGCCGTAAGATACATGAGAGAACCAACCATGCCCCGGTAATTTTTAGAATCCACATCTTTTCCCGAAGGATCAGCGTGTAGTTTTGAACCCGGAGACATGGGTGTACCAATCGGAGAACATGACATCATGTTGTATTTACACAACATATCCGAGATGTATTTTGATTGGTTGATGAATATTCCCGTAGAAAATTATTTAATTTGAAGACCAAGGAAAAAATTCATCATTCCCATCATGCTCATGTTAAATTTTGCAATCATGAGTTCGGAGAACTCTTTGCATTGTTGTGGGTTAGTCGAACCGAAGATGATGTCGTCCACGTAGACTTAAATGAGCATAATGTCACCTTTGTCCTTTTTAATGAAAAGAGTTGGATCGATCTTACCTTTGGAGTATCCTTCACTAAATAGGTAGACAAACTATCGTACCATGCGCGGGGGGGCTTGTTTCAAGCCATACAGAGCCTTGTCTAGAATGTAGACATGAGTCGGTTTGGAGGAGTCGACAAACCCGCCGGGCTGAGAAACATAGACTTCTTCACGCAGAACACCGTTTAAGAAGGCCGTCTTGACATCCATTTGGAAAACCACAAAGTTCTTATGTGTTGCGTAAGCCAAGAACATCCGGATTGCTTCAATGCGGGCGACGGGTGCAAATGTTTCGTCGTAGTCAGTGCCTTCTTGTTGACGGCATCCTTTGGCGACAAGTCTAGCCTTGTTGCGTAGAACGACTCAATCTTCATCTTGCTTGTTCTTGAATATCCATTTCGTGCCAATAATGGTTTTGTTTCGGGGACGGGGAACAAGGCGCCAAACTTTCAAGCTTTCAAATTGATTGAGTTCCTCTTGCATTGCCACAATCCAATCAGGATCATTCATTGCCTCGTAAATGGATGTGGGTTCAATCTTGCTAATGAATGAAAAAAACATACAATCGTTGGCCGAAGCGGCTCGTGTAGTGACTGGTCTGGTCGGATCGCCAATTATCTGATCAACTGGATGAGAACGGGTCCATTTGGTTGTATGAGGAAGCGGTTGGAATGCATTTGGATCCGGGGTTTCATCTTCATATGAGCCTAGCGGAAGATCTTGAAGTGATTCGAAGGTTGGAGCCAAGGCAGAGGATCTTGTAGCACTTGTGACGTCCTTAGGGGCCGAAGACGATGGTGGGGGAGAGGATGTCGGTTCCGCAGGATTTGGTTGAACAACCGGTTGAGATTCAGGTGGAGCGAGAGGAGCATCTATTGAAACGGTTTGATTTGGAGGAGCAGTTGACGACGTGCTTGGAGATGCAGCAGTTGAGACGGTTTTCGTTGTAATTGACGGTCCGAAAAGATTCGTGGTCTCGGCAATCTCCAAGGTAGGCGGGGGAATCTGGAAAGAAGTATCAGTGGATTTGTCCAAAGTAATCCGAGTAGAAGTACTCGAATAAGTCATCCAGATTTGACATAGCGGTTTTGGACGATGAAGGTTCAGCGGGATTGGGAGCAGGTTCTGAACGAATGTGATCGGAAGCTAATATGCCGGTTAGTGCGGGTCCAGAACTGTCGTGTTCAGGAGCCATTTCGGTGTTTGGATCGAATTGAACATTAACGCTTTCAGTGACGCAACGTGCATGTTTTATGTAGACCCGATAAGATGATGCGTTTGGTGAGTATCCGAGAAAGTAAGCTTCATCGGCTTTCGACTTGAGTTTCCCACGATCTTCATTTTCATTTAGTACGAAGCAACGAGTGCCAAACGTTCGAAGATGCTCGATGGAGGGAACGCGATCGTAGACCAAGATGATGCTCGATGGAGCGGTTTTGAGTGTAGCATGCAGTGTTGATAGCTTCCGCCCAAAGGTGGAGAGGAAGCTTTGAGAAAGTAAGTATAGTGCGAGCGGCTTCAACTAGAGTTCGATTTCGGCATTCGACCACACCGTTTTGTTGCGGAGTGCGAGCTGCAGAGAGCGTGTGGGTTATACCAACCGATTCGAGGTAACCGTCAAGGGTACGGTTTTTGAATTCAGTTCCATTATCGGTGCGGATGGTTTGTGTAGTAAATTCTAGCTTAACTTGGATGGCTTTGAGAAACGTGATGATGGTGTCGGGGGTTTCATCCTTTGATTGAAGGAACTTTACCCATGTGAATCGAGAGAAATCGTCCACCATTACTAGAACATACTTTTTACCATGTATGCTTTGAGTCCGCATTGGGCCGCACAAGTCCATGTGAATGAGTTGAAGAGGTCGAGTTGTGCTGTGAACTAACTTGGGTTTGTGAGAGACCTTCTTCATCTTTCCCATCTCGCATGCGTCACAGAGATGCGGTTTGTCGAATTTAACAGCTGGAAGACCATTGACTAGTCCTTGAATGGAAAGACGATTAATGTTTTTGAAATTTAAGTGAGATAAACGTCGATGCCATAACCATGTCTTTGGACTGGATACATTTGAAAGTAGACAAACACTTGAGGGTGCGTTCACTTGAGAACGATCGATCGTGTAGAGATTTGACTTGCGCGTGCCGGTTAGTAGCGCGTGTCGGTTAGTAGCTCCTTTCTATCGAATGAGCGAACACAACATCGTTCGGGTCTAAAATTTACTTCGAGTTGCTTGTCACAGAATTTGCCAATGCTCAACAGGTTGTGACTCAGGCCTTGAACATAAGAGACGTTGGAAATGGTAATGTTGTTTTGAATGATATCACCATATCCTTTAATCGGTGCCAAATGATTGTTGCCAAATTTGACGAATCCGCCCTTCTTTTCAGTGTAATTGGCAAGCAGCTCCTTTTGTTCGGTCATGTGTTTGGAGCATCCGGAATCTAAGTACCACACATGACCGATCTGCACAAAATTAGGCCGATTTAGGTACCCATTTGTAAATGGGTCCATCATTGTTAGTCAACTTAGCATCCTTGGGTACCCACTTGTGGTGAGACTTACAGGTGTTAGTCATTTGATTTCTCGAACCCCATTTAGAAACAGGTGATGAAGAAAAAGCTTTGTGGTTAAAAGAATTATGCATGTCAGGAAAATAATCATAACCATAATCAATTGGAGGTTTACGTACAAAATCATCCATACCGCAATTAGAACAGCAAATTTTATTACGAGAAAATTTAATTAAGTGTCGAAATGAATGAATTTGATAAGGAAATCTAAAACGAGAATTGTTTCTTTTAACATTTGAACGGAAAAAATTGTCTTCTTCGCGGGGTGTTGACTTTGTAGAACGCGTGCCCTTTTTGACCCAAACTTGTTTGTTTTCTAAAGTATGAACCGCTGAAACATTGAAAGGAACACGGTTAGTATGGTTTTGGAAGACATGATTGGTTTTCGTTTGTTTAAGAGTGGTTTGATTTTGGCTCGTGGAACACTCCGTTGGTTTCGTAGGCAATGAAACTGATTCCATAGGTTGTTTGCCTTTGTCTAAAAACTCCGTCTGCTTTGGAAGTACAGGATTGAAGTCAAACTCATCACACATGTCATTTAAATACTCGTCCGATTCAAGTGAAGATTGGTTAGAAAGGGCATCTAATTCAGCATTGATTTGTTCGTCGGAATAGGAACATTTTTGTTTTGGAAGATTGGAATTTGGGCCCATTTTAAACAACTCTTCGCAATTATCTAAATAATTGCTAACGAAGGCTTTACAAGTTGAAGTGTTTGAAATAGTGTGTTGTATTTTAAATAAAAATGATTCCTTTTCCTTTTCCGCCAAAGAACGTTCAGATTCCAACACTCGTTCGAGTTGAATAATTTTGTTTTCTAAAAATAGAGTGGGAATGTACGGTTTACATTCAGGAATCTTGTTTTGAATATGATGGAAAGTAGTTGTTTGGAAGAGATTCACTTGAAGATTCCTCTTCTACTATTTGAGGATAGCAGAAAGGTATTTGAAAATAGTTTTTGTTTTGTCTCTTCCAATCTTCTCTTTCCTCAACACTAGGGTCCGGCTTCATAAATTGAATTTGGTAATCTGGACCAAGGTTCAGATATTCGAATTTATAAATCGTCGGAGTATTATAGATAGCCTTTGCTAAGTGTTTCGGGTTTTCAAAATCTAATCCGGCTTTAGAGCTTAAATCTTTCGGTGCATTTAAGTGAATAGTGTGTTCAGTTTGACCAACCTTGTAAAGTTTTAATTCCAAATTTTCGAGTTTTTCTAATAGATCTTGTCTTTGAAAACTGACAAAGTCAAAACTTTGATGAAAATTTGGCAGTCTCATTCCTAGATGATTGAAGTTGAAGTGTGAGATCAGATATTTGTTGTTGAAAAAGGTCATTTTCTTCTTTTAAAACCATTTTCTCCGTTTCGAGATTGTGTGCTATACTTTGAGAATTGACAAGGTCGGTTTGCAGAAGAAGCAATTGTTTATGATTACTTTCTAGGCTTGCTTCTAAATTTGAAACCAAGAGTTTCTCGGTTTTTTCAATTTGGAGTGTAATTCTTTTAATTGACACATTAAATCATGCATTTGAGATACGAAAGAGTCATAGTCAGAAGGGCTTACCTCGGGTGTGTAGTCGGAAGCGTGAGAAGGAGTGTCATTAGAGTAAGCCATCAAGCTGAAATGTGTTTAAGTATTCCCTTCCATGTCATTTTCATCATCTTGATTAAGCCATTGTTCATCTTCAGCTAGAAGAACTTTACCGGCTTCTTTTTGTTTAGACAACATCAGTTTGTAAGTGAAGTAGTTGGAGTCCTTCACTATTGGGTTCTTGCATTCCCTTGCATAGTGACCAGATTTGCCGCAGTTGTAACACAGGCTTCTCTCACCCTTGAACTTGTCTTCTGGCTTGGGTGTCGGGCGTGGTTCTTATCTTCTTGGTTTTGGTTCAAACAGGGCCTTTCGCTCATGATTATTAGATCCCGAGGCATACCTTTGTTGGTTGGGATTCGAGCGACGTGAGAACTTTTGTTGAAAAGATCTCGTAAGGAAGGCCAGTTGTTGTTGAAGTTTGGCAATTTCGGGATCATAGTCAAAATCTTCGTCTTCTAGTTCGGGAAACATCTCTTGAAGAGTGGAAGAGGAATCTTTTACCATCAATGCGATTGGATCCGGGTTCTTCTTTGAATTTAACCCCATTAGTTCGAGAACCTCCTCTTCGTCTTGTTGAAGGGTTTCATAGACTTCATGAAGATCAAGGTCAGCAAAATATTTGCTGTCTTTGATTTGATTAGCAAACCGGCGCCATTCCGGTTGAAGATTGCTAACAAATTTAACGTTGTTTTCGATCTTGGTCTTACGAATTTCGTTCTTGCTTAGTTCGTTTACCAGTTGTACAAAACGGGTATACGTGTTCGTACGACTTCTCCATCTTTTGCCTTGAATTCTTCATATTGAGAGATGCAGTTGGTGATTTTGAGTTGTGTGCCAATCTTCGTTCCAAGCATGAACTTCTCTATGACCTCCCACATTTCTTTAGCCGTCTTCTTGTGGCTATCAATGCTCATATAGATTTCATTTGGGAGGCTCATAAGTAGATAAGAACGGGCAAATTGGTCACCTTTCATTATCTTCTTCTCATTTGCATCCCATGTACTTTTGAGTTTAACTTCCCTTTGTGCGGGTGAAGGAGTAGTATTGTTTGGCATAGCCGGAAACTCCTGATAAAATATCGGGGGAGGACCTTCCTTGATTGAACGCATGATCTCATCGGCATAGTCATGGCGTTCAACGAAGTCAAGGAATCTATCCTTCCATTGAGAATATTCGCCCGGGAAGAGAATTGGAGGTTTGGTGTCTGATCCAATAGCCATAGCCTCACGGGTAGTCATTGTACTTTTGGGTGGATCTCGATCGATGAGTTTTTAAAATTTCTGAGTTGACTCGTGAAACAGTAGGTTTTTCTCGAGAGATAAAGGAGATCGATAATAGAATTATCGATTAAGGACTGTTGTCGGGTGTGAGGTGCTCGATGAAAATTGTTATCGAGTGACAAAGGCTCGATAATACAGGTTGGTGAATGAAATAGGCTCGATATAAATTGTAATCGAGTGAACGAGGCTCGATAAAAAAGATGTCGAATTAAATAGACTCGATATAAATTGTTATCGAGTGAACGAGGCTCGATAAAAAAGATGTCGAATTAAATAGACTCGATATAAATTGTTATCGAGTGAATGAGGCTCGATAAAATCAGATAAAGATTTCGATTAAAAATATATCGAATACTGACCACTCGATCAAACTTTTTCTCGATTCAATAGGACTCGACTAAAAATTAAATACTTTAAGTCTGAGTTTTCTGTGATTGATAAACCAGAAAACAAAAACACAGTGTTCTTGACTAAAAAGAACTAGATATTCAAGACTGTCTGGGTTTTCGAATTTCTTATTTGTTCAATTACAGAAAATATCAAGATTACGAGAGTTTATGACTTTACTAAGGAAATCTTTAGTAAGAAAAGCTGCAGGAGTCACAAGTTCCTGAGTTTTCTTATGTAAAGATATTCAAAAGTAAAAAAATAAGCTAAAGTAATTTTAACTAAACAGGTTTAAATATTTTATGTAGGAGTCGATAAAAATTCAAGATTTTAAGCAGTTGAATCGATAAAAATTCAATCAACAGAAGAGAGATTCGAGAAAAATTCAATGAGCAGATATGAGGTAGTCGACAATAATCAGTATGATGTTTTATCGGGTAAAGCATGAAACAGTAGGACTCGACAAAAATTCAATGAACAGCAGAATTTGCAGAAATCGAAAAAAATACCTTATGTTTCGTGGTTTGCTCAGAAAATCGTAAAAACTCTTGATCTTAGGCTCTGATACCACTTGTTGATCCCAGATGAACAATCACAATGACAAGTAAACGTTAATATTAATGTAATACGACAATAAAGATGTTAAGGAACTTACGTAGTCGTATATCTCTTGATGGTATGATAATCGATTACAATCAGATTCAGCACTCTCTCTATGTAATATGAATCGACAAGCATAAAGGAAAACCCTAACGTCCTATTTATATTGCTAGGTCTAAGCTAATTAAGGAAACAAAGAGTTTAAGGAATTATAAACTTCCTTTTACAATCAAGCATATCTTTTCCTTATTTTGTCACAATTAAATAATAATAAACCTAAGATTATCAAATTTTGAGTTGTGAATTAGCCCATTTCAATTAAAACTTAATGTGGAGCTTTTATTTTTGAAATTTGTGATATGGGTCTGCAAGGATTTCTCTGTTATTCAGATAAAGTGGACGATGGTTCGATCTAATGATTGAATGCCATGACATCTTTGTCAAAAAATTTAGGGTTTTTAGGGTTAGCTACATACATGGTTGCAAGATATTTAGCACCATCAAAAACTTGATGACCTGGGTGTTTATGAACATTTCTGTTTTTTCAAGCTATATGATTTCTACTTCTAAGGCGGTGGATCCAATTTACAATGAAATCAAGAAAGTTGAACTATAGTTGAATATAATACAAAAACTTTGTTTTTTCTTCATATATATATATATAACAATTATCGATAAAGCATATAAGATAATATATTAACATTTTCTTATTTTTAAAAGAAATTTAGTAAAACCATAAAAAGACTAAAATACCCCTCATACTAACAGATATTATTAAGAAAGTTAGTGAAAGGGACCGCTTTCAAAGCAAAATGAAAACCACGTGGACGGTTTTTAGAGTTATCAAAGTTTAGGTCCCGCTTTTAAAGATTTCATTAAACCATGGGGACCAAAATTAGAATTTACTCTAGTTTTTTTTAAATAACTTAATACATGTTGATCATATTTAATAAGAGTTCTAAATCGTAAAATATGTGATATTGGACTCTTTTTGAAGGTATTAAAGAGACGATTATGGTGTAATTTAGTACAAAAGAAAATGCGTTTTTAATACATTTGAGTTAATATAAGATTATATATGTTAATATGAAACGGTTGTGAAATGAAAATATAAAAGAAAGGGATATAAACTAAAATAAATAAGAAAGTTTTAAGGGTATAAAATGTAATTTAAAAATTAAAATTAATTTTTTTAAATATCATATTGAATATGGAAGTTGGCATGCATCAAAACTTTGTACATAAGGCAACAAAATATGTAGGTCTTAAAAACGTAAACTTAACCGTATAACATGTTTTATGTAGTAGCATAGATATTTTCAAGAGGCCCTTTTTCTTACTAATTCCATGTCAAGAACCTCATCGGGGAAGAAATGACCATATGTTCTAAACCCCGCTCGATAAAACATGTGTATGTATACGTTTGGGGGTTGTCTGAGGTGGAGGCCGACGATGGGGGAGGTAGGAGAGGGAGGTAGGAGGTGGATGCTAGTAAAGGGGGATTGGAAAAATACTGTATATGTATATATAACGCAACATTTTTACGTTCTTGATACGAAAAGACAAAAAAAAATGTGGGTAATACCAAAATGCCCCCTAAGTTGATTGAGTTAACTAATTTTTATTAATGATGTTAGTTAGAGGGATCATGGCCGTAACGAAATGACTACCACCAGACCATATACATAGTTTAGGGACTCTACTTGTAATTTTCAAAAAAATAAGGACCAAACCTGTGGTTCAGTATAGTTTAGAAGAATTTGAATTTAATCTTACAATCAACAACAATCATAATGATATATTAATAACATGATCGATGACTATATAGATATGTACAGTCAGGGCCGACCCTAGTGCTGGACGGGTCGGGCGGTGGCCCAAGATAGCACAAGCCCAAGGGGCATCAAGTCAATGAGAAGTTGTTACTATTAAAAAAATATACATAAAATTTCGAACACAAGACCTCTACTATAACCATAAACAACCTTACTACTAAGTTGTTTGTATTATTTGATAATTTGTTTTATCATCTTAATTTTATTACTTCCTTCCTGAATTATCTTATTTTAGAACTTTTTATTTTGTCTTATTTTATTACAACAGATATTTATCCGAGATAAAACTAATCAGATGCAACCATAAATATTTTTCAAAGACTTTTGTTTTGAAAAACCTTGTGATCATACTTGAAACTCTTATTAATTTTATATAATTTCGTCAAATATATTATGCAAAAAATTGTTAAGTTATCTAATTTTGTTGCATCTGCCATCTAGTGTACATGCATACTCTAGTTTTAGTAAATTATATGAATTTATTACAAAATGACATTTTTCAGCCCATGTTTAAGATTGGCTTGAACACATCATTATATAACCGAATTACTCTATAAATTAACAATGAATATAGAGTGTTGTTTATTTTACCAGATTTTACTATATGTTAAATTTAGGTTATTTTTTGATTTATTTCGAATGATTTATTGACAATAAAGACTATTATCTTGCATTTACATAACGTTTTAAGAAGTATAAGCTATTGAATAAAAGTTTTTATGTTATCACAATTGAAATGCACATTGTAAGTAGACTTGTTGCTCGCTAACATCATTTTAACATTGTTACAAACAACAAAAACTATTAGCTTTTTTAAATTGGGAGCACTTCTAACTGTTCTCACCCAGGGAACCAAATATCTTAGGATCGGCCCTGTGTACAGTTTAAGGAAGTAACTTGAAGGACATGACTTTAATAAATATCATCCATGGAAACTAGACATTGAGTTTTGGAGATGAATCATGAACCAATCGAATGTTTAGACTGAACAAGTATCTGATTCTGACAACCTTATTCACGAAGGTTTTATTCAAGTGTTTAGCTCAAAATGATATCTAATTTCAACAACCATAAATCACAAAAATTAAATTAAATCCTAGAGATAAACCTGTTATATGTTTACCAATAGTGATAAGTGCTTTCAGTAACTTGTAATCACATATACTTACAGTAAGTAACGATAGTAAACTGATCATGTGTTTAACTTTATGTCGCATTTAATACAAATCACACCGCGTTAAATACTAGATATGTTTGTTGTCCTTATCGAGTTGATTTTTAGACATGTATGTAGATTTTTACCGTCATAGGGCAAAGTGCCTTCGTCCTTTTTGTCTTGTAGAAAAGGCAAAACTCAACCGTTGATAGAAAATCAGTGGATATCGTATTCAACTGATAGGTTTCCATTTGTCAACGGCTCCATTAATTGTTCAAGATGAACTAATGCTTGTCAGTTGGTGTACAGATGCTAGGCTTCCTACTGATATCTTTATTAGTTGTTCAATAATGTCAGGGTTGATCTTTGATTGATTAACTAGCTTGTCAGCGTTAGATCCTTTAAATCATCCACCATCAATAGCTTTTGTTGATTTAGCCTATAAGTTCTTTTACCGTCAAGCGGATGATTAATCATCTGCTTCTCACGTTCCGTAAATAGCCGGGACATTGAGGAATATCCAGAAAAGCATTTCGCAGTGTGTGATATGATCACCCGTTAGGTGATGAGCTTCAGTGTCAACAACCAACTTCTACCTACTAAAATTGTATTACCAGTGCCTCTAAATGAAATAGCCAAGTGTTTTAACATTATTTGTCTATCATCAAGTCTTCATTTTGTATAGCTTATCAAAAAAGAAATGTATGCATGAAATTATTTGTGTAACTTGAACAATGTCCTAAAGACTAAAGTTGAACGTCTATATTATAATATGAAGTATTTGGTAAAAATTCTTAAGAGCAACTTATCAAGCTTTATATCTTGTTTATTAACAAAATTCAAGTTTACAACCTATTAGTATATACAAAGCTTTGTGTTTGAATTCTACATAACCAATTAATAAACACGTTCAAATATAAGAAGCTGGAGATTTACTAATGATGGATTTTAATTTACCAACCCTATTACATTATTTTTCTTATCATTTTCTCTTTATTTTATTTGACCATAGTGTCAATTTGAGTCCTTTTAAGTCACTTTTTTTTTTTAGTTTTATATGAATTAGTAGAGTTATGTTTTTGTTTTATGTTATTTTGTCTCAAATGCAGAGCATTGAAGTTTCTGGCCAATCCTACAGCAATCTTGTAGGAGTCTTTTATTGAGTGATGCTACAACATAGCTAGAGGAGTATGAAGTGGGCCACATACTTCTTTCTTTTAGGCCCAAGCTTTGGGCTGCAGAATTCTGGAGATGTACCATGGACTAGCTTATTATTTAAGCTTCTTTTGTACTATTTGACCTAAATTAGTGCCGAATTCATATCTCTATTATAAATAGGACTTGATGTTAGCTTTAAAATCACAATTAACCTTTGGGTTTAATTTACTTCTCTAGTATTATTGCTTTCTAGTTATCGACTTTCTTGCTTACCAAGAAATGAACTGTTTGAAGTTATTTTACTACCTTATTCTTATTTCCATGCTTAACCAATTCCAAGTATTTTCAAGTTCATCTTTTTATTACTTTCGTTTCTCAAAAGTGATTTAATTTTTGGTTACAAGTTAGAATTTATCTTTCATCATTGGATTTCGTCCTTTATGGCTCGTGATTAATCCTTCTAGATAAAAATACGTTTTCCAAGCGCTTACCTGTAATTCCTCACTTTTTTAACGAGACTTGTTTCGCAAGTTTCGTAACTTCAAGTGCAAGTTTCAATTTTTTTTACTATATTTCTTGCAAGTACTTAATTCCTTTTACTTTAAATTCATTTATTTTATTGTGATTTACTTTCTTCTATATTATTTTACTTGCAATTTAATTTCTAGTAGTTTAATTTCTGCAATTTACTTATTTTCTATTTACTTATTTGCAATTTACTTTCTACTAATTTAACTTTCAGTCACTTATTTTTTTGTAATTTAATCTACAGTCATTTACATTCCTGTAATTTACTTTGGATTAGAACTGTAGACCTCCTGGTCACAAAGGATGTTTAATCTTCCTTGGATTAGAACTTTAGACCTCCTGGTACCAATGACCTTTGGAGCCCAAGCTCAAACCATTGAGGCACCACCCTTGTAGTTACTTTTCAGTCTTTACATCCTTCGCAAGAAGAAACCGAGCGATTATTGTGAAAACTAAGACCAAAGATGATGTGAAAATACAAATGTGTGTTATAGCATTATTATGTAACTATTTATTTTAGGTGATTAATATTTCACTGAATATTACATTTAATTAATTGACAACTAATTTTATGTATGAAAATGCATTAACTTTCAAATCTTTTATCTATATATATATATATATATACTAGCAATATACCCATGCAATGCACTGGGTGAGCTGCGAAATTTATTGTAAATGAAAAAGTAAAGTGTGAAATTTTATTGTGAAAAGAAAGAATTAGAGGACAAAAGTTAAACCACTTGTACACATGCTTTAAGTTTTGTAATTAAGAAATTTTCAGCTTTTGTGCATGAAATAACACTACCTAATGCTTTATCAATTGCAGTTAAGATTTTCTACACAAATGTATCTTAATGTAATATAAATCCAAGCAAAAATATAAAATACAAATACAATTTTACAATGAAACACTTCGTTCACAAAAATGAAGTAGAGAATGCTTACTCATGGTCGATTCAGTGCCATTCTTTTTTCATTTAATAAAATCATTGTTTGGTATGGTGGGATAGAGTACAACTTACAACTCACTTAACTTCCATCACCTTCAAATAACAATATAAAATTGTAAGGTATTCTCAGCTCAAAAATACAATACAAATAGGCATACAATATTACAATGTGTAGTAATTTCATTAATGCACTAAGCTGCATGATCGTACCTCATTCAGTGAAATAAACAAACCCTTGATGATCAACAAATAGCATTACAGTGTAAAACATAAGCACCATCAAGTCCTTGTCACTTAATTACCTTACCAGGTGAGTGTCGCAAGGACAACGGCCTTACATGATAAGATGCTAAACAAAGACCAACAATCTTACCCGGTAAGTGAGAGTGGTGACTCTTAACCGGTTAATGCTTATTGGTTATAGACGCTTACTAAAAATTTTATGACATTTTGTTGGCCAAAAGTCTTACATTGTAAGGTAACCGAGAGTGGTGAATCTAACTAGTAAGCGCTTAAACGGTCCGTAAGCATTACACGACACCCTCAACTGGTAGTTTACAAGTGGATCATCGTTTCTGTTATAAACAGACTAACATGGCTCATTAGTTCATAGTGGATCAATATGTAGTTCACAGTAGATCATTTTGTAGTTTACAATGGATCAATATGTAGTTCACAGTAGATCATTTTGTAGTTTACAATGGATCAATATGTAGTTCACAGTAGATCATTTTGTAGTTTACAATGGATCAATATGTAGTTCACAGTAGATCATTTTGTAGTTTACAATGGATCAATATGTAGTTCACAATAGATCATTTTGTAGTTCACAATGGATCATTAGTTCATAAAGATTTTTTATAAAAAGAGAGTCAAGTTCACAGTGGACTAATGAGCCATGTTAAAAGGTAAAATCATCATTGTTATTTTGAACATGTCGAATTAAGCCACAAATTAAGGCTTTCAAGAATCATTATAATTAAAACTTCAAGTCACAAGAATTATATATATATATATATAAGAGCGGGTTCAAATAAGACCCAAATTTGGTTGTTAACGTGAGGACAAATAAGAATGCGACATGTGTCCCATTCAGTCAGAAATACATTTGGCCGTCTGTCGCGCTCTCATTTGTTCTCACGTTCACAACCAAATTTGAATTCGCATTTGAACTTTCCTCTCTCTCTCTATATATATATATATATATGTTAGTCCCCAAAGAGAGATTGCTAACTAAGTGAGGGTTTTGTAGAAGGGGGGTTTGAATATAAAACACACAGAATATACTCTTTTTAAATTTTTTAATATAAATATCAAAAATTTACACACAGGTAGTTTGATGCGGAAAAGAACAGACACACTATTCTATCAAACTAAACACACAGATAACTGTAATTAACTTATACACTAAGGAAGTTAAAACAAGGCTGTTATAGCACACAGCTTTGCCGGAGTCAAACAAATAATCACTTTGAAGATTTGTTGAAAGCGTGAGATTTCTGGGAAGGACTTCATCTCCTTTTATAGTGCCCATGCATGGGATGCATGTGGACAGCTGTCAAGGTTTCGTTAGCTGGAAGTGTATCTGTTGGACAAAGGAAGAGACCACTCCCTTTGTACTAGAATAATGGATGAACCATTCCTTGTAGCACGTAATGTCAGATAACTTTATCTTCTTTTCTTTATGCTCTGTGAAGTCCCATCAAACCTTTTAGCTAAAAGATAAATATTCCTTTTATAAGAATAAAAGAGAATGTCTTTATTTAAGGCTTGATGCCCAAGTTCTTGCTGCTCACGTGTCTTGCATTTGTTGTGAGTCAATAACTTATCTCTTGAAAATTGCTAAGTGATACATGAACCTATGTATCACATCGGTGGATACCTTGTAAGGCTGGAATTGATAAGTGTACACATTACTTAGTGAACTTCAAATCTCACTAAGTGTTGAGAGTGTACACCTTTGTAGTTGTGACTTGATATCACAGCCTTAGAAAATATACCTGCAATTTCGGTGACCAAGATACATAGTGTCGGTGGATGGGTACTCTCTTGATGACCTCATCTTGTATTGATGACCCAACACTTTGTTGACATAAATGTGTACCATCGGTGACCCACTATGTTGGTGACCCAATCTTGACTTTGGCAATATGATCTGAATATTGAAGTTAGTTGGTACATCCAAAATTCCACTTTTTAATGTACAACCCTTGATTGAATTGTCTTTGACTTTTCAATACTTGAAGCATATTTCAGACCTTCAAAAGAACTTGTAAAAAATGAATCATACAAAGGAAGGTGGTTCATCACCAAATCATCGGTGACCCAACAATCTCCCCCTATTTGATGATGATACCTGTAAGTTAGAAAAGAATTCTTTTTGACCCTTTCTATTTCTTTTGGGTTCTTTTGACTCAGATTTCTTTTTTTTTTAACTGAGTATGTACAGTATAAGTATAAATATGTGCAAGAAAAGTAAGGATATTAACAAGAGTTTTTTGAGGAAGAAGAGTATGAACTTTTATTAATCAACACACAGCATTGTACATCACACAGAGTACATGATTAATAAAGTTCACACTATATGAAGAATATTCAAGGAGTGGGTTCTCTTCTTTTTAGCTCATCCAAGATAAGCCTTGTGATTCCATGGTCTTCAACCGGAGGTACTCCTAGAATAGTAGAGAGGAAGGAGCTGTGAGCCCTTGGGATATCAGAGGCTCTAAAGAAACCGATGTTTCCAAAGATATCCTCAAAGAAAACCCCAAGCTCAGGAGTAGTCAGGATGGTTTGCTCCGGGTAAGCAATAGGAGTAGGAGTGGAAAGATCTATACCCGAGGAATTTATCTTGATGCCTCTTTCATGAAGCATAGCAAAGTGTCCCTTCTTTCTATTTTTAGGAGCTGTGATGACTTCTCCTTTGAGACCTTGTTGTATAAGGTACATTTGCTGTGCTTCAAGGCAAGTCACAAGAATATCATTCTCCTTTTGGATGTTGAGCATCTTAATGAAAAGTTTTCTGAGAATATTAAGTACTAGCTCCTTGTACTTGCTTTTGCTCTTGGAGATACATTTGCCAACTTCCATCCATTCAGTTATTCCAAGAACTTCCAACCATTCAGCTTCAAAAACCTTTGAGAGAGTGTCAGCTCTCTTAAGGGTCACAAGTAACTTGGGAGAATTTTTGGTTGGAGGTTGGATAGTGGCACTGATAATCTTGGACTCGTCATTTCTTGTTTTCAGCCTTCTTTTAAACCACTCCACTTCCTTGGTCTTCTTGGCCTCATCAACCATTTTTGCTGCTTCAGTTTTCTTCTTTATGTTTTCAAGCTCATCTTTCTGAGCTTGAAGTGCATCTTTTACCATTGCATGGGTGGCTTCATCTTGAGCCAACTTGAGTACATTTGTTTGATCATACTCAAGTTGTGCTCTAATGGCTTCTTCTTTTTCAGCTTCAGACAAAAGTACCCCAAGAGGATCGGTCAGTGTAGAGGAAGGCTGAAGTCTAAGAGTATCTACTTGAGGACTTCTCATTCTTTTCCTTTTCTTTTTTTCTTCCTGTTGTTCTTCAAAAGAAACAGGCTTCTTTCCTTTGGCCTTCTCTTTTCTCTTCTTTTCTTCTTCAGTTTCAAGGGGTTGAGGACTGATACTCTCCCCCTCAACAGTTGCTTCGGGTAACTCGGTGACCAGGGGGTCAGTGACAGTGGTGACCACGTGAGGAGTCACCTCGGTGACCAGAGGGGTCACGTCGGTGACCGTGGCCACTGTGACCACACCACCATCGGTGGCTGTAAGTGCCACGTCGGTGGCTGCCACGTCGGTGGCTGAGATGGTGGTGGCATCGGCGGCTGGAGTGGAAGAGGTGGTGACAATGTCGGCGGCTGTGGAGGTGGTAGCAGTGGCCTTCTTATTTTTCTCCCCCTTAGTGGTTGAACCTTTGAAACCCACTGAAGAGAGAAAAGTCTTGATTTTTTCTATATCAGAAGCCATAGTATCAACTTTTCTTTCAATCCATTGAAGAACAAACCTGTCTTGTTCTTGGAAGAAAGAACCATCCATATCAAGTTCAACCGTTGGAGAAGAGATTGGAATTAAGTTAATTTTTGTAATAATAGTGGCAAGAGATTCCATGATGTTTTGTTGAGTAGATGAAAGAGAAGCCATTCTTTCCATGTCTTTGGCTGCTTAGTCTTCCAAAACTTTCACCCGGCTAACAGTGTCATGAGTGAAACTGGTGAAAGCTTGGAGAAGATCATCTCCCTGTTTAGAGGACATAGGAGCAGACGGTTGAGGCTTTGGCGGCTGATCAGCATCATCATCACTAGAGAAAGAATAATCCACCAAACCTGTAGGTTTACTTGGGGGGGATTTAGCAGATGTGGGGGAGACACGTTTAGGAGAGTGTCTATGAGGGGATTCCTCAATAATGGGTTCCTCAACACCCTTGGCCTATACGGGAGACGTACGTGTCCATGGTGTAGTATCGGAAAATAAAAATCTGTAAAATGGGATGCTCCATCAAGTGTATCTGGTTGTGATGCACTCTCACGTGGAGTGTGGAAAGGGAGCTGTGAGAGCTCACGGGGTGGTGAAGAGGCAGCTTGGATGGGAGATTCCAAGTCCTCTTCATCAACTAATGAGAAAGTTGATGAAGGAATAATAGGGGTGTCCCTTTGTACAACCATGTCCTTTTGGGAGGGCATGGAGGAGCTTGGTTAGGTTAACTGCTCCTTGGGTCGGGTGGGAATCTTTTCAACACTTACTAACTTTTGGGAGTTAGTAGGTGGATTGTGAGGTGAGACCCTTTGGGTACCCTTAGACTTCTTTGAGGAAGTTTTTGGGGGGCTTTTTGAGTGTCTCCGCTTTTGGGTTTTAGATGCTTGGGTAGAAGCCAAAGGTTCTTTTGGCTTCGTAGCATCAGTGGGTGCGGAGGTAGATGTGCCCGACGCTTTGGATCTCTTACGAGATTTGGGCACATCAGTTACTCTAGGTGTAGTAGAGATAGAAGACATACCTGAGGTCCTTTGAAGACGGGGTTCATTTTCTCCCCAAGAGAGAGTTGCATTTCTTGCAAACTCAACCATAGAAGGTCGGAGAGGGTTGTCGGATGCTAGGACTGCCTTCTTCATAATTTGATTTCCCACTTGATGAAGAGGGAGATCATATGAAATATCGTCCCTTTTCTCAAGTTTGTCTGCCAACTTTGCATTAATAATAAGTGAGAAAAGGCGCTGGAAAGGTACCTGAGGACGTCGGAGAGTAGAGAAAGAGGAGATCATTACATTGAAGAAATAGCTTGCAAAGTCTATCCTTCTTTGAAATATCAAAGCATGAGCAAGTTCCGTTATCTGAGATGGTGACTGATCAGGACCTCCAGTCTTTTTGCTTAGGCACAGAATAAGATGAGCAAACAGAAAGTTCCAGATGTTTCCCATATTCTTTCTCAGAAGAGTACCTGGACCCTTTGACTTTTGACCCTTTTTCTCTTCCAAGTAATTCATAATAGACACCACTTGTTGGTGTTCATTTCCAAGAGGAAATGCTTCATATGTATCATAAGTGGGAAGCCTCAGAATGTTATGAACATCTTCAACATCAAAAACCACATCATGTTCATCATTGCTGAGAACAGATGCTAAGATTTGATCTGTAGAAGCATCAAATGTGCATGATAACCAAAAGTTTCCAAGAAGAAACTTACTCATCTTGGGTTTTGCTGTAAGAGCATACTGGAGAGGGCACATTTGAAGAAACCAACAGATGTCATTGTACTCAGGATGAGCATTATCAACTCCTATTCGTCCAAAGTAATTGCATGCAGGGAAAGAGAAAGATCCAAATGTCATTGTTTGTTCTTCTGGGGATTTTGAAGGAGATGCCATTGATGAGGAAAGAAGTTGCAGGTTTGAAGGTTATAAGATGAGAGAGAGAGTGGATGCGAGAAGGGTGGTAAGGAAGTGGGGGAAGAGGTTATATATGAGAGGGAATTTGAATTTTCAAAAATCATGATGACTTTAGGTGATTGAAAGGTCAGAATTTTAAGAGTTTTTAGGGTTGAATTGGGCGCATGCTCTCTGACATTAATGACGTTGATGATGTCATTAGGGATAAGAACAAAGAATCTTGCTTATCAAGAATGGTAAGTCAAGGGTTAACTTTAAGGGGTTAAGAATGTGAAAGGTTTCAACGGTTACCTCGGTGAGTGGACAACATCGGTGGATGGTCACACAGAGAGAGTAAACGTCGGTGGATGGTGGTGTTAACGTCGGTGGCTTGAGAGACTTAGGGAACAACGTCGGTGGATGATCTGAGAGAGAGAAAGATGAACGTCGGTGGGTCAAGAGACTTAGGGAAAACGTCGGTGGCTTATGACGGTAAACATCGGTGGCTAGGAAGTCTAAGTCGGAAGGTGTCACCGTCGGTGGATGATGACGTCAGCGTCGGAAATTGACGCAACGTCGGAAAGTGACATCAGGTGGCGTCGGTAAGTGACGTCGGTGGATGTGTTCTCGGTGGTTCGTCGGAAAGTGAATCGTCGGCGGCTCAATGGTTGATCTCGGTGGCTGAGTGTATGACGTCGGAGGATCGGTGGCGCGTTGGTGGTGCGTCGGTGGCTGGACAAAGGAGACGTCGGTGGTTGGACGGTCGTTGGTGCACGGTCTCGGCGACGTCGGTGGGTGGCAATGTCGGTGGCTGGAGTGGTGTTTGTGGCTATGGTGGCATCGGTGGTTATGGTGGTGGTGTTGGAAAGTGTGTATGGTTTTAGGGTTAGGGTTTATGGGTTAAGGTGAAAGAGAAAGAGGGTGCCACGTCGGTGGCCTTCCCGACTTTATATATAGATATATATATTATTATTATTATTATATATATGACTTTCTTTATATATAAAAATATGATATATATAAATATATAATATACATGAATGTATATAATATATATACATATAATATATAAAACATATAAATATATAAATATATAACATATATATATAATATACATAAATGTATATCATACATACATACACATAATATATAAATATATGTATATGTTAGTCTATATTTATCATACCTAATTCACCGATGAGGAACCTGAACCTTGCTTCATCAAGGGGCTTTGTGAATAGATCAGCTAATTGATAGTCAGTTGGGATGAAATGAATTTCCACATCACCTTTAGAGACATGATCTCTTATAAAGTGATACCTGATATCAATGTGCTTAGATCTTGAATGAAGCACAGGGTTGTTGGCAATCGCTATTGCACTTGAGTTATCACACAGTATTGGGATCTTTGAGAAGATCTGATTGTAATCACACAGTTGATTTTTCATCCACAATATATGTGCACAACAGCTTCCAGCAGCCACATATTCTGCTTCAGCAGTAGAAGTAGACACTGAATGTTGTTTCTTACTTGACCAGCTTACAAGCTTTCCACCAAGTCACTGACAACTTCCAGTTGTACTTTTTCTGTCTATTTTTGAACCTGCAAAATCAGAATCAGAGTACCCGATGAGATCGAAACCTGAGTCTTTGGGATACCAAAGACCCAGATTTATGGTACCCTTCAGATACCGAAAAATCCTTTTCACAGCAACCAGATGTGATTCTTTAGGATTTGCTTGGTATCGAGCACACAGACAAGTAGCAAACATAATATCAGGTCTACATGCAGTAAGATAGAGAAGAGATCCTATCATGGCTCTATAATTTGTAATATTTAAAGAAATACCATCAGGATCAGAAAGGAGTCTAAGAGGAGGAGCCATAAGAGTTTTCATGGTAGAGCATGTATCAAATTGGAACTTTTTCAGAAGATCTTTAATGTATTTATTTTGATTTATGAAAATACCTTCTGGAGATTGTTTTACTTGCAAACCAAGAAAGAAGGTTAACTCCCCCATCATGCTCATTTCATACTCTTTTTGCACGAGGGAGCTAAACTCATCACACAAGGATTCATCGGTGGCTCCAAAAATAATATCATCAACATAGATTTGAACAAGAATGATATTACCTTGTAATTTCTTGAAGAAGAGGGTGTTGTCAACCTTGCCTCGTATATACTTATTTCTAAGTAGATATTCTGAGAGAGTAACATACCAGGCACGAGGAGCTTGCTTTAGTCCATACAGAGCTTTATCCAGCCGATACACATGATATGGATGGACTGGATCTTCAAACCCAGGAGGTTGCTTCACATACACTTCTTCAGCTAGTTCACCATTCAGGAAGGCACTTTTGACATCCATTTGGAATACCCGAAAATTCTTGTAAGCTGCATGGGCAAGAAATATTCGGATAGCTTCCCATCTGGCAACAGGAGCTAAAGTTTCATCATAATCAATTCCTTCCTCTTGCCGATATCCTTGAGCAACTAGCCTTGCTTTGTTCCTTGTAACAGTTCCTTCTTCGTCCATCTTGTTTCGAAACACCCATTTTGTTCCAATAATAGTTTTGTTGGATGGACGAGGAACTAACTTCTAGACTTTGTTTCTCTCAAATTGTGAGAGTTCTTGTTGCATGGCGATTACCCAGCTAGGATCAGCTAGGGCTTCATTTATCAGCTTAGGCTCAACAATAGAAACAAAGTTGACAAATAAGCACAGAATGCTTATGCCTCTTCTTGTTTTTACACCAACTTGTGGATCACCTATGATTTGATCTATTGGATGATCAATGGTCCACTTTAGTGCAGGAGGTAAAGGAGGAGGTAGAGAAGAGGATGAGGTAGGAATTTGAGATGGTGAAGGTAGGTTAGTGGGAGATATGGTGTTTTGGTGGGTAAGGTCTTCTGTAGAGTTAGTTTCAGGAGGTGGAGAAGAAAGAGAGGGTTCTGAAGATAAGGTGGTGTTTATGGGAGGCTGAGAAGGGTTGCTATCTTGTTGATCTGGAGGATTGGGTTGAGAGGAAGATGGAATTTCACCAACACATGAGTTTATCCATAGGTTTAGTTCTTCATCATTACAAGATAATGAAGATGTTTCAAACTCATCAAACTTCACATGCATGGATTCATCTATGCATTGCCTTCTTAGGTTGTAGATTCTGAAGGCTCTTGAGGAGAGAGAATAGCCCATGAAAATTCCATCATCAGACTTTGGATCAAATTTTCCAAGTTGTTCCCTGTCATTTAGCATGTGACAAGCACAGTCAAACACATGGAAGAAGTCAACTGCAGGTTTTCTACCATGGAAAACTTCATAAGGAGTCTTGTCATGCCTTTTGACTATGATAGACCTATTTTGAGTAAAGCATGCAGTGTTAACTGCTTCTGCCCAAAAATAGGTTGGCAACTTGGATTCACTCAGCATTGACCTTGCAGCTTCACACAATGTTCTATTCTTTCTTTCAACAACACCATTTTGCTGAGGAGTGCGTACGACAGAAAAGTTCTGAGAAATTCCTTTTAGGTCAAAGAAATCTTCCAGAGCAGCATTTTTGAATTTCGTGCCAATATCACTTCTGAATGACTTCACCAGTTTACCATTCATATTTTTAATCTTTCTTGTAAACCTGATGATTTCTTCAGCAGCATCACTCTTGTGTTTTAGAAAGAACACCCAAGTATATCTAGAGAATTCATCAACGATTACTAGCATATACTTTTTACCACCCAAACTGGGTGTGCTTACTGGACCACACAGATCCATGTGAAGCATTTGAAGAGGTTGAAAGATAGATGAGCATTGTTTTGTTTTAAAGGAAGTTCTGGTGAGTTTTCCTTTTTCACATGCTCCACACAGCTTTTCTTTTTCAAAAACTATTTTTGGCATTCCAACAACTAGCTCTTTATTGGAAAGTTTGTTCAAGGTTTTAAAGTTTAGATGAGAGAACCTTTTATGCCACAGCCAACTTTATTTGGCTAGTTCTTGAGAGAGGAGACAAACAGCTTCTCCTATTGCACTTTCCTCCATGTTGATTATGTATACATCATTGAGTCGGGTTCCTGCCAGTACAATCTTATTCTGTACATCAAAGACCAAGCATACACACAGCTGAAACATGACCTTATAGCCCAAATCACATATTTGGCTGATGCTTAGAAGATTGTACATTAGCCCTTCAATATGAGCTACTCTAGAGAAAGTGATGGTTCCATTTGATATGGTACCATATCCTTTGGTGATCCCTTTTCCATTTCCTCCAAAGGAAACAGTGGGTCCCTTTTCTTTTGAGAAGTTAGAGAGAAGAAGTTTGTTTCCGGTCATGTGTCTTGAACACCCACTGTCCATGTACCATATGTGATCTTTGTTTGGTACCTGCACCTAGAAACAAATTTAGACTTTTGGTACCCATTTTGAGGTGGGTCCTTTAGGATTAGAAGGCATTTTATTTTTACGAAGATCCAAATCTTTTGGGCAATTTTTAGCA
This sequence comes from Silybum marianum, assembly GCA_036898165.1. Classification (NCBI taxonomy): domain Eukaryota; kingdom Viridiplantae; phylum Streptophyta; class Magnoliopsida; order Asterales; family Asteraceae; genus Silybum; species Silybum marianum. Next base: position 12,564,503 of record CM072538.1, on the reverse strand, counting down.
AGGTGAAGAGTATTGCCACAATTATAGCACTTCTTTAAAGAAAAGGCTCTTTTAAAATCCATATCATCAAAACTTTGGACAGAAGTTGATGACTGAGAAGAGGAGGGGTGACCGACACTTGGTCTTGGTCCAAGAATACCTTTACCAGGATTTCTTGATTTCTTCAAGTTCACTGACCGAGGAATAAGATCAGTAACTATTTGAGATTTCCTTTTAGATGAAAATTTTGATTTAGAAAAAATTTTCTTTTGAGGAGAAAATCTTTTTGGAGAAGGATACTCAGCAACTTTTGACGGCTGCTCCTGGGAGTATCTTGACTCATGAAGACTTAGAGAATTTAAAAGTCTTTGAATAGGTTTGGGAGAAGAATAAGAAGAGCTTGGAAGAGTTGAAACTTTTGAAGACTCAGAAGAGGGTTCTTTAGCTTTAACAAAGACTCCAAACTTTTTGGCATTGGACTCTACTTTTAGCATATCTAACAAACCTATTGAATGGACAAAAGTAGAATCCTCAGATGAGTAATCTAGAAGATCATCATCGTCATCAGAAAAGAAACCAGCAAGAAAGCCTTGACACTCGGATGATGGAAGTGGAAGGTCGGAAGGTTGAGGATCATCTTTTCCATAACCATGTCCAGACTTGTCCTTACAAGAGATTTGATCTAGAAGAATCTTTTCTAGATTTTTTGAAGATTTAGTCCACTTAGAAAGAACTTCTTGTTCCTTTTCAAGAGTATTGAAAATCTTTGTTTTCTCTTCAGAAAGACTGTCATTTAAATACCTTAGGTTTTCTAGATCAGCTTTCATTTTGTCAAAGTCCTTGAGTTTAGAAAAGCAAGAGAGAAGTTTATCATTTAAACATTTAATGTGCATGTCAGCCTTTTTCTTTTGATCCTTTAAATTGCAAAAGTCAATAGTTAAAGAATCAAAGGCATCAACCTTTTGATCATCAGAGAGAAAGGTAAAGGGATGTACCTGGGGCTTTGTTCCTGAAGTAGATCCCTCAGCAGATACAAGGGTAGTGTAGAATGACTTTTCCATGTCTTCCAGCTCATCGATTTTGGCCATGAGGCATTTTGTGACATACTCACTCTCACTCTCAGAGGTTTGCTCATCCTCCCAACAATGAGCCTTAGCAACCAAAGTTTTACTTTTACTTTGGTTTCTTTCTTTTTCCCTCTTGTATTTAGCTTTGTACTTCTTATATCTAGAGGTTTCTTTTGATTCAGAATTTTCTTTAGAGGATTGACTATTTCTCTCTTCATGCTTCCTAGAAGCTGATTTTGAGAAGTCATGGCCATAAGAAGAAGAAGGTTTGAGAGAAGAAGAAGCTTTTGATCTGCACTCAGAAGCAAAATGACCTTTCTTTCCGCAATTGAAGCATTCTTTATTTGCTTTATCAGAAGAGGATTTTTGAGAAAAAGGTTTTCTATTACATTTAGAGCGGTTTGAAGAAAATCTTTTATTCTTAAGGTTTCCAGCAATCATTGCCATACTATCAGAAAGTATGTCAATGGCTGATTCTTCTCCTTCATCATCAGCAGCACTATAGTATGCATCTGACAGATGAGAAGAGTCTTCCTTAATATCGTTTTCAGAATCAGAAGAAGGATAGGTGATTCTAGGAACACAAGAAGAAGATTTTGAATCACCTATCAAAGCAACAAAAGAGGATTTGATATCCTTTATAAGAGATTTTCTCTGGTTCTTAGTTTGTTCATAGTGGAGAAGAGTTCCATAGAGAGTAGTTAAAGGCATTATTTCTAAGTCCTTGGTTTGCTTGATGCAAGTACAGATAGTTTCCTAGAAGTCTGGAAGACAATCCATGAACTTGCAAAGAACTTCTTCATTATCATAAACTCGTCCAAGAACTTTGAGATCATTGAGAAGACAGTTAAAACGATTGAAGTAGGTAGAGAGAGATTCTCCTTTTTCATGGGAGAAAAGTTCATACTTTCTAACAAGACAAATCCTGTTAGATTTCTTGACTTCTTTGGTGCCTTCATATAAGACACTCAAAGTATCCCACATTTCTTTAGCAGTGGGAAGGTTAAGAAGAGAGTGATACACTTCATCAGGAAGAGATACAACAAGAGCAGATTTGACTTTGGTGTCTAGAGCAACTAGGCGTTTATCATCTTCACTAAATTAGTTTGAAGGTTTGATGATATATCTACCAGTTTTCTCACTTCTTTCATCATGTGACTCTATGTTCTTTCCTTCAGCGTCTTTTTGAGGGCCAAAGCGAGCCCATATTTTTGGAACAATAGGTCCCTCACTGAGAATGTTGGGATACCTGCAATCGATCCCTTCCAAGAATAATAACATGCGATTTTTCCATAACGCAAAGTTACTTGGGTTGAACCTTGGAGGTTTGGCCAAGGATCCTAAATCATATGTATTACTAGAGGAGGTCTGCAGAGTACCATCAACATTTGAAGTAGTAGCCATCACAGATCAGGTTTATTGAATTAAACCAACTGCTCTGATACCACTTGTTAGTCCCCAAAGAGAGATGGCTAACTAAGTGAGGGTTTTGTAGAAGGGGTTGAATATAAAACACACAGAATATACTCTTTTTAAGTTTTTTAATATAAATATCAAAAATTTACACACAGGTAGTTTGATGCGGAAAAGAACAGACACACTATTCTATCAAACTAAACACACAAATAACAGTAATTAACTTATACACTAAGGAAGTTAAAACAAGACTGTTATAGCACACAACTTTGCCGGAGTCAAACAAATAATCACTTTGAAGATTTGTTGAAAGCGTGAGATTTCTGGGAAGGACTTCATCTCCTTTTATTGTGCCCATGCATGGGATGCATGTGGACAGCTGTCAAGGTTTCAATAGTTGGAAGTATATCTGCTGGACAAAGGAAGAGACCACTCCCTTTGTACTAGAATAATGGATGAACCATTCCTTGTAGCACGTAATGTCAAATAACTTTATCTTCTTTTCTTCATGCTCTGTGAAGTCTCATCAAACCTTTTAGCTAAAAGACAAATATTCCTTTTATAAGAATAAAAGAGAATGTCTTTATTTAAGGCTTGATGCCCAAGTTCTTGCTGCTCACGTGTCTTGCATTTGTTGTGAGTCAATAACTTATCTCTTGAAAATTGCTAAGTGATACATGAACCTATGTATCACATCGGTGGATACCTTGTAAGGCTGGAATTGATAAGTGTACACATTACTTAGTGAACTTCAAATCTCACTAAGTGTTGAGAGTGTACACCTTTGTAGTTGTGACTTGATATCACAGCCTTAGAAAATATACCTGCAATTTCGGTGACCAAGATACATAGTGTCGGTGGATGGGTACTCTCTTGATGACCTCATCTTGTATTGATGACCCAATACTTTGATGACATAAATGTGTACCATCGATGACCCACTATGTTGGTGACCCAATCTTGACTTTGGCAATATGATCTGAATATTGAAGTTAGTTGGTACATCCAAAATTCCACTTTTTGATGTACAACCCTTGATTGAATTGTCTTTGACTTTTCAATACTTGAAGCATATTTTAGACCTTCAAAAGAACCTGTAAAAAATCAATCATACAAAGGAAGGTGGTTCATCACCAAATTATCGGTGACCCAACAATATATATATATATAAGAAAGCAATTACCATGGTTGGTCAGTATATATATAAGAAAACTTTATATTAGAAAGTAATTACCATGGTTGGTCAATATATATAAAAGAAAACTTTATATTAGAAAGAAATTACCATGGTTGGTCAATATATATATATAAGAAAACTTTATATTAGAAAGAAATTACGGCGGTTGGGCGGTTGGGCAGTTGGGCAAATACAGGCATAAAAAAACCTGCATACCTGAGGACACAGAAGTATTCCCAAAATAGAGTTACTCGTTATCCCCCAAATTCATGTATTTGACCATCAAAAAATGTCTTTCTTACATCTTCACTACCAAATGTTACAAAACCAAATCATCTTGATGCTCAATAACATCATCGTAGGAGAATAATACTCCCTAAACTCATATGCACATGAAATAAAGGAAGTTAAAGTACTTCACTACATGAACCATATGACATAAATACATTGTCTTTGTTGTTCTTAAAAATCAATTTGTGGCATCCTATCAAATACATTAAGATGAGACTTCTAAAAGCAAGCTTCTCAATTTAAAATCGAAACAAAATACGTTTGATTTTAACACATAGTTGGATGAAAATTGACAAATACTATTATGTTTAAAACATTCAAGTAAATGCTTGTTTCTTCATACTTGAAACCCTAGAAATCGTGAATCTGCCTTAAAAAAATAAACACACTGAAAACTTAAATTCAGAGAAAAGTCACCTTGTTGAGGGAGTTGAGGGTATCGGCAGGAAGAGGATTAAAGCAATCAGTAGCCTCAAATTCCACTTACGACCAACACCTGCAATTTCGACATATGCCACCATAATACCATTTTAATTAGAAATAAAACTTACATACAGAATCAGGGATTTACTTACAGGCTTTTGAGAATCAAATATAAGGAATTGAGGTTGTGAATCAACTTACATGCTGGGAACTGAGGCTGGGAATCATCTATGAGGAATTGAGCCGGTGAATCATTTTACATACCGGGAGCGAGGTCTGAGAGCTATGAATCGAAGCTGTGAATGAAGAAATCAAACAACTCATGAACCGAGGCTTGAGAGCTATGAATAGAAGACACGAAATTTTGAATTGATGAGACATTTTCGGGTATAGGAGTATCTGATTTGAATTTGGGGCAGGCTCTATTAAGTGATTTGAAATTTGAATTTGGTTGACATTTTTGGAATGTCAGAAAGCGTGAAAGATTGTAGGAAGCACAAGTTTTCTCTTTTATTGATAAACTTGGGAGGAGTGGGAACAGATAAAGCTGATACCTTCAACATTTAAATAGTCTGCAATAAAACTTGTAACTTATGCATCCCAATTTGTAATTAAGAGTTTTTTGAAACTTATGGATAAAATGGTAGTACCTTAGGCTTAATGACTTGTCTTTAAGACATTTTGGTCAAACCAATATTAAAGTAGTATAGATATTAAAGGAGTAACCATGGTATTTGAGGTGGCCTCCACTAAAGCCTAGAATCTCATTTTTCTTTTTTCTCCTTTATTCTATCAATATTCACGATGATAATTTATGTTTTTATTAAATATTTGATTTAAATCAAAACCATTCATCTTCTTCTATATTAATTCATGTAATATAACTTCAAACCATTCATATTCTCCATTCAATTATGTTTTTATATTTATCTATATAAATACAACAACCACAAGTCATGAGATGAAACTATAAATCCTATAAACATGAGAATCACTTCTTTCATTTTTTTCTCAATTTGTTTTATTTTTTTTTTCTTCCTTTTAGCTATTTGTCAATATTGTACACATCAATTGGAGCATGTTAATAAATCTTGAGATACAAGATGAATGTATTTCTCATCCCACCAAGTTATTATTTCGTTTTTTAAGGTTAGTAATGATATTTTTTGTTTCTTTACTTCTCTGTGTGCGTTAACACAATACATCTTAGGTTGTTTTTTTTTCGATATTCATAATAGTTTTTTGTTTTTGCTTATGTAGGGAATTTGGTGGATTATCTTTGATTGTTCAAGAGTTTATTATTGATTTTCTTTTTCCATAGATTTTATTTTTCCAATTGAGTTTGTTACATTAATGTAAGTTAAAGTTTTTGAATAAGACAACATTATTTTGTGGAGTATTTTGATTCTTAAGTCGTATCGTACTCAATATTGATGTTTATCATGTGAAATCTTTTGGTTTACAATTTGTTATTCTAAGATGTGATGTTCGGTAATTCATGTAATCAAGAAAACGAAGTATTAAAAACCTCAAATATGTTTTGTAATGGTTGTTGAAAATTTTATTGGATCCACCTTTGGAAATATGAACAATTCTTTGACATATCTTTTGTAATAGAAAATAACTAATAATAAAAAAGACAATTTTTTTTTAACCTTTATCGATGAAAGTATTATATATTTATTGGATCCACCTTTGGAAATATGAACAATTCTTTGGCATATCATTTGTAATAGAAAATGACTGATAAGAAAGAAGACAAAAAAAAGTTTTAAACATTTATCGATGAAACTTCGAAGTATTATATATTGAATTTACATGAATGTTAAAAAGACAAAAAAAAGTTTTGAGCCTTTATCAATGAAGCTTCAAAGTATTATATATTTATTGGATCAACCTTTGGAAATATGAACAATTCTTTAACATATCTTTTGTAATAGAAAACGACTGATAACAAAGAAGACAAAAAAATTTAAACATTTATCGATGAAATTTCAAAGTATTATATATTAAATTTACATGAATGAGAAACATCTATCTATTGGATTTTTCTAAAAATATGAATTTTTTATGGGATAATCATATCTTAATTGCAAATAAAATTGGCCAACGGTAAAATTTGTAGGAATATCGAAACAATTTACCTAGATGTTTATAGATGAAAACTTTATACTTGCACCTTCAAAAACATAAAATTATGGTTGATGATTTTGTCCCAATAATTAAAAAGGCGTTAGGACATTTGTTGAGTTAACGGTTGTACTCTTTTATAATTTGAGTTTGGTTATTAAAGTTTTTTTTTCATTTTCATTGTAATATCTCATGTTTGCTTTATTTATATTTTTAGATTGGGATTTTAGATATAGAGAATACGTGTAATACACCACGTTATAAAACAAGTTGTATTAACTAATTCAGAAGATCAAATTTTGCTTACTCTTACCGTAATATTTATATTTAATATGGTGTTTGCATTTGTAACCAACCATTATAGTAAATATCCAACATCAACATTGAAATATATATATTCATGTTGATTTTAAAATGAAGATTAAAAAAATTATGAAACTAATTTTGTTATTTATTATCAAGGAAAAAATATCAATTAAAACTATGCTTGAAAAATAATATGTATTCACATATAACATTTCACCCAATAGATTTTATATGTGTTGAACATCTAGCACACAATGTTTGAGTGTCTTAGCGATTCGAACCACATCGTTGTAAAGAAGATTTTTCATTATATTTAACTTTTAAATAGTTAAAATCAAATAATGCAATTAATCAATGAAAGTAATTTATATATAATACACCTCAATACATTTACTATTTTACATTCAAATGATGAAAATTGAGAAGAAGAGATTGAACAATGATCAACTTATGATAAAGCAAAAGAGATGCATCACATGATAGATGAAAAGGTTTTTAAGTTTATTCCTTGAAGAATGTAAAAGAGAGAGTTAGGGAAGATGAAGGGGATGATGTTAAAATGCAAAACAATTGAGAGATGAAGAGGAGTTAGGGAAGATGAAGGAGAAGATGTTAAATGTGGACATAAATAAATAATCAATGTTGATGGAAATTAAAGTAGGAAATTAGAAGTGTAAGTTGATGCCAAATTGGTTATGAAAGAATTGTAATATATAGTATGTTGATAGTTTAGTATACTTGGATGAAGTTGATCTAATCCATCTAAATGTTCACACTCGATCATACAATGAATGATTAAAATGGTTTGCTTTCATCTAATATTTTGATCAATCATCGAATCATTTTAACCATATTTGTACATCAAGATTCAAAATAGAAATACTGTAAAAAAAAATCAACAAATTAAGGTTTGTTTATAAGCTAAATATGAAACATAATTTTTGTGCACAACATACCATATGATATGATTGGCAGATTGAGGGATATTTTGTTTGAATTATTAATACCATACTAATAAAATTACTACCAATGATTCTCAAACCATTCATAACAAAAAGTGATCGTCAATATATGCAAATTAATCATTTATAGATATTCATAGGAATTACTATTGATTTTAGTTGGGTTCAGTATTCACTTAAAAAGTTGTTGTCACTGTGCAAAGCGCGGGCCAACACTAGTATATATTAAAGCAAAAACCACACATAATGATTTGGCACAATGATGAGGTAGGAATCTTATAGAAATTTTGTGGATTTTTGTATTTTTTTCAAACATTTTATATTTTAAAGACCATTTTGTTCCTATATGAAGAATATAAATTTCGTTGTCAACTAAGTCTTTTGGTAATTTCCCTTGGTAGACTATCCATCTTCTCAACTCCTCCTAACCCTCTTAATTTTCCTTGGTAGGTTATATATCTTCTCAACTTCTTTTGACCGTTCGTCTTACTTCTTCACTCTCAATATCATCATGTCCAACTCTTAAATTCCTCGTTCCCTTTTCCTTACACTATTTTGCTTTTTTCCTTCTCAAATTATGATATATACCCGATCTAGGTTATAGAAGAACTATCCATTTTCTTCCCATCTAAACCTTCTTCTATGGTTTTTTGTTAAACCCCTAGGTTTTAGGTCTCAATTGTGGATGTTGGCCTACTGGATTGTACGACCACCACATTAAAACGAGAAAGGGTAAAACCAATATACGGGTAGGTGGATTCACAACATGAAATTGTTAATTTTTTGGATTTTACAACCATTCACATACATGAATCATGGGAGTTTTAAGTTAGAAAAGTTGATTGTGTAATGATTTTAGTTACATGATTTTTTTGTGCTTCTGTTTTCGATTTAAATTTATCATATCTAATATGTTTTAATCTTAATGTTACATTTTATGAATTGGTTATGTTCTCTAATATACATTGATTTTAATTTATATTTTATGAAGTTTATGTTCTCTAATATACATTGATCTTGATTTACATTTTATGAAGGTTGTGTTTTTAAATACACAATTGTTGGGGTCCAGAGTTTGACAACCGTGATAATTGGATTGACAATGAAGTCTAAAGGATGGCAAGTGTATTTTTACAAAAGTTGCTTATGCTGGTTCTAGGTTCTCTCTGTCTCTCAATTTCGATCTATTGTTTTCTTACTTTTGGATTTCAATCTCCAATTTGTCTAAACCCAAAAACATTTAGCATAACAAACAACTAACATGAATAAAAGTTTCACATGCATGAAATTCCTTTATGTACGAAAACATATCAATGAAAATTATTTTGCATGTATTGCATCACATATACCTTTGTTGTCTTATACTGTGTTTCGTTACTTATAAATTAATTAACAAATCATAATTTAATCTACTCAGCAAAAAAATTCGTCACCGGGTGCCACACACTAGTTTAAGATAAATAAGAAAACCTGATGTAATAGGAGAATGCTATAAAGAGCTTTAGTATTTGACAAGTACTATACACCTACGGTGTAAGGTGATAAAACTGTGATGTGCTAGGTTTTACGACGTCTAACATAAATGATATCATATCAATAGCACGTTGGACTGTGTGTACTCTTGAGAGGCCGGCTGACCCAATAGTTGATGCCATGACAGTACTATATCACCATTATGTGGTACTATAGGACTAGCAGGAGTGTTTTGTCATCTTTTTACCGTATCACTTGTTTTGTGTCTTAACAAACCTTTGCACCCTTTGCTACTTCTTATGACTAATATTTTCTTAGTTGTTAATTAACTCACTCAAGCTTTAGATCAAACAAATCCCTCGAATTCGCCATATGAAGTTAGTTTTTAAAAAATTGTTTTTTAAGAACTTTACAAGCCTTATCTGTGGGAACAATATCTGGTACTTATACCATTATTACTTGTTAACAAGATGATAGTAGATCAAGGTGTATACTTGCACTAAAGTCTATTTTTGTGTTGAAATCTAAGATTGCATAAATCTTACAACAACTAACTGATATGCATAATACTCTACAAATATAGGATCTTTTAATGAGTAATTGCATTTGAACTTTTATTCCAAGTTTACTATAAACTTTACAAAGAGTTCATTTACAACAGAAAGTCCTAAAAATTAATATAAATTGGTTTAGAGACAAAGGAATATGTTTTCAGCGGGGTCAAAAAGAAAAAAAGGTATTAGCAAAAGAGAGTCCTACTGCTAGAAGTGCTTAGTTAGGAGTAGTAGGCCTTCTGTTGGACAAATAACTGGCTTTATATATCTAGCGAAAATCTACTTGCGGACTTTCCACATGAGGCAGAACGAAGTATGGTTGTTGTCAAGTCGCTAACCTAAGCTAATTCCTCTTCATGTCCATTTTAGGGCTTCTTTTGTCAACTCGTCGCTGAGTTCTTCAGTCACCTGAAACTTTTCCTAATCTGGACACTAACTTTAGTTGATCGAGAGCTTTGTTTAGTTGCCAACTAGACTTAACGAAGTTCAAATCACTCTCTAGTTGGCAATACAATAGGTAGAGTGATGAAAAAAGACTAAAAAAAAGACTGAGTTGGGGAAATTCTCTATTTTCAATCCCCCCTTTGGCATGACGAAGAGGGACAAGAGGTTTTTCATAGTAAAGATATGGATAAAGACAGACAATCGGTCCATCCCCGACTCCCTAAGTGCAGATGAGGCACGAAGCGGCGAAGCAAGTGAATGCTAACTTTGGTAAGGTATGGAGTCCCTAGTCATTCGATATTCTTTTCGCGATAGAGAGAATTCATTCTTCCTTGAATGGGCCAATCCAAACCCTAGAATGCAAAGGCTGAGAGACATCCATCTCAACACATACACGAGCAAACATGGGATGAGCCAAGGCAGGAGTGCGATCATCTGCACGAAGGAATCGTCCAAAGGTTCCCACAAGACCTTTAAGGTATTCCGAAAGGTTACTGGGCCGGTCGTTAGGTCCGAAGTTGTATGCCACAGCTATGGTTCCGATAGATTCACTACTTTAGCGCCGTTATCCAGCCTTAGCACAACATTCTTATGCACCCATTTCACATGCTAGGCATAGCTGGTATATTCAGCGGCTCCCTATTCAGTGTTATGCATGGTTCCTTGGTAACCTCTAGTTTCATCAGGGAAACCACAGAAAATGAATTTGCTAATGAAGGTTACAGATTCGGTCAAGAAGAAGAAACTTATAATATCGTAGCCGCTCATGGTTATTTTGGTCTATTGATCTTCCTATATGCTAGTTTCCACAACTCTCGTTCTTTTCATTTCTTCCTAGCTGATTGGCCTGTAGTAGGTATCTAGTTCACTGCGTTAGGTATCGGCACTATGGCTTTTAACCTAAATGGTTTCAATTTCAACCAATCGGTAGTTGATAGTCAAGGCCGTGTAATTAATACTTGGGCTGGTATCATTAACCATTCTAACCTTGGTATGGAAGTTATGCATGAACGTAATGCTCATAATTTCCCTCTAGACTTAGCTGCTATCGAAGCTCCATCTACAAATGGATAAGACTTTGGTCTGATTGTATAGAAGTTTTTGAACTAAAAAAGGAGCAATAGCTTCCCTCTTGGTTTTACATTGCATGGTTTTGTAACTGATTTATACTAAAAGATTAAACTTTTATCTTAAATCATAACTAATTCCTTTTTCACTTTGCCAATTATAACACCAAGAATCTTACTCCCTTACTCCCTATGTCCTAAAACAAGTGTCATATTTTAATTTTTGTTTGTTGCAAAATAAGTGTCCCTGTTTTACTCTTAATCATGAGACGAAGAAAAATTCTTTTTTTCTATTATTAAGTGTAAAAGTGTCATTTAGTTAATTAAGGGTAAAAGTGATATTTAGTTAATGAAAAAGTGTAATAATTACACATTTCTAAAATTGTGTCGTTTTCGTCGTGGAGATTTATCTTGAGACGGAAACAGTAATAAGCAAAAGAGTATGAGATAAAGGACCCAAGTGTTTGTCAGGAGTATATTCAACATCGAGATCTCATTTTATATTAATTATTATATGTTTTTCTTTTGTCATGAAATGTTGATTTCATCACATATTTTGTTTCATTTTCAGTTTTTGAGATATGCCTCCTACGAAATCAAAAAGCTCTAGGAAGAAGAAGGGGAAGGCTAAGGCGAGTTCATCATCTGAGAACCCTGACTTGAAAGAAAATGCTCATGATGTTCAGCAGTCAATGCCAATGGCGGGGAGCCAATAACAAGAAGAGATGGGTAAAAATGTTACCCACAAAATGATCGATTATGAGCTCTTACGGAAGGGATTTTCACAAATGGAGGAGCTTATACTAAAAATGAAAGATGCTCACAAAAGTCTCATCACAAATTACTTTGTTGAGTAGGAAAAAAATCCATGTTCGTGAAAAAACTAGAAGGTTTATAAGAGGAATTTGAAGGTCTGCGTAAAGGTGTCCAAGGGCTGAAGAACCCTAGTGAACCCAAAGAGAAAGGGAAATTTTCTGAGATAGGGAAGCATATTACAGATAAATTTGTGGAAATGTTAATTGACAAAGAGTCGATAAATAAAGAGTCAAAGATCACTAAGGAGACCGAGAAGAAGGATGAAAAGGAGACCAACATATCAATTTCGGAAGGAGAGGAGACGAAGGACGTTGAGGCCAAAAAAATCATTGAGAACATCCAGATGCGAGATGGATTCGCAGCAATGGACAAGCTCATCAAAGAGCTAAGCGTTGCGAACGAAAAACTTGTGGTTGATTATTGTGCTCAGCAAGTGATGAGCAAGGCACTTTTCAAGAAGATGTGTGTTTTGGAAGAGAAGAAAAAGGGAATCTGGCTGAAGAGCTTCGGGGGTTGGCGAAGGTTAAGAAATGAAGGGTTTGTTTTTATGGTGGTAGTTTTTAGCACTAGTAGTTTTCTTTATGGTGTTTTGTTTCAATGGATTGTAGGTCGTAGAACATGTTAACAGATTGTCATTTAATTAGTTACTTTGTTTGAATTCTGATTTTTCTTTTTAAATGAACACCAGGTCTTGGGACATGGATATTAGTTTCCAATCACCTTAATTATTTTTCATGCACAATGTGATTCACTAATATATATTTCTATCTTTTAACTTTTATCTTGGTATAAGGGATACAAATCCTACCACTTATGTTTACCTGATCGAATCAATTGTAAATTCATTTTTGTAAATTCTCCTCAAGAACGTGCAAACCCTTGTCCACCCACCTAGTAAAAACATATGACACTGCGGTTTATTTAGGAATTCCTAGACCTTGTGGTCTAACCCTCACATTTTAAAACTAAAACCATTTTTAGATAGAGGTTTAGCAGAAAGCACGTTGAAGGGAAAAGGCAAGATTTGAGTCGGTTTTAGAAATGGATCGGTTGCCGTAGCACCTTTAGTTAATAATTCTCAGATGTGGAGCCCTTTAGTTATATTACGCTGCAAAACTATGAGATGTAATGAATTTTGGTTACTCTTGGAATCTTGGATTATTGATTTATGCTTGATATATGAATATGTGGAACCTTTTTTCTTTACTTGAGTTAGTGTTTTCTAATTTGAAAACGGTACCATAAATCTGGTGAATCGCTTCTTTCTTGCTTGATTTTGTCAGGATTTTTTTTTCTCTATCAAAAATGATGTTTATGAGGGCAAAACACATATAAATATCAAACCAGTATGCAGAACAAATGACCTTTTTTTTCAAAAGTCAAACTCTTTTATTATAAAATTAAGTTAGATCATTTTACGTAACATCAAAACCATAACGGAAATAATATCTTTTTAAAACATGCATAAATATATTCTAATAATCAAAACAACGTTCAACATCGAGATCTCATTTTATATTAATTATTATATGTTTTTCTTTTGTCATGAAATGTCGATTTCATCACATATTTTGTTTCATTTTCAGTTTTTGAGATATGCCTCCTAAGAAATCAAAAAGCTCCAGGAAGAAGAAGGGGAAGGCTAAGGCAGGGTTCGTCATTTGACCCTGACTTGAAATAAATTTCTCATGATGTTCAGCAGTCAATGCCAATGGCGGGGAGCCAACAGCAAGAAGAGATGGCTAAAAATGTTACCCACAAAAAGATCGGTTCTGAGCTCTTACGGGAGGGATTTACGCAAGTGGAGGAGATTATAATAAAAATGAAAGATGCTCACAAAAGCCTCATGACAGATTACTTTGTTGACCAAGAAAAAACATCCATGTTCGTGAAAAAACTAGAAGGTTTATATGAGGAAGTTGAAGGTCTACATAAAGGTGTCCAAGGGCTGAAGAACCCAGTGAACCCAAAGGGAAAGGGAGATTTTCTGAGATAGGGAAGCATATTACTGATAAATTTGTGGAAATGTTAACTGGCAAAGAGTCAATAAATAAAGATTCAAAGATCACTAAGGAGACCGAGAAGGAGGATGAGGAGGAGACCAACATATCAATTCCGGAAGGAGAGAAGACGGACGACGTTGATGCCGAAAAAATCATCGAGAACATCCAGATGCGAGATGGATTCGCAACAATGGACGAGCTCATCAAAGGGATGAGCGCTGAGAATGACAAACTTGTGGTTAATTATTGTGCTTAACAAGTGATGAGCAAGGCACTTTTCAGGAAGCTGTGTGTTTTGGAAGAGAAGCAAGGGAATCTGAGTGAAGAGCTTCAGGGGCTCGAGAAGGTTAAGAAATGAAGGGTTTGTTTTTATGGTGGTAGTTTTTAGCAATACTAGTTTTCTTTATGGTGTTTTGTTTCAATGGATTGTGGGTCATAGAATAGGTTAACAGATTGTCGTTTAATTAATTACTTTGTTTGAATTCTGATTTTTCTTTTTAAATGAACACCAGGTCTTGGATATTAGTTTACAATCACCTTAATTATTTTCACACACAATGTGATTCATTAATATATATTTCTATCTTTTTAATTCTATCTTGGTATAAGGGATACAAATCCTACCACTTATGTTTACCTGATCGAATCAATTGAGGAATCGATGTGCTTGGTTTTTTGATGAATATGGGAAGATCTCGTGTAGACATATGGAGAATTTCAGTGACCAAAATGTTGCTAAACGTGCTGCTAGAATGGGGCAGTGCTTCTTATCGACGTATGCTTAGCATCGACTTATGCAACTGTCGAGGTCCCGAGAACCGAGGTCGATTTGAATCTCGAAGACATCAGAGGAATAATTACGTGTTTTTTGGATGGGATCGGGAAAATGCCACCGAAACTTGCACTTGAAGTTGCCGAAAAGCTGCAATTGAAAGATAATCAACCGTGGCTTATCAGATCAGATATGTCGGCTATAAGCGAGTCATCGTGAATTGGCCAGACAAAAAAGGGGACAATATCAAGCTTTCTTTAAAACCGAGTATGGATAAATTCTAGTCGGTTCTTGAAACATGTTCATGGACACAGTTACAACCATGGTTTTTGAATCGTCAGATAATAATGTTGCTTTCCGCTTTTGATGTTGGAGACGATATCTTTTGGGAAATGCAGACGAAAATGGTTAAAAAGTTAATTCTTTTAGAGAATTATATAGTTTACGATAAGTTGTGATTTTCTTCCATGTGATTTGCTAAAAGTTCCTCTAAAAAAACTTATTGGTTTTTCACTAAAAAAATTAATCATTTGAGAAATGGATTGCAGGTTCCAAACAAAGATCATATCTGATACATGGATGGTGGGTACTTAAGGCACATGACAGAGAATAGATCACTCCTCTCCAACTTCTCAGAAGAAAAGGGACCAATAGTAACCTTTGGAGGACATGGCAAGGAATCACAAGATGATATGGTACCATAACTAATGGAACCATAACTTTTTCAAGAGTTTCCCATTTTGAAGGACAAATGTAAAATCTCTTGAGCATCAGTCAATTGTATGGTCTTGGATACAAAGTTACTTTTCAACTATGTGTTTGTCTAGTTCTTGACATGCAAAATCAGGTGGTACTTGCTGGTACCCGAAAGAATGATGTTTATATAATAAACATGAAAGAATGTGCCATTGGTGAAGCTATATGTCTCCTTTATGAAGAAATGACCTAACAAAGTTGGTTATGACACAAACGTTTTTCTCATCTAAATTTCAAAACCCTGAACAAACTCTCAAGCAAAGACTTGGTCATTGGTATGCCAAAAATGTCTTTTGAGAAAGAAAAACTTTGTGGTGCCTGTGAAAAGGGAAAGCTTACCAAATCGTCTTTCAAAACCAAACAATGTTCTTCTATCTCTCAACCTCTTCAAATGCTTCACATGGATCTATGTGGACCAGTG
Organism: Silybum marianum; assembly: GCA_036898165.1. Taxonomy (NCBI): domain Eukaryota; kingdom Viridiplantae; phylum Streptophyta; class Magnoliopsida; order Asterales; family Asteraceae; genus Silybum; species Silybum marianum. The sequence continues at coordinate 12,548,446 of CM072538.1, read as the reverse complement.
AGAACTCCAAGTCTTGGTGGTAAAAGATACATGTTGGTCATAGTTGATGAATTCACTCATTATACTTGGGTTCTCTTTCTCAAGTATAAAAGTGATGCTACTGAAAAAATAATTCAATTCATCAAGAAATCTGAAACTCTCAATGATCAACTTGTTAGATCCATCAGAAGTGACAACGGCACTGAATTCAGAACAGGTGTTCTAGAAGATTTCTTCAACAATAAGGGAATCTCTCAGAATTTCTCATCCGTTCGCACTCCTCAACAAGATAGTGTTGTTGAAAGAAAGAATATGACCTTAGGTGAAGCTTCCAGATCGATGCTGAGTGAATCAAAACTTCCAACCTATTTTTGGGTTGAAGCTGTTAATACTGCATGCTTTACCCAAAATAGATCTCTTATTATTAAAAGGCACAACAAGACAGCTTATGAAGTATTTCATGGCCGAAAACCAAAGGTTGATTTTCTTCGTGTGTTCGGTTGTGTGTGCTATGTTCTGAATGATAGAGAAAATCATGGAAAGTTTGATCCTAAATCAGATGAAGGAATATTTATGGGATATTCCTTAGTATCAAAAGGCCTACAGAACCTTCAATCTCCGAAGACAATGTATTGATGAATCAATACATGCCAAATTTGATGACTTTCAAACATCATATCTCTCATGCAATGAAGAAGAATTAAACCAATGGATAGATTCTTGTGTAGGAGATATTCCTTTTTCAACTTCACCTCATACATCATCAGCCGAAATTTCTCTTTCTCCTGAAAATGGTGATGCTCCATCTCTAAATTCTTCTTCTCCTCTTCAAAACACTACCCTGTCTTCTGAACCAGTTAAGGTTCATCAATCTTCTAAACTTACTTCCTTAGAAGAAAACCCTCAACCTTCAAACATTCTTTCTTCATCAACCGATCAACCTTCTTCCTCTTTTCAAAACTCTATTTCTCCTCAAATGCCTCCAGCCCTAAAATGGACAATGGATCATCCGATTGATCAGATAATCGGTGACCCACAAGCTGGAGTAAAAACCAGAAGAGGATTTAGCAACCTCTGTCTCTATGTCAATTTTCTATCTGTCATTGAACCCAAACAGATTGAAGAAGCTCGAACTGATCCCAGTTGGGTCTTAGCCATGCAAGATGAACTCTCTTAGTTTGAGAGAAATAAAGTTTGGAGATTGGTTCCTCATCCTTCCAACAAAACAGTGATTGGAACCAAGTGGGTATTAAGAAACAAGATGGATGAAGAAGCATTGTTATTCGTAACAAAGCAAGGTTGGTTGCTCAGGGATATAGGCAAGAAGAAGGAATTGACTATGATGAAACATTTGCACCTGTTACACGATTGGAAGCTATCGGAATATTTCTTGCTCATGTTGTATACAAGAATTTTCGGGTATTCCAAATGGATGTAAAAAGTGTTTTTCTTAATGGAGAGCTAGCCGAAGAATCCTATGTAAAATAACCTCCTGGGTTTGAAAATCCAGTTCATCCATATCATGTCTATCGGCTAGACAAAGCCTTGTATGGATTCAAGCAAGCTCCATGTGCCTGGTATGACACACTCTCCAATTTTCTTTTGAAAAATGAGTATATCCGAGGTAAAATTGATAACACTCTCTTTTTCAGAAAATCTGAAGGTAATATCTTTTTGTTCAAATTTATGTAGACGATATTATTTTTGGTGCCACCGATGAATCTATGTGTGATGAGTTTAGCTCTCTCATGCAAAGCAAATATGTGATGACCATGATGGGTGAGCCCACTTTCTTTCTTGGCTTACAAGTGAAACAATCTCCAGAAAGCATTTTTATAAATCAAAATAAATATATTAAAGACCTTCTGAAAAAGTTTAAATTTGACACTTGTACTCCAATGAAAACTCCTATGGCTCCTCCTCTTAAACTCCATTCTAACCTAATGGTGTATCAGTCAATGTTACCAACTATTGGGGAATGATAGGTTCTCCTCTTTATCTTACTGCTAGTAGACTAGACAATATGTTTGCTACATGTCTGTGTGCTCGTTACCAAGCCAATCCTAAGGAATCTCACTTGGCAGCGGTTAAACGAATTTTTCGGTATCTAAAAGGTACCATGAATCTGGGTTTTTGGTATCCCAAAGACTCAGGTTTCAATATCATCAGGTATTCGGATTCTGATTTTGCAGGTTCCAAAAAGACCGAAAAAGCACAACTGGAAGTTCCAGCTTCTTGGAGGAAAGCTTGTCAGCTAGTCAAGCAAGAAGCAATATTCAATATCTACCTCTACTGCTGAAGCCGAATATGTTGTTGCTGGAAGTTGTTGTGTTCAAATATTGTGGATGAAAAATCAGCTTCGTGATTATAATCAGATTTTTTCCAAAATCCCAATACTTTGTGAGAACTCAAGTGCAATAGCCATTGCAAACAATCTTGTTCTTCACTAAAGATCTAAGCATATTGATATCAGATATCACTTTATAAGATATTAGGTCTCTAAAGGTGATGTGGAACTTCATTTCATTCCAACTGATTATCAATTAACCGATCTCTTCACAAAGCCTCCTGATGAAGCAAGATTCAACTTCCTAATCGGCGAGCTAGGTATGTCATGTATAGAATAAATATATTAATATATATACATATATACACACACTCGGCGAGTCCCCGGTTCCCTTCTAAACTTTATAACTCGACGAGTACTTCTTTCTCTCCTAAACCCTAAATGTGACTAGTCCCCGAATTTTCTTCTGAATATCAAACTCGGCGAGTCCCCGATTCACTCCTAAAACCTAAACTTGACTAGTCCCCGAATTTTCTTCTAAATACCAAACTCGGCGAGTCCCCGATTCACTCCTAAACTCTAAACTTGACTAGTCCCCAAATTCTTTTCTAAATAACTCGGTGAGGCCCTGAATTCAGAACTCGGCGAGAATCTTAACCTCGGTGACTAATCTCTTTTGTCGATCTTTGTGATTTCTAAGCTTGGTGACCAATAATTGTTTTGTGTCTATCCAATATGACGTAAGCAACTTCATAAGTGTCAAAAGCATGCGCCAGTTTTGACCTGCAAACCCTTCAAATTCTGACCTTTCAATCCCATAAAAACCATCATTACTTTTTTATTTCCTTTTTCTTTTCAACCAATATATACCAAAACCGTTCCCCCCATTTTTCTTTTTACTGTTCTCATCATCCTTATCATCTCTCTGTCGATCTAACCACCCTAAAAACATAAACCTGCAACTATTTCGATTTTCATCCATGGCATCTCCAAAAGTCATAGAAGAACAATCACTCACTTGAGAATCACTTACCTTTCCTGCATGTAATCACATTGCTCGAATGGCCATCAATCCAGATCATCCAGAATTTAATGAAGTTTGCTTGTTCTTGCAATGGTCACCTCTTCAGTTTGCTCTAACAGCAAAACCAAAGATGAGCAAATTCATGTTGGGAAACTTTTGGCTCACCTGTTCTTATGACAAGTCCACCAAATAGATATCTGCATATGTTCTCGCTAATGATGAACCTGATGTATTTTTCGACGTTGATGATCTTCGTACTGTTCTTCATCTTCCTACCTTCACTACCTATGAAGCATTTCCTCTTGGAAATGAACATCAACAAGTAGTTGCTGCTCTCAACTATTTTGAAGATACTAAGTCTCAACTATTGCCTATGCAAGAAGACTAGTGGCCATGATCAATCTCCTTCATATCTCACCGATCTGGCTCATGTTGTGATGTTTCAAAGACGAATCCACTTTGTTACATATTTTTTTAAGGAAATGATTTCTTCCTTCTCTCCAACTCGCCGAACCCAGGAACCGTTTCACCGATTCTTCTCTCTTATTATTAATCATAAGTTAGAAGACAAACTCAAGGCCAGAAATGATAATGTCTATGACCTTCAAGTTCACCAAATCGGTAAGCAAGTTCTCCAGAATAAACCCTTAGCCACTGATAATCCCTTAAGAGCAAGGATGATTTAGTTTGCAAGAGATACTACTCTTGCATGGGGAGCAAATGAGGAACCCATTCGGGGTGCTCAAATCTAGAACAAGAACTAAACCATCGGGCACATCCACCTCCGCACCCGCTTCTAAGGCCACGAAACCGAAAGAGCCTTCCGTCTCTACCCAGGCCCCGAAACCTTCCTCAAAGCAGAGGAGCTCTAAAAGCCCCCTTAAGAATTCATCAAAGAAGTCTAAGGGAACAAAGAGGGTCAAAAACACATTACCACTAACTGATTCCCAAAAATCAGTGAGTGTTGAAAATATCCCTATCAGACCCAGGGAACACAGATCAACCCCTCCTACCTCCTCTATGCCCTCTCAAAAGGACATAGCTAATTATCTGGGACTTGCACCACGCCCTTCGTCTACTTACTCTTTAGTCGATGAAGATGACTTGGACTTTCCCATCCAAGGCCCCTCTTCTCCACCCCCTGAGTTTTTAGGACTCAGTTCCCAGTCTCTGAATGTGGATGTATAAAAACCAGGTGCATCTGTAGGAGCCACCCATTTTATTGACTTTCTTTACTTAGATACTACATCATATGTGTATACCTCCCTGGTACACAGACATCATGTAGTACAAGAGCCCCAAGAAGAGGCCTCCCCTCTCGAAAGACATCTCTCTTCATATGTATCCCCAACACTTGTTATCACTTCGAAGACGCCAAAGTCTCCTTCCTTGACCTCGGCGACTCAGAAGTCCCCTATCAATATTTCGGAATCCCCGAAATCCAACCCAAAACGAAAATCACCACTAGTTTCTTACTCTTCCTCACGATTTCCTTCCCCGAAGGATGGTGACAATGCTCCAACAAAGCCAGTCTCAGGCTCCTCTGTCCCGAAAAATTGGACACAATGTTGGATGCCTTCTGTTAGACCTCATTTTGTTAAAAGTATTAACCAGAATATTACAAGTCTTGAAGTTCAGAAGTTAAGCCAGAAGCTTATCTTCTGATCCACTTCATCACAGAAGTGCCCAGAGATTTGAAGACCCTCTGGATCTAAAGTTTTATTCCATATGCGCTTATGATGACGTGGCGATCACACTTTCCATGCATCCCTGTGCATAAATGATTCTGTTACTAGTATAGTTGACGTGTCAAACCCTGATAGGCTAGATCGTTGACTTTTACTTTGTAATAGTATAAATAGATTCAGTTTTCAATGTAATAGAGTCGATCATTTTTTAGAGAAATAGCGCGATTCATTCCTACGTATTGTAATCAATTTCCAGGTGATTAATACGATTTCTCATTTGATCTTCATACTGTTCCTATTGTTCTTACTGTTTAATCTTTATTTCAATATTATCATAGATCTGTATTGCTTCCGCTCATACTCTGTTATTACGATCTATTGATATATTGTTGATAAAGGGATCTGGGTTCCAAATTCCTGGTCAAATAAACCACTTCTGGCATTTTCATAAATCAAGCCAAGTATGTTTCTGACATGTTAAAGAAATTCAAACTTCAAAATTCCACTACTATGAAAACTCCTATCTCTCCTAGCACGAAACTTGATCCTGATCTCTCAGGGAAATTAGTTGATGTTACCAGCTATGGAGATATGATCGGATTACTTCTGTATTTGACTGCAAGTAGACCAGATATCATGTTTGTCACTTGTCTCTGTGCGAGATTTCAAGTAAATCCAAAAGAATCTCATTTGACTGCTGTAAAAAGAATTTTTAGATACCTAAAAGGAACTCCATCACTGGGTCTCTGGTATCCTAAGAATTTTGTATTTGATTTAATTGCGTATACTGACTCTGATCATGCAGGATGTAAGTTAGACAGAAAAAGTACCTCTGGAGCTGTCAACTTCTGGGAAACAGACTAATCAGTTGGACATCCAAGAAGCAAAACTGTGTTTCAACATCTACAGCAGAAGCTGAATATGTTGCTGCTGCTAGTTGTTGCTCTCAAGTTATCTGGATGAAAACTCAACTCAAAGATTATGGTCAGGTGTATGACAAAATTCCCATCCTCTGTGACTCAGAAAGTGCTATCGCTATCATAGGAAATCCAGTACAGCACTCAAAGACAAAACACATTGATGTCAAGTATCATTTTATAAAGGATCACGTGGAGAAAGGGACTATTGAAATGTATTTTGTCTCCACTGATTACCAACTTGCTGACATTTTTACGAAAGCTTTGGATGAGAAACACTTCAATTTTCTTGTAAGCAAGTTGGGTATGTTAAACATGTAACTAACTAAGATTTTAACAATCTAATTAGCTACTTATTTAACATATTCTTTTCTCTATACTCAGTTATTTTCTTAACTTATCAATAAACCAGAGTCACCTAGAAGTCTCTGGACATCTCTGTTTAATGGAAAATGACTCAGAAGTACTCAGAAGTCTATGAATGCCTCTTTTCACAAAAACACTTATTTTTTTTTAGATCCAAGCACAGGGAAAGACAGCGCACAAATGCAAATTTCAAGGGGGAGCTAAGCTTGCTAATTCAGGGGGAGCTAAATATGCATTATTCAAGGGGGAACATTTCGCTCTGGATCGTACGAAGCGAGAAATTGTTTATAAGTCTAACTCTTGTTAATTTGTCTTTTGGATACATTTTTCTATTGATATTTTATTAAATGAGTCTATTTTGAGTTATCTCTTGCCGCCAAGGATAATTTAGAATTTTTCTATTGAATTTTGTATTTGATTTAATTGCGTATACGGCTACGATTATGCAGGATGTAAGTTAGACAGAAAAAGTACCTCTGGAGCTGTCAACTTCTGGGAAACAGACTAATCAGTTGGACATCCAAGAAGCAAAACTGTGTTTCAACATCTACAGCAGAAGCTGAATATGTTGCTGCTGCTAGTTGTTGCTCTCAAGTTATCTGGATGAAAACTCAACTCAAAGATTATGGTCAGGTGTATGACAAAATTCCCATCCTCTGTGACTCAGAAAGTGCTATCGCTATCATAGAAAATCCAGTACAGCACTCAAAGACAAAACACATTGATGTCAAGTATCATTTTATAAAGGATCACGTGGAGAAAGGGACTATTGAAATGTATTTTGTCTCCACTAATTACCAACTTGCTGACATTTTTACGAAAGCTTTGGATGAGAAACACTTCAATTTTCTTGTAAGCAAGTTGGGTATGTTAAACATGTAACTAACTAAGATTTTAACAATCTAATTAGCTACTTATTTAACATATTCTTTTCTCTATACTCAGTTATTTTCTTAACTTATCAATAAACCAGAGTCACCTAGAAGTCTCTGGACATCTCTGTTTAATGGAAAATGACTCAGAAGTCTCTGAATGCCTCTTTCACAAAAACACTTATTTTTTTTTAGATCCAAGCACAGGGAAACACAGCGCACAAATGCAAATTTCAAGGGGGAGCTAAGCTTGCTAATTCAGGGGGAGCTAAATATGCATTATTCAAGGGGGAACATTTCGCTCTGGATCGTACAGAAGCAGAAATTGTTTATAAGTCTAACTCTTGTTAGCTGTCTTTTGGATACATTTTTCTATTGATATTTTATTAAATGAGTCTATTTTGAGTTATCTCTTGCCGCCAAGGATAATTTAGAATTTTTCTATTGAATTTTGTATTTGATTTAATTGCGTATACTGACTCGGATCATGCAGGATGTAAGTTAGACAGAAAAAGTACCTCTGGAGCTGTCAACTTCTGGGAAAGAGACTAATCAGTTGGACATCCAAGAAGCAAAACTGTGTTTCAACATCTACAGCAGAAGCTGAATATGTTGCTGCTGCTAGTTATTGCTCTCAAGTTATCTGGATGAAAACTCAACTCAAAGATTATGGTCAGGTGTATGACAAAATTCCCATCCTCTGTGACTCAGAAAGTGCTATCGCTATCATAGAAAATCCAGTACAGCACTCAAAGACAAAACACATTGATGTCAAGTATCATTTTATAAAGGATCACGTGGAGAAAGGGACTATTGAAATGTATTTTGTCTCCACTGATTACCAACTTGCTGACATTTTTACGAAAGCTTTGGATGAGAAACACTTCAATTTTCTTGTAAGCAAGTTGGGTATGTTAAACATGTAACTAACTAAGATTTTAACAATCTAATTAGCTACTTAATTAACATATTCTTTTCTCTATACTCAGTTATTTTCTTAACTTATCAATAAACCAGAGTCACCTAGAAGTCTCTGGACATCTCTGTTTAATGGAAAATGACTCAGAAGTACTCAGAAGTCTCTGAATGCCTCTGTTCACAAAAACACTTATTTTTTTTTAGATCCAAGCACAGGGAAAGACAGCGCACAAATGCAAATTTCAAGAGGGAGCTAAGCTTGCTAATTCAGGGGGAGCTAAATATGCATTATTCAAGGGGGAACATTTCGCTCTGGATCGTACAGAAGCAGAAATTGTTTATAAGTCTAACTCTTGTTAGCTGTCTTTTGGATACATTTTTCTATTGATATTTTATTAAATGAGTCTATTTTGAGTTATCTCTTGCCGCCAAGGATAATTTAGAATTTTTCTATTGAATTTTGTATTTGATTTAATTGCGTATACTGACTCTGATCATGCAGGATGTAAGTTAGACAGAAAAAGTACCTCTGGAGCTGTCAACTTCTGGGAAACAGACTAATCAGTTGGACATCCAAGAAGCAAAACTGTGTTTCAACATCTACAGCAGAAGCTGAATATGTTGCTGCTGCTAGTTGTTGCTCTCAAGTTATCTGGATGAAAACTCAACTCAAAGATTATGGTCAGGTGTATGACAAAATTCCCATCCTCTGTGACTCAGAAAGTGCTATCGCTATCATAGAAAATCCAGTACAGCACTCAAAGACAAAACACATTGATGTCAAGTATCATTTTATAAAGGATCACGTGGAGAAAGGGACTATTGAAATGTATTTTGTCTCCACTGATTACCAACTTGCTGACATTTTTACGAAAGCTTTGGATGAGAAACACTTCAATTTTCTTGTAAGCAAGTTGGGTATGTTAAACATGTAACTAACTAAGATTTTAACAATCTAATTAGCTACTTATTTAACATATTCTTTTCTCTATACTCAGTTATTTTCTTAACTTATCAATAAACCAGAGTCACCTAGAAGTCTCTGGACATCTCTGTTTAATGGAAAATGACTCAGAAGTCTCTGAATGCCTCTTTTCACAAAAACACTTATTTTTTTTTAGATCCAAGCACAGGGAAAGACAGCGCACAAATGCAAATTTCAAGGGGGAGCTAAGCTTGCTAATTCAGGGGGAGCTAAATATGCATTATTCAAGGGGGAACATTTCGCTCTGGATCGTACAGAAGCAGAAATTGTTTATAAGTCTAACTCTTGTTAGCTGTCTTTTGGATACATTTTTCTATTGATATTTTATTAAATGAGTCTATTTTGAGTTATCTCTTGCCGCCAAGGATAATTTAGAATTTTTCTATTGAATTTTGTATTTGATTTAATTGCGTATACTGACTCTGATCATGCAGGATGTAAGTTAGACAGAAAAAGTACATCTGGAGCTGTCAACTTCTGGGAAACAGACTAATCAGTTGGACATCCAAGAAGCAAAACTGTGTTTCAACATCTACAGCAGAAGCTGAATATGTTGCTGCTGCTAGTTGTTGCTCTCAAGTTATCTGGATGAAAACTCAACTCAAAGATTATGGTCAGGTGTATGACAAAATTCCCATCCTCTGTGACTCAGAAAGTGCTATCGCTATCATAGAAAATCCAGTACAGCACTCAAAGACAAAACACATTGATGTCAAGTATCATTTTATAAAGGATCACGTGGAGAAAGGGACTATTGAAATGTATTTTGTCTCCACTGATTACCAACTTGCTGACATTTTTACGAAAGCTTTGGATGAGAAACACTTCAATTTTCTTGTAAGCAAGTTGGGTATGTTAAACATGTAACTAACTAAGATTTTAACAATCTAATTAGCTACTTATTTAACATATTCTTTTCTCTATACTCAGTTATTTTCTTAACTTATCAATGAACCAGAGTCACCTAGAAGTCTCTGGACATCTCTGTTTAATGGAAAATGACTCAGAAGTCTCTGAATGCCTCTTTTCACAAAAACACTTTTTTTTTAGATCCAAGCACAGGGAAAGACAGCGCACAAATGCAAATTTCAAGGGGGAGCTAAGCTTGCTAATTCAGGGGGAGCTAAATATGCATTATTCAAGGGGGAACATTTCGCTCTGGATCGTACAGAAGCAGAAATTGTTTATAAGTCTAACTCTTGTTAGCTGTCTTTTGGATACATTTTTCTATTGATATTTTATTAAATGAGTCTATTTTGAGTTATCTCTTGCCGCCAAGGATAATTTAGAATTTTTCTTTTGAATTTTGTATTTGATTTAATTGCGTATACTGACTCGGATCATGCAGGATGTAAGTTAGACAGAAAAAGTACCTCTGGAGCTGTCAACTTCTGGGAATCAGACTAATCAGTTGGACATCCAAGAAGCAAAACTGTGTTTCAACATCTACAGCAGAAACTGAATATGTTGCTACTGCTAGTTGTTGCTCTCAAGTTATCTGGATGAAAACTCAACTCAAAGATTATGGTCAGGTGTATGACAAAATTCTCATCCTCTGTGACTCAGAAAGTGCTATCGCTATCATAGAAAATCCAGTACAGCACTCAAAGACAAAACACATTGATGTCAAGTATCATTTTATAAAGGATCACGTGGAGAAAGGGACTATTGAAATGTATTTTGTCTCCACTGATTACCAACTTGCTGACATTTTTACGAAAGCTTTGGATGAGAAACACTTCAATTTTCTTGTAAGCAAGTTGGGTATGTTAAACATGTAACTAACTAAGATTTTAACAATCTAATTAGCTACTTATTTAACATATTCTTTTCTCTATACTCAGTTATTTTCTTAACTTAGCAATAAACCAGAGTCACCTAGAAGTCTCTGGACATCTCTGTTTAATGGAAAATGACTCAGAAGTACTCAGAAGTCTCTGAATGCCTCTGTTCACAAAAACACTTATTTTTTTTAGATCCAAGCACAGGGAAAGACAGCGCACAAATGCAAATTTCAAGGGGGAGCTAAGCTTGCTAATTCAGGGGGAGCTAAATATGCATTATTCAAGGGGGAACATTTCGCTCTGGATCGTACAGAAGCAGAAATTGTTTATAAGTCTAACTCTTGTTAGCTGTCTTTTGGATACATTTTTCTATTGATATTTTATTAAATGAGTCTATTTTGAGTTATCTCTTGCCGCCAAGGATAATTTAGAATTTTTCTATTGAATTTTGTATTTGATTTAATTGCGTATACTGACTCTGATCATGCAGGATGTAAGTTAGACAGAAAAAGTACCTGCGGAATTTGTCAACTTCTGGGAAACAGACTAATCAGTTGGACATCCAAGAAGCAAAACTGTGTTTCAACATCTACAGCAGAAGCTGAATATGTTGCTGCTGCTAGTTGTTGCTCTCAAGTTATCTGGATGAAAACTCAACTCAAAGATTATGGTCAGGTGTATGACAAAATTCCCATCCTCTGTGACTCAGAAAGTGCTATCGCTATCATAGAAAATCCAGTACAGCACTCAAAGACAAAACACATTGATGTCAAGTATCATTTTATAAAGGATCACGTGGAGAAAGGGACTATTGAAATGTATTTTGTCTCCACTGATTACCAACTTGCTGACATTTTTACGAAAGCTTTGGATGAGAAACACTTCAATTTTCTTGTAAGCAAGTTGGGTATGTTAAACATGTAACTAACTAAGATTTTAACAATCTAATTAGCTACTTATTTAACATATTCTTTTCTCTATACTCAGTTATTTTCTTAACTTATCAATAAACCAGAGTCACCTAGAAGTCTCTGGACATCTCTGTTTAATGGAAAATGACTCAGAAGTACTCAGAAGTCTCTGAATGCCTCTTTTCACAAAAACACTTATTTTTTTTTAGATCCAAGCACAGGGAAAGACAGCGCACAAATGCAAATTTCAAGGGGGAGCTAAGCTTGCTAATTCAGGGGGAGCTAAATATGCATTATTCAAGGGGGAACATTTCGCTCTGGATCGTACAGAAGCAGAAATTGTTTATAAGTCTAACTCTTGTTAGCTGTCTTTTGGATACATTTTTCTATTGATATTTTATTAAATGAGTCTATTTTGAGTTATCTCTTGCCGCCAAGGATAATTTAGAATTTTTCTATTGAATTTTGTATTTGATTTAATTGCGTATACTGACTCTGATCATGCAGGATGTAAGTTAGACAGAAAAAGTACCTCTGGAGTCAACACGGGAAACAGACTAATCAGTTGGACATCCAAGAAGCAAAACTGTGTTTCAACATCTACGGCGAATATGTTCTTCTTGCTAGTTGTTGCTCTCAAGTTATCTGGATGAAAACTCAACTCAAAGATTATGGTCAGGTGTATGACAAAATTCCCATCCTCTGTGACTCAGAAAGTGCTATCGCTATCATAGAAAATCCAGTACAGCACTCAAAGACAAAACACATTGATGTCAAGTATCATTTTATAAAGGATCACGTGGAGAAAGGGACTATTGAAATGTATTTTGTCTCCACTGATTACCAACTTGCTGACATTTTTACGAAAGCTTTGGATGAGAAACACTTCAATTTTCTTGTAAGCAAGTTGGGTATGTTAAACATGTAACTAACTAAGATTTTAACAATCTAATTAGCTACTTATTTAACATATTCTTTTCTCTATACTCAGTTATTTTCTTAACTTATCAATAAACCAGAGTCACCTAGAAGTCTCTGGACATCTCTGTTTAATGGAAAATGACTCAGAAGTCTCTGAATGCCTCTTTTCACAAAAACACTTATTTTTTTTTAGATCCAAGCACAGGGAAAGACAGCGCACAAATGCAAATTTCAAGGGGGAGCTAAGCTTGCTAATTCAGGGGGAGCTAAATATGCATTATTCAAGGGGGAACATTTCGCTCTGGATCGTACAGAAGCAGAAATTGTTTATAAGTCTAACTCTTGTTAGCTGTCTTTTGGATACATTTTTCTATTGATATTTTATTAAATGAGTCTATTTTGAGTTATCTCTTGCCGCCAAGGATAATTTAGAATTTTTCTTTTGAATTTTGTATTTGATTTAATTGCGTATACTGACTCGGATCATGCAGGATGTAAGTTAGACAGAAAAAGTACCTCTGGAGCTGTCAACTTCTGGGAATCAGACTAATCAGTTGGACATCCAAGAAGCAAAACTGTGTTTCAACATCTACAGCAGAAACTGAATATGTTGCTACTGCTAGTTGTTGCTCTCAAGTTATCTGGATGAAAACTCAACTCAAAGATTATGGTCAGGTGTATGACAAAATTCTCATCCTCTGTGACTCAGAAAGTGCTATCGCTATCATAGAAAATCCAGTACAGCACTCAAAGACAAAACACATTGATGTCAAGTATCATTTTATAAAGGATCACGTGGAGAAAGGGACTATTGAAATGTATTTTGTCTCCACTGATTACCAACTTGCTGACATTTTTACGAAAGCTTTGGATGAGAAACACTTCAATTTTCTTGTAAGCAAGTTGGGTATGTTAAACATGTAACTAACTAAGATTTTAACAATCTAATTAGCTACTTATTTAACATATTCTTTTCTCTATACTCAGTTATTTTCTTAACTTATCAATAAACCAGAGTCACCTAGAAGTCTCTGGACATCTCTCGTTTAATGGAAAATGACTCGAAGTACTCGAAGTCTCTCGAATGCCTCGTTCACAAAAACACTTTTTTTTTAGATCCAAGCACAGGGAAAGACAGCGCACAAATGCAAATTTCAAGGGGGAGCTAAGCTTGCTAATTCAGGGGGAGCTAAATATGCATTATTCAAGGGGGAACATTTCGCTCTGGATCGTACAGAAGCAGAAATTGTTTATAAGTCTAACTCTTGTTAGCTGTCTTTTGGATACATTTTTCTATTGATATTTTATTAAATGAGTCTATTTTGAGTTATCTCTTGCCGCCAAGGATAATTTAGAATTTTTCTATTGAATTTTGTATTTGATTTAATTGCGTATACTGACTCTGATCATGCAGGATGTAAGTTAGACAGAAAAAGTACCTCGGAGTTTGTCAACACGGGAAACAGACTAATCAGTTGGACATCCAAGAAGCAAAACTGTGTTTCAACATCTACAGCAGAAGCTGAATATGTTGCTACTGCTAGTTGTTGCTCTCAAGTTATCTGGATGAAAACTCAACTCAAAGATTATGGTCAGGTGTATGACAAAATTCCCATCCTCTGTGACTCAGAAAGTGCTATCGCTATCATAGAAAATCCAGTACAGCACTCAAAGACAAAACACATTGATGTCAAGTATCATTTTATAAAGGATCACGTGGAGAAAGGGACTATTGAAATGTATTTTGTCTCCACTGATTACCAACTTGCTGACATTTTTACGAAAGCTTTGGATGAGAAACACTTCAATTTTCTTGTAAGCAAGTTGGGTATGTTAAACATGTAACTAACTAAGATTTTAACAATCTAATTAGCTACTTATTTAACATATTCTTTTCTCTATACTCAGTTATTTTCTTAACTTATCAATAAACCAGAGTCACCTAGAAGTCTCTGGACATCTCTGTTTAATGGAAAATGACTCAGAAGTACTCAGAAGTCTCTGAATGCCTCTTTTCACAAAAACACTTATTTTTTTTTAGATCCAAGCACAGGGAAAGACAGCGCACAAATGCAAATTTCAAGGGGGAGCTAAGCTTGCTAATTCAGGGGGAGCTAAATATGCATTATTCAAGGGGGAACATTTCGCTCTGGATCGTACAGAAGCAGAAATTGTTTATAAGTCTAACTCTTGTTAGCTGTCTTTTGGATACATTTTTCTATTGATATTTTATTAAATGAGTCTATTTTGAGTTATCTCTTGCCGCCAAGGATAATTTAGAATTTTTCTATTGAATTTTGTATTTGATTTAATTGCGTATACTGACTCTGATTATGCAGGATGTAAGTTAGACAGAAAAAGTACCTCGGAGTGTCAACACGGGAAACAGACTAATCAGTTGGACATCCAAGAAGCAAAACTGTGTTTCAACATCTACAGCAGAAGCTGAATATGTTGCTGCTGCTAGTTGTTGCTCTCAAGTTATCTGGATGAAAACTCAACTCAAAGATTATGGTCAGGTGTATGACAAAATTCCCATCCTCTGTGACTCAGAAAGTGCTATCGCTATCATAGAAAATCCAGTACAGCACTCAAAGACAAAACACATTGATGTCAAGTATCATTTTATAAAGGATCACGTGGAGAAAGGGACTATTGAAATGTATTTTGTCTCCACTGATTACCAACTTGCTGACATTTTTACGAAAGCTTTGGATGAGAAACACTTCAATTTTCTTGTAAGCAAGTTGGGTATGTTAAACATGTAACTAACTAAGATTTTAACAATCTAATTAGCTACTTATTTAACATATTCTTTTCTATACTCAGTTATTTTCTTAACTTATCAATAAACCAGAGTCACCTAGAAGTCTCTGGACATCTCTGTTTAATGGAAAATGACTCAGAAGTACTCAGAAGTCTCTGAATGCCTCTTTTCACAAAAACACTTATTTTTTTTTAGATCCAAGCACAGGGAAAGACAGCGCACAAATGCAAATTTCAAGGGGGAGCTAAGCTTGCTAATTCGGGGAGCTAAATATGCATTATTCAAGGGGAACATTTCGCTCTGGATCGTACGAAGCGTAGAAATTGTTTATAAGTCTAACTCTTGTTAGGCTGTCTTTTGGATACATTTTTCTATTGATATTTTATTAAATGAGTCTATTTTGAGTTATCTCTTGCCGCCAAGGATAATTTAGAATTTTTCTATTGAATTTTGTATTTGATTTAATTGCGTATACCGACTACGATCATGCGGGATGTAAGTTAGACGAGAAAAAGTACCTGCAGCCGTCAACACGGGAAACGGACTAATCGGTTGGACATCCAAGAAGCAAAGCGTGTTTCAACATCTACGGCGAAGAGCGAATATGTTGCCTTCGCTAGTTGTTGCTCTCAAGTTATACGGATGAAAACTCAACTCAAAGATTATGGTCGGGTGTATGACAAAATTCCCATCCTTCCGTGACTCGAAAGTGCTATCGCTATCATAGAAAATCCAAGACAAAGACTCAAAGACAAAACACATTGATGTCAAGTATCATTTTATAAAGGATCACGTGGAGAAAGGGACTATTGAAATGTATTTTGTCTCCACTGATTACCAACTTGCTGACATTTTTACGAAAGCTTTGGATGAGAAACACTTCAATTTTCTTGTAAGCAAGTTGGGTATGTTAAACATGTAACTAACTAAGATTTTAACAATCTAATTAGCTACTTATTTAACATATTCTTTTCTCTATACTCAGTTATTTTCTTAACTTATCAATAAACCAGAGTCACCTAGAAGTCTCTGGACATCTCTGTTTAATGGAAAATGACTCAGAAGTACTCAGAAGTCTCTGAATGCCTCTTTTCACAAAAACACTTATTTTTTTTTAGATCCAAGCACAGGGAAAGACAGCGCACAAATGCAAATTTCAAGGGGGAGCTAAGCTTGCTAATTCAGGGGGAGCTAAATATGCATTATTCAAGGGGGAACATTTCGCTCTGGATCGTACAGAAGCAGAAATTGTTTATAAGTCTAACTCTTGTTAGCTGTCTTTTGGATACATTTTTCTATTGATATTTTATTAAATGAGTCTATTTTGAGTTATCTCTTGCCGCCAAGGATAATTTAGAATTTTTCTATTGAATTTTGTATTTGATTTAATTGCGTATACTGACTCTGATCATGCAGGATGTAAGTTAGACAGAAAAAGTACCTCTGGAGCTGTCAACTTCTGGGAAACAGACTAATCAGTTGGACATCCAAGAAGCAAAACTGTGTTTCAACATCTACAGCAGAAGCTGAATATGTTGCTACTGCTAGTTGTTGCTCTCAAGTTATCTGGATGAAAACTCAACTCAAAGATTATGGTCAGGTGTATGACAAAATTCCCATCCTCTGTGACTCAGAAAGTGCTATCGCTATCATAGAAAATCCAGTACAGCACTCAAAGACAAAACACATTGATGTCAAGTATCATTTTATAAAGGATCACGTGGAGAAAGGGACTATTGAAATGTATTTTGTCTCCACTGATTACCAACTTGCTGACATTTTTACGAAAGCTTTGGATGAGAAACACTTCAATTTTCTTGTAAGCAAGTTGGGTATGTTAAACATGTAACTAACTAAGATTTTAAGAATCTAATTAGCTACTTATTTAACATATTCTTTTCTCTATACTCAGTTATTTTCTTAACTTATCAATAAACCAGAGTCACCTAGAAGTCTCTCGACATCTCTGTTTAATGGAAAATGACTCAGAAGTACTCAGAAGTCTCTGAATGCCTCTTTTCACAAAAACACTTATTTTTTTTAGATCCAAGCACAGGGAAAGACAGCGCACAAATGCAAATTTCAAGGGGGAGCTAAGCTTGCTAATTCAGGGGGAGCTAAATATGCATTATTCAAGGGGGAACATTTCGCTCTGGATCGTACAGAAGCAGAAATTGTTTATAAGTCTAACTCTTGTTAGCTGTCTTTTGGATACATTTTTCTATTGATATTTTATTAAATGAGTCTATTTTGAGTTATCTCTTGCCGCCAAGGATAATTTAGAACTTTTCTATTGAATTTTGTATTTGATTTAATTGCGTATACTGACTCTGATCATGCAGGATGTAAGTTAGACAGAAAAAGTACCTCTGGAGCTGTCAACTTCTGGGAAACAGACTAATCAGTTGGACATCCAAGAAGCAAAACTGTGTTTCAACATCTACAGCAGAAGCTGAATATGTTGCTGCTGCTAGTTGTTGCTCTCAAGTTATCTGGATGAAAACTCAACTCAAAGATTATGGTCAGGTGTATGACAAAATTCCCATCCTCTGTGACTCAGAAAGTGCTATCGCTATCATAGAAAATCCAAGACAAAGACTCAAAGACAAAACACATTGATGTCAAGTATCATTTTATAAAGGATCACGTGGAGAAAGGGACTATTGAAATGTATTTTGTCTCCACTGATTACCAACTTGCTGACATTTTTACGAAAGCTTTGGATGAGAAACACTTCAATTTTCTTGTAAGCAAGTTGGGTATGTAAAACATGTAACTAACTAAGATTTTAACAATCTATTTAGCTACTTATTTAACATATTCTTTTCTCTATACTCAGTTATTTTCTTAACTTATCAATAAACCAGAGTCACCTAGAAGTCTCTGGACATCTCTGTTTAATGGAAAATGACTCAGAAGTACTCAGAAGTCTCTGAATGCCTCTGTTCACAAAAACACTTATTTTTTTTAGATCCAAGCACAGGGAAAGACAGCGCACAAATGCAAATTTCAAGGGGGAGCTAAGCTTGCTAATTCAGGGGGAGCTAAATATGCATTATTCAAGGGGGAACATTTCGCTCTGGATCGTACAGAAGCAGAAATTGTTTATAAGTCTAACTCTTGTTAGCTGTCTTTTGGATACATTTTTCTATTGATATTTTATTAAATGAGTCTATTTTGAGTTATCTCTTGCCGCCAAGGATAATTTAGAATTTTTCTATTGAATTTTGTATTTGATTTAATTGCGTATACTGACTCTGATCATGCAGGATGTAAGTTAGACAGAAAAAGTACCTCTGGAGCTGTCAACTTCTGGGAAACAGACTAATCAGTTGGACATCCAAGAAGCAAAACTGTGTTTCAACATCTACAGCAGAAGCTGAATATGTTGCTGCTGCTAGTTGTTGCTCTCAAGTTATTTGGATTAAAACTCAACTCAAAGATTATGGTCAGGTGTATGACAAAATTCCCATCCTTTGTGACTCAGAAAGTGCTATCGCTATCATAGAAAATCCAGTACAGCACTCAAAGACAAAACACATTGATGTCAAGTATCATTTTATAAAGGATCACGTGGAGAAAGGGACTATTGAAATGTATTTTGTCTCCACTGATTACCAACTTGCTGACATTTTTACGAAAGCTTTGGATGAGAAACACTTCAATTTTCTTGTAAGCAAGTTGGGTATGTAAAACATGTAACTAACTAAGATTTTAACAATCTATTTAGCTACTTATTTAACATATTCTTTTCTCTATACTCAGTTATTTTCTTAACTTATCAATAAACCAGAGTCACCTAGAAGTCTCTGGACATCTCTGTTTAATGGAAAATGACTCAGAAGTCTCTGAATGCCTCTTTTCACAAAAACACTTATTTTTTTTAGATCCAAGCACAGGGAAAGACAGCGCACAAATGCAAATTTCAAGGGGGATCTAAGCTTGCTAATTCAGGGGGAGCTAAATATGCATTATTCAAGGGGGAACATTTCGCTCTGGATCGTACAGAAGCAGAAATTGTTTATAAGTCTAACTCTTGTTAGCTGTCTTTTGGATACATTTTTCTATTGATATTTTATTAAATGAGTCTATTTTGAGTTATCTCTTGCCGCCAAGGATAATTTAGAATTTTCACATTTCATCAAATTTCTTATGAAACATTATTCTTTAGATACAAAACCTTCTTTTGATCTTCAAAATGTTTTATCATATGATCAATTGAATGATTTTAATTTGATTTTCAAATAAAAATCTTTTTCTTAAAACTTTCAATTAATTCAATTTTTATTGATTAATTGATTGATTTTATTTTAGGAGGGAACATTCAAAATAATGGAAGCGGAACCGGTTATCATCGAAAAAACGTCCAAAAACCCTTCAGTGCCTCATCAAACTCCTACACGCGTCCATAATCCTTTAATACACGCTAAAAGATTCCTCCATGTGTCATTAATCGACTGTTTGCATGAGTGCACGCCTGCTTGCCTACGTCAGTATCTATAAACCGTTTGCTTTTCACCAAATCAAAAACCCTCGATAACCAAAATCACTCGAGTGCAATCTTTCTCTTTCATTATATAAACTCAAAAGTAGATATTCACTATTCTACTATTAATCATCTTCCTCCTCCTGTTATTATTCCTATTTGCGAATCTGCAATTTCAGATTTCAATATCCCCATAAACACAAATGGCAAACCCAACTGACAATCTAAATATGCAAAAAGACAGAGGGCGACTAATCGATTCAACGGCTGATAGTACCCCAATCGTGAAGCTACCACTAAAACCCAACAATGTGCAGGTTCTCCTCGATCCAGACACGTATCTGGATGACTATCGAGTGATGATTGAGTTCTTGCAATATCACCCCCTTAACCGAGCCCTAACCCTAACCAACCCAAACGTGCCAGAAATTTATGTCCATGAAGTATGGCAAACACTGTACGTCGCCGACGAAGAAACCCTATTAGGAAATTTCGGACATCCAACAGATTCTGAGAACGCTGTAGAGATCCCCATTACGAAGAAGAAAATTGCCAAACTCTTCCACTTACCCCTACCTATGATTGAAGTTGAAGGTCAAAAGGTGCCAAATCTAGATCTTGAACAGGGTCTACAACAGAAGCGTTATTGGCATTCATTACCTTGTTGGGATATAATAAACCTCTCACCAGGCTGTCAGAGTTCAAGAGGAAGCAGCTGCCTCCCATGTGAAATGTCTTGGTGTCCATTCTCAACAAAAGTCTCACTTGCAAAATAGGTTCCGTAGATCAAGCAAGCAAGAACAGTCTTACCATAACGTATGGAATGTACGTCAACCGGCCCCTGGACTATGCAAGTTTGATCTTTCAAGAAGTAAAGGCTGCAGTGCACACCAAAGTCACACATCAGAGCAATGGCAAAGCTCTTCCTGCACTGATGTTCCATAGATTCCTCTCCCTTTTCACTTACCCAATAATAAATGCTCTGAAAGCTCCTTTCATTCAACCGTTCTGCAAGATTGCAACAATGAGCTCTCACAAACCAATGATTGACAGAAATGGCTATTCTTCTTCGAGAGAATTGTCCAGGTATATGCTTAACCTTATTCCTCAAACCTCTCTAAATCTTATCTCATATAGAAGCTCTTTGGTATTCTCAGAACCGAGAATACCTACCCCAGAGCACTTAGAGCCTATAGCAGCAAGTGAGGGGTCAAGTGAGGATAAGGCTGAAAAAAATGCGAGTGAACAACCGAGTGATTATGCCCATCCTGATAGATTAATAAGAGAAGCTACAGAAGATGTCCATAGAGACACATACGTACGAACCTCACAGAGTCCATCCAGGGTAACCACAATTGCTGAGGTAGATGCCAACACAACTACTCTCACTGAAACAGGACAGCCCAGTCCAAACCTTCCTGAAACCAACCGAGCAGAGGGTCTTGTTGCCTCTAACTCAAGCACAGCTGGGGAAACTACATCATCTTCATCATCCTCTCAAAAGTATGATGATGAACATATAAGAGTTCCAAAGCCCCAGAACTCGCCACCTCCTACACGTGTTGTTGTCTTTGTGACCAACACCACCTTAGGAAATACTGAAGGCACGTCCATGACTTCGGCTAGTGTAGATGCCTATGAAATCCTATCACAGGGGTTAAGGCCAGAGGTTGCACCACTTACCGGAATCTTCGGACTTTTTCAAGGTAAGCACACATTAATTGACTCTCCACTCTCTGATGTTGGAAACAAAGTCAATGACGTTAAAACATCCGAAGAGGTGTCTATTTCTAATAGCTCTCGAAGACAGGATGGAAGTCCCTCCACGCTCAACGTAAAAATGGGCGTGACTGAGGGCCTCTCTGAACACGAGAGACAAGGGACCCCATGTGTTGGGGATGCACCGGTTACAACACCTGACTTTGTCACAAATGCAGTATTCAATGCATTTGTTGATCAAATGAAGGGATCCATGGTGGATCTAAAACAACTTGCTCAAAATTCAGAGGCAAGCCTAAAGTCAGAGATCCAGACTCGTAATTCCTCCATAAGCTCAATTCTTACAACTCAAAGAGAACAAAATCAAGCTCTGGAAAATCTCAAGAAATTCTTTTCTGACAATGCTGAATCACAGAAGAACTCTGCCTCACTTCAATAGGCTGGATGCTGGAATAAAAGGCAACTCAGAAGCCATCTTCAATAATCCAATAGCCATCCCCTCTCCAAAAGTTACCATTTCAGCTTCTGAATATGGTGCTTTTGTTGCTGACATTCACAAGCTCATCAATGTTGTAGTACCCTCTGAGGCCTCTACATCAACAGGTTCTACTCTTCTTCGCCAATCAGACTTGGTATCTTTCCAAAAGGCCATTATGGAGAAATTCAACACTGTCAATGCCAAGTTTATATCCAAGATCAACAATCATAGCTCTAATGAGTTAGCATAGAACGTATCTAACTTAGATGCTTCTGTCTCACAGTTAACTTCATTAGTTAGCTCTATCTCTGAAGAATTTAATGCTAAGAAGGCGGCCAAAGATGCCAGAGCGTGTAGAAAGGAAGAGAAGAAGAGGAAAAGATCTGAGGATCAGGATCCTGATTCTCAGAAAGGGGAGAATATGGAGAAGAAAGCCAAAACTGATGGTACTGCAACTACAACTCAAAGTAAAGGTAAAGTCTCTGCTTCTACACCTTCTGAACCACCAACATCGTCCAAACAAATCCCTCTTACACCAACTCCTTTGGCTGTAAATTCTGGCCCACTTCCCAAAGATCCAGATATGGCTAAGTTCATTCTCGACCTTTTGGGAAACAAAAGAAAGCCAGAAGGTAAACCTCAACCACAACCATCATAACCTCAACCACAACCTTCACAATCTCAACAACAAACACCGCCAATTCCTTCCTGTGCCAGAACCAGAGAGTTCCCTATTGATCAAAATCCAAATTCCTCTATTTCTGCTTCTGAACAACCCACTTCTGATTGAACAAATCTTAAGGCCGAAGCTGACAAAGTTAAGGCAGAAATTGAAAGGATCAAGAGGGAAGCTTCAATCAAAAGAAGGGCTGAGATTCAAGTGGAAAAGGATAAGTTGAAGAAGTTTGAACGTTCAACCACATTGGAAATTGAGCACAGGCACATGTACTCAATCATAGAACAAAAGGTCTTCCTAATGCTTCCTAACTTTGCCCATGACTATCAAGTAAGTGATGAAGTCAAAAACAAATTCATGAGTCATAGGCAAATGAGGATAGGCAAATGCGGATAGAGGCCTTCTCTACTCTGCAAATCAGAAAAATCTCTGGTATTAAGCATGTCAAATTCGAAAATACAGAGATTACGTATACAATCTATGAAGTTATGAGAGAAGACAACAACAAGTACTACTTCTGTGATAATGATGTATTATCCATTAATCCCTCTGATCTTATACCTCTGGGAAGATACATGAAAAACCAAATGAATCAAAGAACTGATGCTCAGAACAAAGTTGCCTTCTTCCAAATTATTAGCTGCATCGAAGCTTTCGTCAACTATAGAAGGCAGGTAGACTTTCAAACGGGTCTAGATCATAAAGTAATAAATCTGAGCATCACTACACCCAATGAAGATAGAGAGGGTCTTGATCATCTTTCTGTTGGAGAGCTATTAACAGAACCTGAAGATGGCGTTGTATTTAGAAGACCTACAAGGAAAAGCTTCTTCAGAATCAGTGAAGCACATAAATACTCTGCATCTGTGATAAGCATCGTCAAGAGTTACGCTTCTCTCCAGAAATATAATACAAGGAAAAACGCTGTGGAAAGAATCATCGGTGAATGGATGGAGGAAAAACTCATCCTAATCAATAAGCTAAGAGAGATCACAAAGATATTTCACAAGATTATCACTTTTCATCATGATGCTCCTTTCTAATCCATTATACGAAGCCCTTTATAAAGAATTCAAACACTTTAATCCTGTTTAAACTCAGGTTTTCACAGTGTTGTACGACATCTATGAAAATGTGTTAGTTGTTGCACCAACTGGAAGTGGGAAGACTATATATGCTGAATTTGCAATTTTAAGGAACCGTTAGAAAAGGTCTGATAGCGTCATGCGTGCTGTGTACATTGCTCCTGTTGAAGCACTTGCCAAAGAACGATATAACTAATGGAAAAAGAAATTCGGAGATGGTCTTGGATTGAGAGTTTGTGAACTGACTAAGGAAACAACAACGGATTTGAAATTACTTGAACGAGGCCAATATTTCTACATTTTGGACTTCATACTTAGGGGGAGATTGTTAGACCTCATTTTGTTAAAAGTATGAACCAGAATATTACAAGTCTTTGAAGTTCAGAAGTTAAGCCAGAAGCTTATCTTCTGATCCACTTCATCACAGAAGTGCCTAGAGATTTGAAGACCCTCTGGATCTAAAGTGTTATTCCATATGCACTTATGATGACATGGCGATCACACTTTCTGTGCATCCCTGTGCATAACTGATTATGTTACTAGTATAGCTGACGTGTCAAACCCTGATAGGCTAGATCGTTGGCTTTTACTTTGTAATAGTATAAATAGATTCAGTTTTCAATGTAATAGAGTCGATCATCTTTGAGAGAAATAGCGCGATTCATTCCTACGTATTGTAATCAATTTCCAGGTGATTAATATGATTTCTCATTTGATCTTCATACTGTTCTTATTGTTCTTACTCTTTAATCTTTGTTTCAATATTATCATAGATCTGTATTGCTTCCATTCATACTCTGTTATTACGAATCTATTGATATATTGTTGATAAAGGGATCTGGGTTCCAACACCTTCCAATCTTTTGCCGCAGATGTTGGGCATCGTATCCGATTATTGGAGGAAGATGTTGTTCGGCAGACAACAACTCAGAAGAAGATGGATGATCTCATTAATGCCACCGAACTTCTTTTTTCTATGATCAAAGATGTTACTGCTGACTTGGTTGTCTTCGATCCAACCCTACTAACATGTTTGGATCTATTATACGGGGATATTACTACTCTCGGCGAAAAAGTTAGTCGAAATGCTACAAATGTTACTTCTGCCATTTCAGCCCTCTCCACCTCCCACGAGGTCCTCCACAACTCGGATAGTTCTCTAAAATAGGAATCTGACAAACAAGCCTCCGATATTGCTTCTCTTTCTAAGGATCATAAGGCAATTTTGGACTCTCTTCGAGATTTAATTCGAAGGTAGACAAAATTTATTCTTCTCCTCCACCATTTGAACTTGATGTAGGTGAAGCACTTTTCTGTGGCCCCGATCGTGCCACTTTACAAAGTGTGGCGAAGAAACACAGGTGACCTTTCTGCTGATGTGGACGGGATCAAGTCTTTTCTTACCTCGTTTGGTCTAAGGAGTTCGACCACTGGGGGGAGAAAACTAAAGCACCAGTCACCGATGACCTCATACAACAAGTACCACCATTTACCGAGCCTCATGTCATCGATGACCCCATACAGGAAGTACCACCAATAACCGAGGCTCATGTCACCAAACCTCTAGTCACCGAATCTCCTATTCCCAATAATGTCCAAAAGACAGTTCCTGTCGATAAAGCAGTCATGTCACCGATCAAGCCGATGAACCTTTACAAATCGCCAATGAACCTTTAGTTCCAGGTAACACTGGGTCAACTATCTGTGAGGCTCTCGAAAAAGAAGATGCACAGATTTAGGGGGAGGGAACCAGTGTCCGAACTCTTGACACTGATGATCAACCTTTAGAAAAGATTGATGAGGCCAAAGCTATGTCTGAGGGGGAGAAAACAACAGACAAATGATGAAATCTGAGAGAATCCAAAGGCAGAGAGGATCGGATGTCGATACTCTAAAACTAAAACCTGCCTCTCATTCGAAATCCTCTTCTGTCATACCTGTCGAACTGATGCTAACCGATGTTATTAGGGAAAATGCCTTGCTTGCTCAACTTCAACATGATCAACAATCTGATTTTCTTAAAAAGATATTTCAAGAAGAAGCTTCTCAAGCTAAGGTCACCGATCCACTCAAAGCCCAGAAGGAAGAACTAGAAAATATCAAGGCTTCAGCAGTTAAAAGGAGCTCCGAAATTGAATGGTTCAAAAGAAGGATGTCAATTTGGCGAAGTGACTCACGAATAATTGGAGCTGGTATTCAAGCTCCGAAAACCAAGCATGAATCCTTTCTAATTTCTATAAGAAGGCAAGATAATATAAATAGGGCAGAAAGATTGGAATGGCTTGAAACCCTTGGTGCTACTGAATGGATTGAAGTTGGCTACTTCATTCAATACAACAAAAGTAAGTACATGATGGACGTACTTAAGGAATTAAATGATCAAATTTGTAAGCTGGTGAGAATTCAGAAGGAGCATAAGATAAGATTGGCTCCCGAGGAAGAAAAGAGAATGAACTTTCTTGTATAATTTTTTCCTAAAGGACCTGCTCAAAAACCATCAAAGAACAAGAAGAAGGGTCACTTTGCCACTATAGACGTCGAAGGGAAGATTATAAACTCGGTGGGTATTAACCTCTCTATACATATTCCAATTCCTCAACCAGAAGGTACCATCATCTTGTCCCTTGACTTGGGCATATTCTTTGAAGACTTCTATGGAACTATCCAGTTTTTTAGGATAAGGGATACCTCCATAGCTGACACCTCCTTTCTCCAGGCAATCATTGGCTTGGTGTCGAATACTCATGATGGCAAACTAATCTACACTTCTATCCGAAACGAACTCAACATTCGGCTTCCTTCTTAAGATATATTCGGATAGTTGCCTTATCTGGTATATTCGGATAACATTTATGAAGATACTCCTTTTGTCACTATAATTTCAAGAACGTGTGCATCAAACATTAAGTTCAAATATTCTCCTTAAAACTTAGAAAAATGGTTGTTTGTTTTATTACAAAAAGGTTTGATGTGACAACTAAAGATGTGAAGAAAAGATGAGTAGTGACATCTCTTTTTGTACTATAAGGAATGCACCGATCTTTTTCTATTAGTCTAACGAATGACACCATCTTTGTCCAATGAATCTACGACAAGCAAATAAGATTGTGACAAGTGTCCACATGCATTTAATGCATGGGCAGTACTATAAAAGGAGAAGAGGAGGATCCATGCAAAATATGTTTTCAACAAGATATCCTTTAAGTGCTTAAGTTGATTCAGCAGAGAAAAACATTTCTAAATAGCTTTCTTTGTGTTTAGTTATATAATTGTTTACTAAGTGTTTTTTGGATTGTTAGAATAGATTTCATCTGTTCTTTCTGCAACAATCTATTTTCTAAGTGTAATTCTTGATATTTAATATTAAAGAATTTAAAAAGTGAAAAACTTTGTGTACTTGTATTCAACCCCTTCTACAAATCCTTTACTTAATTAGCCATTATCTTGTTAGGGACCAACAAACTTAATACCCTTGATTTATAAAAAAAATCTTGTGCATTTAGCATAATAAGTTGTACCTCTTTATTTTTAACAAAAAAATTAACATTATTTATAAAAGAGTATAAAATATAAAATATAATACGATAATATTTATACCAAAATATAATACACTATGATTACAATCAATTCCTAAATAATTTTTAATTAGAAAATTGATTAAAATAGAAAAGACATAAATGCCCTTGATTTAATGGTTTAAATTTAATAAAATTGGTTTGAGGGACTAAAAAGAAATTGAAATGTGAACCATAGGGACGAAAAAAATAGTTTTTAAACCACATGGACGAAAATCGTTATAAACACCAACCACAGGGACGAAAATAGTAGTTTACTTTTAATCATATTAACCTAAATAATAATTATAAGACAATTAAAAATAAGTTTCTACTTTTACAAATTATACCATTATAATCGTGCCGTCAACGCCTTTAAAATGAGCTCAATATTGAATATTTTTTCGATTGAATAATATTATTATATATTATGAATACATATCGAGTTATTTTTATAACTTTTACATTTTATGCCCTATAGTTATTTATTTAATTTGTTTTATGTATTTATCTTTTAATTTTACACCCTAATCTATGTTATAATTAGTTTTTAGATTTCATTCATATTCATATTCATTACTTTTTCATTTTTTATTTTTTATTTTTTATTTTTTATTTTACACTTTTATCATATTAACATAAATAATTGTTTATTAACCAAATTACATTAAAAAATATGTTTTTTGTTTTACAAATTGTATCATTATAATCGTTTTGTCAATACCTTCAAAATAAGTTCAATATTATACATTATAATTATTTAATTAACTTTTATATTCGTTACTTTTTTATTTTACATTTTACACCCTTATCATATTAAAATACATAATCATATATTAAAAATATATTTCTCTTTTTATAAATTATATTTTTATGATGGTCTCATCAATATCTTCAATGAGCTAAATATAGAATATCTTTAGATTTAGGCTATTTTAGCAAAAATAAGTTAACTTATTTGCAGTGTATACGTTTGGCAAACCATAAGATAGCTTATTGAAACGCTACTTGAAGTAACGTTTTGGAAGCTTGTTGTCATTTTTTTCAATTATAACCCTCATTAATAACAATTATTAATTTTTATTTTTATTTTTCACTATGCCATTTTTGGTCATTTTACATTCTTATACGTTAGTTTTGCATAATATGATTTTTTTTCATCAGCTAGCTTATCAGCCGTCCGCTTGCTTATCAGCTACCTACTAGCTTATCAACTAGTTTGCCAGACATGGTTAATAATATTATAAAATTGGTTTTTCTGTAAGTTTAAAATAATATTTAATTTTGGGTTCCTTTTTAGTTTTAAAATAACATTTAATATTAGACTTCATTGATTTGATAAATAAAGTTGTGTTTTAATTATAAATTTTTAAAACTTATAGTAACCATAAAGTCCATTCACAAACAAATTTGTCATCACCCAAACTAGTTTTTATAAATGGGCCTATTCAAGCAAAAACATGAGTCCACAAAAGCATATCCAATACATAAGTAATTAATAGGTTATTAGGATTTGAAAAAGGGAATTTAATTATTTTGGACATTTTTTAAAATTGGTTTACCAAAATTACCAATTTTTTTTTGGTTTTACCAAAATGACCAAAATCTCTACGAAATACATATCGATATACACCTCAGATCGAGTGGACTTCAAAAACACCCAAAACGACGTCGTTTTGGCCAAAATTGCTCCGCCAAATACCGAATACCTCCGCCACATGGCGGAGGGTTGGGCCGTTTTTCGCGTATCCCTGACCGTATATAAGGCTTTTAGGGTTCGGTGGATTAGGGTTTCCAGGCAAAAAAATAGCCCAAAACTACGTCGTTTTGGGTCCCCTCCGCCATGTGGCGGAGGTATTTATACGGCGTGGCGGAGGAAATGGTATACGGTCAAGGGATACGCGAAAAACGGCCCAAAACGACGTCGTTTTGGGCCCCTCCGCCATGTGGCGGAGGTATTCGGTATTTGGCGTAGCAATTTTGGCCAAAACGACGTCGTTTTGGGTGTTTTTGAAGTCCACTCGATCTGAGATGTGTATCGATATGTATTTTGTAGAGATTTTAGTCATTTTGGTAAAACCAAAAAAAAATTGGTCATTTTGGTAAACACATTTTTTAAAATGCCTAAAATAATTAAATTCCCTTTGAAAAAGCTTTTAAAAACTTTTTGATGCATTGGAGTAAAACGGTTTTTATTGAAAATGTTATAAAACTCTAACCTTTTGTGTTAAAGATTTTGGCATTGTTTCACAAAAATAAGTTAGCTTATAAGTTATTGATGCTTAATCATATATGATTAAACACACCTAAAGGAGTGTAATCGTATATAATATTGAGACTTCTCGTCTTGTTGCAAAATGTTTGACTTCTCGCATGATCCTGCCTCTTATATTATATCACTGAATTAAACAACACAAGATGACTCATGAATGATGCCTTGTTGAAACAAACATAAGAAAATAGTCTGAGTTGATTGGGCATTGTTGTTTTAGGGTACTTTTGTTTCAAACACTTCAAGTTATTTAATGGACAAGATTCATGCAATAGCTGATCCAAGTGTAACGACTTAATCATATTTTCATTTTATACCTTATTACGTTTTAATTAATTAATCTAATTTATTAAATATTTATAATAAAATTAAATATATTTTATAACAAAATACATTATTAAAGAACTCTCGTCAAGACGATCAAAATGACACCAATATCGAATATCTAAAAAAGATTTAAAGATCATATAATATGTTAATCGTCTTTCATTTTTTTTTATAAACTTATTTTTTTAATGTCAAGTAATTTTTGTTTTTGAGAAATATGAAGTGAGCTTTAGGGATGAGCATAAGGACCGAAATCCCGAAACCGGTACCGGTACCGAATATCATTACCGGTTCGGTGTTCGGTATCAAGATTTTCCATATTCGGGATTCGGTACTTTCGGTACCGGTACCGGTACTAGTCCCGGTAAATTCCGAACCGAACCGGAGAATTTAAAAAGTCATTTTTTTATTTGAATTGGTAACAAACTCTTTCTTTTTTCTTATAGAAAATTCTCCTAAATATATTACAATTTTCGGTTATTGTATATTCCACTCAAATACCGATTTTTTCTAGCAATTCTTCATATTTCGGTTATTGCAATCCTCCAAAATTGGTTCCGTAATTTATCCAAAACCCGGTTTTTGCAGTCGGCTCCTCCAATTCGGTTTCCACTTAAGTGATTTTGGTTTTTGTTATTGTGTACCAAACGGTTCTAGTCCCGAAAATCCCGGTACCGAACCGGTACCGATACCGAACTTCTCTTATCGGTTCAGTATTCAGTATTGATTTTTTCCACTTTCGGTTTCGATACTACCCGATTTCGGTACCGGTTCGATATCGGTCCGATACCGAACTCATCCTAATGAGCTTTAAAATGACAAATTAAATGAGGGGTTTTTGTAAAACATTTTAAATAAATGAGGATATATTGTAATGTAAATAATGAAAAAGCTTTTGAAAAAGTTTTTTTTGCATCTAAGAATTTGCAAAATAGGTTTTTAAAAAAAGGTTATGCATTACGGATGCTCTAAGCTAGGACCGTATTTCTTATATCAAATTACCATCTTCAACCCCTTCTCGTCCCTCCAATCGGTTACGAGCTTCAGAAATGGCGATGATGGTTCCCAACTGCCGGAGCTTCATTGTCGCCCCTGTTTCAATGCTACGAACACTAGCAGCGGCCACCAGCCACCGCCACAAAAGCACGACCTTTTGCAGCTCAATTTGGAATTCCGACTTCAATTTTCATAAGAAAAACAGTAGCAGAGCATTCGCTTCTGATTCCGCTGCCTCTCTAGCTGTTACCTCAACTCTTTCTACTTCCAATTCTATACGGTAGTACTCCATCTTCTTCCTTTTCCTCTTTATATTTTCCAAACGCACAATATGAGCTGGTCGTATCCTATATTTATTTGTACACAACATGTATTGAAATTTTACAAAGCACGTAACAGATTGAGACATAGAGGTGGATATAGAAATAAACTCAATAATTATTGAGTTTTATTTTCACTCAGTCTCAGTTTGTTTCAGAAGAAAAGCTACCTTCTGAGTTATGGAATTTAGAATTTGATATGCATTTTCTACCAAACTTGACACCAATATTTTTTCCGGTTGCAATGTTGGTTACAAGTTTCGAAATCTACCTTAATCAAAATTGCAGGGAAAGTTGTGGATGATTCACGTCTATTTGGAAGATAAAAGTTAAGTCTGTTGATCTCAGAAGGGAAATGGTGCTGATTTTTAAGTTTTGAAAAAAAAGGATGTTCGGTTCACCTACCCCTGACTTCTTTGTTGTTTATACTAGAGTGATAAAAGACATAGCTTTGATGTACTTTTTAGGTAAACTAGCAAAAGGGTATTTCAATGATACTTGAAGAAGTTCACTCTTAACATGTAGCAATGCTTAGAACTCAGGAAACTGTCAAATTCTTCATCAAGTTCATCGATTGTAATGACACATTATATTTTAGGATTGGTAGTTTGGTACAATGTAATTGATTGAATATTCAGCCAATATGGATTAGGAGATACAGCAAAGTGGATTGATTGACTGTCCTAAGAGTCAAAAGTCATCTTTTAGAGAACTACAATGGGGTATTTATATTGCAATAGAAAGGATGATATGCATAGAAATTGACAACCGGTGGGACTATCCACATTATTGGTAAGGTAAGATATGATAAATGGGTAAAATTCTAAAACCATAGAACAAGCTAAACTTATTATTTTTTCACAGAAGTGGTCAAGTAATTAGTAACCAAACCAAATCTTTTAAGTATCATGTTATCAATATGAAATGAGTTTCCTGGAGTCACTACTCCTGGCGTTGACCAAAGGTCTTGGTACTTTCTCGTAATTCTCTATTTTACAGAAATGAGAACGTGAAATTACTCGAATGAAAATGGATTACATGAAACACCTATTTATACTAAACTAGAACAAAAAGAAAAATACCAAAATACCCTTAAACTCTAAAACTGTAACCATGTAAAATGTTTTTATATATGTAAGGATGTATTAGAAGTATCTATTTCTTCATGATGCTCTTGTTCTGTTGGGGCGTGTTTGATTTGAAACTAATTTGCCATTTGTTAAGACTTCTATTTCTAAAGAGTTTTTAGCTAACTGGTTTTTGATACTCAAAACTCATATTTTCTTCAGCCACGAAGAATATGGTCGCTTGCTTCCATGCCCTACTGAGAGTTTTCTACCAAGAATTGAGCACTTAGTTGTTAAAGATGGGGGACCTATTCTTGACTTCATTACCAAAGCTTTGAATCTTCCACCTTTGTAAGTTGCTATGTTCTTGTCCCTTTTATCATCATGCTGGTTTAATTTAGTCTAGGTGAGTGGCAAACACATGATTTTCATAGAATGGGGTCGCCATTATCTTACCAAAAAAATAGAATAAACTTGTATTAAGATGAATATGTTCTTTTTTGGACTTGAATTGCTTTAACTTCCACTAAGTGAATGTTTATTAAAATCATTTATCATAAGGTCATGGTGAAAACATTTTTGCATGAGTTAAGATGTAGTTTATACCTTTCTATATGAATGTAAACTTGTACCGGTAACACAATTGTGAAGTTGAGGGACCAGCCTGAAGTTATTGAAGTATACAGTGTGTGATATTTCAACCTAAGGCACAAAAATTACATGTGCTCTATAAGATAAGTAAAATTTATAATCGACAGTGACATTAACTTGTTATTTGAATTTTTTTTAGCTAAGAAGTCGTGTTTATATTATTTAACTATTTTATCCGTGACATTATATATTTGCTTGGGATTGAAAGGATTATGTTACATAAATGTAATTTTTTTTTGAAGTATTAAGAACTCATTTTGTAGTTGAAACTGGATATTACAGGGCTAATACACATGGTAAAAGCACTTATTATTATATTGCTTTGGAAAAAAGAATTTTCATTGTACACGTCAAGATTATATAAAAGTTGAATAAGTATCTTAAGCAATGGGCTCAATGCACAACTTTTTAATACCGAATTTCAAGTAATTATTGTAACGCACTTTTGGAAAATAAAATACTTTTTGAGATGATATTCAAGAAAAGTAAAAAGAAGTTACAATGATAAATGGTTTTGAAAAGTAAAATAGAAAGAGATCATAATTATAAATGGTATCGGGAATTTGGGACAACAAAGTTAAAAGTTTAAGGCTTAAGCCTGTTTCTGAAACGAGGACCCATATTCCGAAATATCATCAGGTTCACTTGACCCCACAGAACCCATTGTAGGTCTGGCAAATGGCAATGGTCTATTTTGAATAATATGCTTGAACTTTGAAGGTACGTTGCAGATCTTATTGATTTCGGAGCAGTGTTCTATGCCCTTGTATGCCCACAGCCTCCTTCAACTGCCACACCAGAGGAAATCAAGTTATACAAAGAAGTTACCGACCCATCAGTTCTCAGAAAGAGACCTTCAATCAAAGGAAAAACCCTCAGAGAGGCACAAAAAACTTTTAGGATTGCTCATATTGATGAGTTTGTTGAAGCCGGTACGTATGTGCGGGTGCATGTTCGTCCAAAACGATTTCCAAGGTACTTTAAAAAGAAATTGTACACTATAATATACCGAAATGAGTTTCTCATTTGTAGAATTACGCTCTTTAAACTTGAAATATACAAAAAAAATTGTATCTCTTTTTATAAATAGTTGGCATGACATGTGTGCATCATGGTATGCTAAGTAGGAGCTCTATCATCATTAATGTTCTTTGATTAATCTAAATATAAAGTTGGTTAAAAACATTGTCATGTTGCCAAATTGCAGAAGTAGGTTGATCTTTTTGGTTATCAACTTCGATGATGTTGGAAGTTATAATTAGATGAGATAAGAGTATGTTATATAGTTCTTCATTTGTTCTATGGGAATGTGGGGGAGAAACTCTTAAGCAAACTGGGACTCTATTTGGAGAAAAGGGCATATGTGAAACAATATAATGTTGCTTTGTTGACAATTCTGATCATATTGATGCATTTATTCTTCACCAGGTGCTATGAGATTGACTGGAGATCCAGAATAATTGCTGTGACAGAATCCTATGTGGTTCTGAACAAGCCTGCTGGCACGTCAGTACGTGAATCATTTGTTCCCTTTGGCTACTAGTCGTCTGTATAGTATTTAGTTAGTAAGACTGGTACCATGGAGGCGTGGATGGGAGAAGATGTTAAAATGGACAGATTGTAGTTAGAGTGTTGTTTAATGTTATAAAATAATTATAAATGAGACATGTCAGGAAATATCTTTATGATTTTATTAGAAGTCTTATATATATAATTTTTAAAATATATATGTATATGTATCATCTATATAGATATAGCCAAAGGTTAATACGAGAAGTGGTAAATATTTGAGAAGTAAAGAAGTGATCCTAGCCATTCATACGGTCAAGATCGGATTTGACTGGTCAATAATTGTGGCTTTGATTGGTCAAAGATTACGGCTATGGGAAAAATAAAGAGGGTAGTTTTGTAACTTTTACAAATAAACCTATGTGAACTTGTGTAATTAACATATGAACTATTTTACCTGATTCACATATGAACTTATTAACTGATTCACATATGAACTAATTAACAGATTCATATATGAACCTATGTAATTCACATATGAACTAATTAACAGGGAACCTGTGGTTCCTGTGGTTCCTATATGAATCAGTTAAATAGTTCACATGTGAAATTCACATATGAACTAATTAACAGATTCATATATGAACCTATGTAATTCACATATGAACTAATTAACAGGGAACCTGTGGTTCCTGTGGTTCCTATATGAATCAGTTAAATAGTTCACATGTGAAATTGTGAATCACGTGGATTCATATTTGAACCCGTTTGACGGCTATTTCTAAAAGTTACGAAACTACCCCTATGTATTTTGCATATCCATGCGAGGAACTATCCGGTGCTTCACGGTCAAAGCCGTAAATGTTGACCAGATGAAGGGCTAAGGTCACTTCTTTACTTCTCAAATATTTACCACTTCTCATTTGAACATTTACCTACAGTATTATATGTATCATACTTTTTTTAATATATATACATTACGTACGGTTAAAGGAAAAAAGGGTTTATTTTAGGGTATAATTATCTTTTGGTTTCTTGTCCCATCTCGTTCATGGGTTTTTGGTGGGATCACAAAATTGCCCTAATTAGTCCCGTCCTGTCCTAGGTTTATTGCTTACCAAACTTCCAGACATACCTTTTTTGTCCCATATAACAAACTCACTCTTTGTCTTGTGAAAATGTATGACTGGTTTTTTGCTTCTTGCTGATAGAAACATATTGGTCAACTTTCACCAAGATGCTCAAATTTTTACAGCAACCTCATGCTAATTTTTCTAGCAAAACCAAAATTTATGCTTGTTTGATTATATATTCACGCATTACAGCCACGTCTGATTTTAGTTCATTTTTGTTTCATTTGCGTTTTCCATTTACCATTTTCACTTGTGTGGTCTTATTTACAATTTTACATGGTTTGAAGAACAAATGAAAATGTAATTTTGGATGCCATTACTTCATGTTATTATAAACAAGATGGAGTTAACTGTTGTAAATATCAGAATTACTCTTTACTGTATCACTCACTATGCCTCTTCTTAGGTAGGTGGAACAACCGACAACATCGAAGAAACTTGTGCAACTTTTGCTACTCGTGCCTTGGAATTAACTACTCCATTAATGACAACTCATCAGATTGATAACTGCACTGAAGGCTGGTATTATCTCAAGTTCAAAACAAATCATTGACTATTCATAATCTTTTTTGTTTTAATGAGAAGACAGACTAATTTCATCTTGTTTTGCAGTGTTGTTCTAGCTAGAACTAAGGACTACTGTTCGGTTTTTCATAAAAAGATCAGGGTAAAGTTAATAGTTTCTCTACTAATATATATATGGGATTTATTCTTGACTATGCCTTTTTAGACTTCTAAACCACAACTTTATATATATTTATTTTACCGACCAGGAGAAACAAGTGAAGAAGCTTTATCTTGCACTTGCTGCTTCTTATGTGCCACGTGGAGTTATGACCCATTACATGCGACCATATCGTATGGCTCCAAAAATTGTTTCCAAAGGTAACTACTGCTATTTCTTCTATTTTCTTCTTTTTAATACTTCATATATTTGTGTTATTAACTATTTCAGATAGGTTGGTAATGGTAGAGGGTGACTTTCCTGTTTTGGATTACTCTTGCTAAGATCATGTTGCATAATTTCATAGGGTTGTAAGTGAGATTTAACTCTTATATGGAAGACTAAGGCCTTGTTTGTTTTTTCATTTTAAGCTCTTAATCACCACTTATGTCTGATTCGTTTAAACGTTTTATAACCATTTCAGAACTGAAATCAGACTTCAGACTTCAGCACCTCTTAAAAAACAAACGCCACCTAAAACTTACCACTCCCTCTTTTCGAAAAAGTTAGTCACTTCAGAATATCTTAGATTTATTTTTGATGATTGTTAATTTTCGGTTTTCATTGATTAAAATTTGTAATCTAAACAGTGCTCTAGTTTCTGTGTTTTGCTATAATGTAAAATGCAAAACCACAAGGGTGGTGCCTCAATGGTTTGAGTTTGGGCTCCAAAGGTCAACAGTACCAGGAGGTCCCAGGTTCAAATCCAGGGAGGGGTAAAAAAATCCCCTTGTGGCCACGGTGGTTCAAATTCGGTGACTCCGGACTACCTGCGAAGCGGGTAGTCGCCCTGGGATTAGTCGGCTCGCAAAGCGGGTTGGATATCCAGGTTAATCAAAAAAAAATAAAAAAATAAAATGCATTTGGCAGAATGTTCTGGTTTTATAAATTGATATTCAATACAAGCAAATAGAGAAAATATGTACTTAAAAGAGGCTTGAAATCAAAACCCAATTATAAGTCCAAAGATCAAATATGTGTTCTCTTAGCAAATCAGTTTATAAATATTTGAAAATCTTAACTTGAAGATCACAAAACCAAGTCTTGTCTTTTCAAATTTTAAATCGTTTTTCATTTTCTTGGACATGAAAATGATTGCTTAATACCGGCTTCTTCAATGTATATGGATTTTGTTGTCGTTGCTAATTGATGCCTTGACTTTTTCTTAATGTTCGTCACTTAGTTAATCTACAAACAATCATATAACAATATTCCTTAAATACCCATATCTACCTTTCTCTTCTTTGTGTTCTCAATCTAGCAGCAAGCAATGGACTTGAGAGCTTTTGCTATGATGATAGTGAATCCCAAATATCCATTCATCTGTTAAAGAGGGTTTAAATTGCAAGAAAATTGTGGGATCGTTAAAAATTACTGTGATTTTATCCCTAATCAGTGTGCAGAACCTAAATGTACCACCATTTTAATACGGTGGGAGCAATTTGGATATTTTATTTTATAAATTGTTCACTTGCTTGACCTTTGTATAACTCAAATTATTAACATGTGTACCTATCCGTCTAACATGCAGACTTCATCAAGGGATGGAACTTGTGCCAACTTGAGGTCTTAGAATGCAGGAAAGTTCCGTGGCCAAATGCTTTACTTGAAAAGAAGTATGGAATCGAGGACTTCAATTGGCCTAATAAAGAGTTTGCATATGAATGCAAAATCAACCTCTTGACCGGCCGTACTCACCAGGTATATGATGGATCTCAATGGCTTTTTTTTTTCCATTTTCTGATACTTTGTTAAGGATGTGGTTATAGAAAGTTTTCTGTATGAAATATGCTTCCCATTCGTTGGTACTTCTTTCTCAAAATTATCAATGTTACATGTTACTTCTCATATTGAATACTTTAATATTCTTACAAATTCATGTCCCATGAAAATTGAACAAAAAGTTTTCTCCCCCATCATTTTTACAACATTTCAAGCTGAAGTTTCATGTCTTCCCTATTTTGTCATCATCCTTGGTATTTTAGACATTCGATCATAATCAGACACTTTGATTGAATTATATGCCTAGTCAAAGGTTACAAACTTACAATGAATTGTTTAAATAATAGCAACGATTTTCTTTTTAGGGAATCCCAGTGAATGCAACATCTCTGTTTTTTGCTAAGTTTCATCTAATTGTTCTCATTGCCTATTAGTTGTCATAAAATATTGATAGCATTTCTTTGGTTTTCCTAGAATTCTATATAGGGGAATTTTAGATATTTGATTACTCGTCTAATAATTTCGTTAAACTATGTACCTGGTCAAATATTGCATTTACTTTGCGATGGAGGGAAAATTTTGTCCTTTTATATTTATAGTCTGTCTGCATTGCTTAGTGAATAGTTTTGCATATGGAGTCTGCTTTAGATTGTACACTGGAATGCCATTTTCCTTAACAAACGACAAGTTTGGATGGCTAAGGGGCTGTTTGACAGTTGCTGAATGGTTTGATGCAGAATGATTAAGACGCTTTTATGATATAGTGCAAAATGAAATATAATTGTTTGGTAATTGTTCAAAATGAAATTAGAGCTCTGAATGGTTAAGAGAGGTGCAAGATACAAAATGATTCAGAGGGTTATGGAACCATTAAGAGGCAGACTTATTTTTTGCCAAAACAGGAATCACCTCTTAACGATTCAGAGGCTGCCTCTTAATGAAACTGTTAAGAGCTAAACAAGCAGCCCCTAAGTATGACCATTTTCTTGCCTTTATATTGGTTTTATGTCTGAATTCTTGCTTACAAATTTTGTTAGCCTTTGTATGTGTCACGAAATTTCACCAGAAATAACAAGTATCATAGCAATGGCTGTAGGAACATTGCCAAATCTTCGGTTTTTATCTTTTAATTTCCTCCTGGCGCCTATCTTTTATATATATATATATATGTGCATATTGATTATACCAAATAAGACAGTTTATTTTACAACATTTCACGCTGTACAGATTCGAGCTCAACTGGCGGCCTGTGGTGCACCAATAGTGGGCGACTCGATGTATACTCCAGCTGCAATTCTGGAGCTAGCCAGTCCTGAAGTGAACCCTTTTGGGAAGTACAAGAAACAATTTGAAAGTGAGTCCGATAGAGAATGTGCCTGTGAAGAATGGGCTGCAAAGCACGGGAAGGAACCTGGTGTGGCTATTGGCCTTCAAGCTTGTCAAATTTCATGGGATGATGGTGAACACTTTTATGAGGCTGGAGCTCCTTGGTGGACTCAATAACACAGTTTTAGGATTTGGGTCCTTCTGCTTCTTCTTTATGGGGTGACCAATGGAGCTTTATTGGGTAGGTACTTCTTCATGGGATGAATCAGGTTCGTGCTTATCTAACTTTTAATTTTTTGTCCCAGTTTTAACCTTTTCTTCCGTATAATAGGTGTGGACGTGGATCAGGCTTATTTAGGAGAATAACCTTCTGACAGTTTTTTAAAATGCATGATCTTTTGATGGATTTAATAATGCCTCTCCCTACCAAAATAATGTCTCTTCCTGAGGGAGGTTCAGGGGAAAATGCTGATAAAATGAAAACCGAAGAACTCCCTGGGAGCCCTACGTCCGGACAGTATGCACAAATGCATACAAGCAAGTGAAGATGTTTATTTTTCTATGCACAAATGTATGTTACAAATTACCGGTATGCATTTGTGCATACCGTCCAGATGGAGGGCTCCCAGGGTGTTCTTAAGTTTTCTCTTTTTTTGGCGTTTTCCCCTGAACCTGACCCGTCTCTTCCTAACACAAAAGTTTCACAAAATCTGTTAGAAGATCATGCATTTAAAAGAATATGCTAGAAGGTTATTCTCCAAAATAGCTAGGTGGATCAAAGGCTTAGAACTTCACATAAAATTGAATCAATATGCAATGCTGAATCGCAAAGTGGGACTGGTGGGAGTTAGTTGCAGGGGTTCAAATGTTTTGTATGCATCGACTAGGTGTCTGTCTACTACCTGCACTCCTGATAAGCCGGTAACCGTATAGCTTTAGGAACTAAGGGCCTGTTTGGTTGGATTTTCATTAAGTTATGTATGGATAAAGTTGGCTTTATTTATAAAGTTGGCTTTATTTATAAAGTTGTCTGTGTGTATTAATAAAATTGTTGTTTGTTTGTTGTGCTGAATAACGTCTGAACAATAAAATGACCAGTTTACCCTTCTATTTGTTTTTATCTCCAAACATCTAAACATCAAAATCCAATAAGAACGTCAACAAATCCTTGAATCAGATCAAAACATAAAATTTTGATTAAATCTCAATCTTAATCACAAATCCAAATACAAAATTAATATCTTTAAGGACATCAAATCCAAAAAATTAAAACCAAAATCTGATCCTTAAAATAAAAAGTAAAATATTAAAGATGAAGAACAGAAGCTGGAAACCAAAATCTGATACTCCAATTAAAGATGAAGAACAAGAAGCTGGAAACCAGTGATAGAGATGAAGAACAAGAGACATGGCCCCTGTTTTTAGGAACTGTTATTTCCCTTATATATATTTCCTTATGAATCATGAATGCATTAATGAAAGAAAGCTGATTCTAATTTTAAAAAACATGTGGTTTAGTTCTCGCCCTAAGCAGAAAGCTGTTCAAATCACTTGCATTAAAAACCGTGAATTGGAAGACAAAATCCCAAAATCAAGTCTGCCATTTGTTATGTTCTTCACTCAGAATAGTGGGTCCTGACTTTGAAAGATTTAAGGGGGGTGTTTGGTTCATGGATTTTGAAGGAATTGGAACGGATAATTCCTGTGACCAAATTCCAAATCCTATGTTTGGTTCACATAATGAAAATGTAAGGAATTCTTCGAATTTTACAAATCAAAGAATTCATCATTCCTTAGCATTAGTGAATGAATTGAGTTCCATTGAATCAAACGCGTGGTCAAGTAAAATCAAATTTCATTCCAATTCCTTCAAAGTCAATTTTCTTTGATGGATTCCAATTCCACCGAATTCCATTATGTGCACCAAACGCCCCTTAACGGCTGTTCTGTTCGCAGAATGGAATTTGGTGGAAATAGAATCCATCAAAGGAATTTCACTTTGAAGGAATTGGAATGGAATTTGACCACGTGTTTGGTTGGTAGGAATTGGAATGGAATTTGACCACGTGTTTGGTTGGTAGGAACTGGAATGGAATTTGACCACGCGTTTGATTTGTAGGAATTGGGATGGAATCTCTCAAAATAATTGGAATCCCCATCTTTGTTCGGGGGGAGGGTGGGGGTGGCAGCTGTGATGACGACAATAGGGGTATGGGTGATGGGCCCCACGCCCCAACCACCCACCCCGGTACCCCGCCACCAACCAGGGGGGGCGGGGTTGGGGTAGGGTGGGTGGCATTTGTGATGGCCACAATAGTAGTGTGATGGTAGGGGGTTAGGGGTGGGGCGTGACAGTTGTAGCATGGTCGTGGTTGGGGCGGTGTTGGTTAAATTGAATGCAAATGGATGGAATTCAAACCCTTCACTTATGCCAAGGAATGAGGAATTCCTTAATTTGTGGAATTCAAAGGATTCCTCCATGTTCAATATGTGAAACAAAGGAATTGATCATTCCAATTCCCTTGAAATCCGTGAACCAAACGGCCCCTTAGGGTTTGTGTGATTTGGGGTTCAGAAAATATTATTTGATTGGATGATGGCTTTTGTATTGGTTTGAGAATGAAAGATTTGTTTTTGGAATTGAAGTTCCTCAATCATCTTCCCTGTATCTTTGTAGTCATAAGTAGCAGATTTGAAGTTCACAAGTTCATTTCCCTTTTATAGCCTAACTTGCTGTTATCTACTGTAAACATAACAATGGATTAGATGTTGGTTTCAGCTTAAAATTTTGCCATATTCTTATACTTGGTGCAAGTGGCTACCTTTTTTGGTGGGATTCAAAGATGCCATATCCCTTATATGCTTAAGCAAATTGTGTGAACAACTTATAGGAAGAAGGGAAGGGTAAAATCGTACATTCACCCAATTGCTGCATTTCCCTAATACAACAATAGTTTCACATACAACAGCATGGTAAGTTCCCAAACTAATGTCAACTGCATAGTGTGTGTATATTTTATACACATGAGAATTTTGTAGCATTTATGGTCTCTCCATTTAACACGGAGGGAAGATAATCTTGTAGAACTGGTTATGCAAGTTTTATTTTATGGGATCGTTAGTACTTGATACCAACTTGTTACACCCTCAATTTTGGGTTATAATTTCCGACGACCCATTTCATAAGAGCATCTCCAACAAATTCCCCAAATTTTGAACCGCCTCATGCACTTCACAGGGACGGCACCACCCATCTACTCCATTTCATAAGGCTTTATTTGTAATCCTTTGTTGGTCACTGACTAAAGAGTTATTCAGCGTTCAACATACCAAGTTCGCTGATGAGTAGATTGAATCTTGTTTCATCAAGAGGCTTGGTGAAAAGATCAGCGAGCTAATATTCAGTAGGAACAAAATGAAGCTCAACTTCACCATTCATCACATGATCTCTGATAAAGTTATATCGGATCTCAATATGCTTGGTTTATGGAGTGGAGTACAGGGTTGTTAGCAATTGCTATAGCACTTGTGCTATCACAGTAAATAGGAATTTTTGAGAGCTTTAGATCGTAGTCTCTGAGTTGATTTCTCATCCAAAGGATTTGAGCACAACAACTACCAGCTGCTACGTATTCAGCTTCAGCGGTGGAAGTGGACACTGAGTTTTGCTTTTTACTTGTCCAACTTATTAACTTACCACCTAGTAGCTGACACCCACCAGTGGTGCTTTTCCTATCCATCTTACAACCTGCAAAGTCACCGATGAGATCAAATCCTGAGCCTTTGGGATACCAGAGACCAAGATTTGGAGTTCCTTTCAGATATCTGAAGATTCGATTTACAGCGATTAGATGGGATTCCTTCGGTTCAGCTTGATACCGAGCACAGAGACAGGTAGCATACATGATGTCTGGTCTACTCGCTGTAAGATACAGCAGAGACCCAATCATTCCTCGATAGGCAGTGACATTTACTGGTTTCCCATTGGGATCCTTGTTTAACGTCAGAGGAGGCGCCATAGGAGTCTTCATCGCTGAGCATTGATTCATGTCAAATTTATTCAGCATGTCTTTAACATATTTGCTTTGACAAATAAAAATTCCTTTGTCAGATTGCTTAATCTGCAAGCCTAGAAAATATGTTAGTTCACCCATCATACTCATTTTATATTGTTTTTGCATTCTTGCAGCGAAACGAGTGCATAATTTGGGTCTTGTGGAACCAAAGATAATGTCATCAACATATATCTGAGCGAGAATTGTATGACCTTTATATTTTCTTAAAAACAGAGTTTGGTCAATTTTTCCACGAACAAATTTTTCTTTAAGAAGAAATTTAGAGAGGGTGTCATACCACGCTCTAGGAGCTTGTTTTAACCCGTAAAGAGCTTTTTCAAGTTTAAAAACGTAGCCAGGGTGGTTAGGGTCTGAGAAACCAGAGGGTTGTTCA
Organism: Silybum marianum; assembly: GCA_036898165.1. Classification (NCBI taxonomy): domain Eukaryota; kingdom Viridiplantae; phylum Streptophyta; class Magnoliopsida; order Asterales; family Asteraceae; genus Silybum; species Silybum marianum. The sequence continues at coordinate 12,504,533 of CM072538.1, read as the reverse complement.
ACATAAACTTCCTCGCTGAGTTTTCCATTTAGAAAAGCACTTTTAACATCCATTTGAAAAACTTTGAAGTCTTTATGGGCAGCATAAGCTAAAAAGAGTCTTATGGCTTCTAAACGAGCTACAGGGGCAAAGGTTTCATCATAATCAATTCCTTCTTCTTGTCTATAACCTTGAGCAACAAGTCTAGCCTTATTGCGAATTATAGTCCCGTTTTCATCTAGCTTATTTCTGAAAACCCATTTGGTTCCTATGATGGTTTTATCAGAAGGTCTAGGAACAAGATTCCAAACTTTATTTCTATGAAATTCAGTCAGTTCTTCTTGCATAGCTGAAACCCAGCTAGGGTCAGAGATAGCTTGATCTATCTTCTTAGGTTCAGAGAGAGAAATGAAGTTCACATAAAGACAGATATTACTGTACCTCTACGTGTTTTGATACTGCGGTGGGGTCGCCAATAATCGATTTATTGGATGATTTGCGATCCATCGAGCCGGTGGTTGAGGAGAAAGATCAACGAGCGAGATTCGGGGACTCGTTCTTCGGATTACGGAATAGGATTTGTTTCGACAGTGTACTTCATTTAGAATCAATTCGGGGGGATTGATTTTCAGAGGAGGTTTGGTTATTCACAGAGGAATTTCCTAGAGATGAATCAGTGGCAGGAATCTGATTTAAAGGAGTAACATTTATCCCTGAAGATGGATTATTGTTACTTCTTGAGTTTACAGGGATTTCATCATCACATGCATCAGCTGGAGTTTGATTGCTGAAGTATGTTTCAAGTTTCCCATAATGAGATTCCATCCAAGCATTCAATTCTTCATCATCATCAAGATTATGAGAAGGATGAATGGGACGAGATTCATCAAAGTTGACATGCATAGATTCTTCAACGTGTTGTCTTCTTTTGCTGAATACTCTGAAAGACTTGGACACAGAGGAGTATCCAAGAAATATACCATCATCAGCTTTAGGATCGAATTTACCCAAATGATCTCTGTCATTCAGAATGTAACACGTACATCCAAAAATGTGAAGATATTTCAGAGTGGGTCTTCTCCCATGAAATAATTCATAGGAAGTTTTTTTTGAATCGCTTAACAATCAGGGACCGATTCTGAGTAAAACATGCTGTATTGACAGCCTCAGCCCAGAATTGAGTTGGAAGACGTGATTCACTGAGCATTGAGCGAGCTGCTTCGATTATAGTTCGATTTCTTCTTTCAGCAACACCGTTTTGCTGAGGAGTTCTTACTGATGAGAAGTTGTGAGATATGCCTTTTTCTTCAAAAAAACTAACCAAGTACTATTTTTGAATTCAGTACCATGATCACTTCTTATGGAGCGAACAAGTAAGGAGTTTAGCACTTCCATTCTTTTGATAAAGGAAATTATCATTTCAGGGGTATCACTTTTGGATCGAAGGAAGAACACCCATGTGTATCTGGAGTATTCATCAACAATCACTAAAGTGTATTTCTTTCCAGAGATTGATTGGACATTGACAGGTCCAAAAAGATCCATGTGGAGTGGCGAAGAGGAGTGGTCACTGAAGAAACTTGTTTTGATCTGAAGGAGGCTTTTGTCAGCTTTCCCTTTTCACAAGCTGAACAAAGAGATTCCTTTGTAAAAGTGTGATTAGGGAGGTCTCTGACTAAGGCTTTTGGAGACAACTCATTAATTGTCTTAAAGTTGAGATGAGAAAGTTTTTTATGCCATAACCAGTTTATGTCAGTGGATGCTTTAGAGATAAAGCACATGTTCTCAGAGTGAGAACTATTCATGTTTATGACGTATACATTTTCAACTCTTTTGCCAGAGAGGGCAAGCTTATCATTTCGTCAGTGACAGCACATCTATTCTTCAGGAATAGAACTTTGAAGTCTTTGTCACACAACTGACTAACGCTCAAGAGATTGTGCTTTAGTCCCTCAACGTAAGCGACACGAGAGAAAGATGTGGCTCCGTTAGACATAATTCCATAACCTTTAGTGTATCCTTTGCCATTTCCACCAAAGGTCACTGATGGACCAACTTCTTCTTTGTAGTCAGAGAGCAGAGATTTTCTGCCTGTCATATGCCTCGAGCATCCGCTATCAAGATACCAGATACCTTTGGCACTCTGCATACAACAAAAGATTAATTGTTTAAAGGTACCCATATTACTATGGGTCTGGCAGTTAGATACAGGATTGGCGGAAGTACTACTAGCTGAAGAACTCTCTTCAGTGGATATCTTCACCTTAGTTGGTTTGGCAACTTTGGTGGATTTCACTCTTGCTGATTTATCAGCTTGAGCTACTTTCTTTCCATGAGCTAGTTTATCAGCTCTAGTAACATTTGGACACTTGCTTGCAATGTGTGTTGTTTCACCACAGTGAAAGCATTTTCTATATTTAAAAGGTTTGGAGTTAAGAGAGGGAACAGGAAGTTTCTCAGGGATAGGTCCAAGAATTCCTTTATCCATGGTCCTTGGAGGTATTACGACCTTTTCAGGGGTAGGAGTGAGATCGATTTTAATCTTGGGAGTTGGTCTTTGAGAATAATCAGGGACCTTCTTCCCAGATTTAGAAATCTTCTCTGAGGACTTCTTGTTCTTTTCTAGAGATTTCTTATTCTTAGGAACATGGTCAAGAACCTTGTTCTTGATCATTTTCTTAGAATGATCCTCATGAGGCTTCTCTTTAGAGGAAGTGGAAGAAGAGGTTGTAGAGGAAGGATCAGGGATAGAAGAGATAAACATTCCAAATTTGAGCATGGAACGATCATTATCCGATTCTTCCTTTTCAGGGTTATAGCCTAACCCACTTCTCACTTTCATAGGTATTTGGGCATTGATAATCTCATTAGTTTTATCGGAAGCCTTACACCATCCTTCGATGGTTGCCTTTTCAGACTTGAGATCAGCAATAGCCTTTTCCCTATCAGCGATAGCTTGTTGTTTCTCAATGCTTATTGTTTGATTTGCAAAAACTTGGTCTTTGAGAGAATCCTCAAGTTTGGAAAGTTCTTTGATTCTTATGTGGCAATTTTTTAATTGTTCAGATAAGTCAGTGTTAATTTTCTCAGCTTTTATCTTTCCATTCAAAGCGTTGTAAAAATCAACAGTCATTGCATCGAGAGCCGACAAGTTATCTTTTTCAGAGAGAAAGGAGTCAGAGGGAATGTTTACCTGAGTAGACGAAGACTCAGAGGAAGAAGTTTCAGAGACTTCTTCAGCATCCTCTATTCTTGCCATTAGACAGAGAAAGGCAAGATCTTCTTCATCTGAACCAGACTCTTCAGAGGTCTTGGCCCAGTCATCTTCAACACCCCAGTCAACTTCTTCAGCAACAAGGCCTTTGCCTTTTTGCTGGTTTTTCTTCATATCTCTGTATTTGTTTTTCATTTTCAAATACTTCTCCTGTTTATCAGAGGTATGAGAGGTAGTGGGAGCAGCAACTTTCTTCGACCTGCATTCACTTGCAAAATGGCCCTTTTTCTGACAATTGAAACAGATCGCTGATGCTTTTTCAGCAGGCAACGTTTTCTGTTTTTCAGAGTCAGAGAGGTTAGAAGATTTTCGAAAATTGCTCTTTCTAGCAAATCTTTTAAAGTTGTTGGTTAAAAGGGCTAGAGAGTTATCAAACTCAGAGATGTCAGCATCATTGAGTTGATCCTCTGAATCAGTTTGACCTAATTTAGTAATGGAGGTTATAGTGGAAGAAAAACCATTTTTAGAAGAAGTTCCCTCAGAAGTCACAAGTGCTAGAGAAGTACTTTTAGCACCTTTGAGTTCATTAATAAGGTTCTTTCTTAAAAGCTGGGATTGTTCCTCATTTAAGAGCATCCCATATAATGCACTTAAGGACAAGGTTTCAAGATTCTTTGACAGTTTTATACATGTAGTGTACACTGCCCATTGATCAGGGAGTGCCTCCATGAACTTTGTCAGAATTTCAGCGTTTGAATACACTCTGTCAACTGATTTGAGATCGATCAGTAGACAGTTGAACCGCTGGTGAATTTGAGAAAGAGATTCACCTTTTTGATACATAAAGCTCTCATATTTTCTTACAAGGTTTATGCATCTAGTAACTTTAACCTCAGAAGTTCCTTCATATTGGATACATAAAGTATCCCACATGGCTTTTGAAGTCCTCATTTTCATGACGGAATGATAGACTTCATCAGGTAAAGCCATTGCTATTATGGATCTAGCTTTAGAGTCAATAGCAATTTCTTTCTTGTCTTCTTCAGTCCATCTGTTAGGAGTTTTAACAATACTCCTTTCAGGGATGGCTGCAGTAGTAGTGGTGGCAGGAACACTAGCCACTATAGTTGTTGGAACGAATGGTCCATTTTCCAGATAGTAGGGAATCTTTGGATCAGATCCCTCTAGAAATAGAGACATTCTTTCCTTCCATAATGGAAAGTTATCATGGCTGAACCTTAGAGGTTTAGCTAAAGATCCATTATCATTGTAGTTTGTATTAGGGTTTGTCATTTTAAAATTATTATATTAAGAAAAATATTTTAAAGAAAAAGAAGACGACACTGCTCTGATACCACTTGTTGGTCCCAATAAGGATCTACAAGAGTTAGATACAAGTAAACAGTTTGTAGAAGGGGGGGGGGGTGGTTGAATACAAACACACGAATTTTGGTTTTTAAATGAGTTTATTTGAAATAAACAAATTTACAGTTACAAGCGGAATTAGAACAAGTTAAAAACCTATTCTATTGTAACTAAGGAAACACGCAGTTTGATGCACAAGAAGATGAAAGAAAGAAATGCAGAAGGTAGAGGCTAGAAGAAAAGCATGCATGAATATGAAGAAGATATCTTCATCTATTTATACCCGCTTGCATTTAATGCAAGACAAAAGGTACATGCCACGTGTCAAGCTTGGATGGGAAGCTTGTCCTTGTAAATAAGACAACCATGCTTTTGGCCGAATATGAACAGTACCGTATCAAATATGATGGGGACATAAGAGACAAGTCGTACGTCCTTTTCTGACATGGTTCTAGGTTTGACTTTTGTGCATCGAGGATAAGATCAAACTTTAATCTTGCAGAGGAAGCTTCATTTGATCGCTGACACTGAATGTTCAAGGATGAAGTTCAGTGTTGCTGAGACTTCACAAGACTTCACACTTTGAGTAGATAATCGCTGCTATCGCTGAACCGCTTCAGGTCACTTAGCTGATTATCTCTTTCTTCAGCTTTGGTCTTCGGCTGACCATTTGAATGGTCTTCTGGTGTGATAGCTGATCTTCAGGTCTTCAGAGATAAGCTTGTTGATCCTTGATCTTCAGCAATCGCTGATAGCAATCAGCGTATGCTATTGCTGAATTTGAACAGAAGTTTATCTAAGGAATTTCACTAAGTATAGTAAAGGAATCATATTCAAATCACTGAGAGGAGTTATGATCAACAATTTTTGCTATAGTTTCGTATTTCAAAGCTCTTTAAGATGGTAACTATGAGGATTAAAGTTTACTTGATGATTTGGGGGGTTCCTAGAAGTTGAAAGGTACGATCACCTCTTCGAAATCTTGAATCTAGGGTTTGAGTTTTTGCACCAACAACTCTCATTCTCTCTTGGGTTTGTTTTTGTATGTTTTGGATGTTATGTAGGTGTTCTTTAAAGGATTACACCATGGATCTAGAGGTGTAGCTCCAGGATCTAAAGTCTTCACTGAATTGAACTCGGTATTGGGGTAAAACCTAGATTTAGCTTAAATCTAGCAAGGTGAGTTCAAGTTAATTTGTGAAAACTATGTACATGCCAAAGATGTCCATTTTGAAGTATTAACATGTTTTAATTGCTATTTGTCAAATGTGTGAGTACTTGGATAAGTTTGCATATTTGGTATAAAAGAATTTATAAACCTTGTAAGAGGCTTATACTTGGGTTTCAGAAATTTTGTCAAGTAAATTATAAGTGTGGGTTGTTTGGGTGCACTAATCTTTAAATGAAAACCATTTGGTTGTTTTCGCATCTTTGGAGCATTGGATTTATAAATCATTGGAAACTATATGTTATTGCATTATTAGCCCTTTTGGAAATACATGAATATGATTTCATTGGAAAGTGGTTCGTCTCAACTAACGTTTCGAGTAATTATATAAGTGTTGAGTTATAGAGCTTTTGCTCAGTTTGAACTAAAATGAGTTTCATGGACATTTGTCCGGTTTTAATGGTCAAATGTCGAGCTTTGGGAATTAAATGCATTTATAGCATATATACTTGATATATTACATGTATTGAGTGCATTGGTCATTCATGATTGGAGTCATGTAATTTAGATCGAGTTGCTTTGGATCAATAGGTACGTTGTATTTTTAAGCTAAATACCTGGATAGGGTTGATGCTATGGTTAAGTTAGGCTAAATACCTGGATAAGGTTGATGCTATGGTTAAGTTATGCTAAATACCTGGATAGGTTTGATGCTATGGTTAACTTGCGCTAAATACCTGGATAGGGTTGATGCTATGGTTAAGTTGGGCTAAATACGTGGATAGGGTTGATGCTATCGTTAAGTTGGGTTAAATACCTGGATAGGGTTGACGCTATTGATGCTAAGTGATGTTTGCCTAAATACCTTGATAGGGTTGATGCTATATGATAATGTTAGGCTAAATACCTTGATAGGGTTGATGCTCTCTGTTGATGCTATATGATGATTTTTGGCTAAATACCTGGATAGGGTTGATGCTATAAAATAAAGTGTGGCTAAGTACCCGGTTAGGGTTGATACTATATATATATGTTTGAATTAAAGCTACACCCATCATTCATGAAATTTATACTCTTTAATCGTTACCTGTTTGTTCTCACTGGGCGTAAGCCTAACACTTGTTCTTAAATGCCATGTTTAGCAGGAGATCGTGTTATCGGGGCTCCTTAGAGCGGAGTCATGTGCATCAGGTTATCGTTGGGGTTGGTACTAGCGACACGTGTGGATTTGAATGCTAGGAAGTGGCATGATAAAGATTAGGCTCTTGGTGATGTTTTTCGCATTCAGAGTTAGCGACTCTTTTGGGATTAGAACACCCGATTGTTATTATATCTTTGTATAAGACTTGACCAATCTGTTACGGTTGTTTTATAGAATTGTTATTTGAGGAACTTTAAGTATCGAATTATAGGAAGTGATTTATCATTCAATTGATGTAATATTGAAAAATTTAAATTAGTCGCTCTTTCCAAATTTGAGGGTGTTACAGGTTGGTATCAGAGCATAAGTTTGAGAGATTTAGGTATTGATTTAGATGCCTAGACTCAAACTAGCGTATTGATTAAGTGATCAGATGTAAGATTTCACAATTAGACACTTTAAGATAGGATGTTTGGAAGTTAATAGATGCACTAGAATCGAGAGTCATGATGATGGTAACAAGGATCCGCATGTGAGGTAAATTTATATTATCATTCGGCCGGTGATAATATGAATTTACAGTTACGTGTGTGTGCTTGAGACGCACTGTCGTGATGATCGATGGGGTAATGAATTTGTTCTTATGGAAGAGACCGTAGAAAAAGTTGATGATTGTAGCAATGTCACTTTGAATGACATATAAGTACGGTGAATACCTTAAGCCGACCATTTTGGGTCAAAAATAATGGTTAGTTATGTACCATAAGCTTGTTGAATCAACTTAATTTCAAGGAGAATTGTAAGTCAATGGATCTAATTGTGGATGCAAGTATTAGAATGAAGCTTTCCAATGTCGGTCTAGTGATTGGTAGACTTGGCGGTTGTGGTTCTAAGACTTTGGGTTCCGACCGGATACATGCACGACATTTGTTTTAGAAAATAAACTGCAAAATTTATTTCGGATTTGTCAAAAGAGTTATTATATTGAAAAATGTTTTTGGGGCACACTCAAGAGTGTGGCCATATCTTGTGAATTGTTAAATCGTTTTAGTTGCATGACAAATGCATACTTATTCACTAAAATTTAATTCGTACTATCTTGCTAGAATCGCAAATTTTGAAATTTATATCTCAAGAGAGTTTAAATTTGAAACTAACATAAATTGTTTCGTTGTTTCCTAGAAACGTACACATATCGTTTTTACGAGTTTTGAGGAGTTATTTGGTGTGCGTGGGTTTTGGGTCAAGATCGAAATGCATGAACTATCGTACCTCCTACGGTTGTTTATGAGTTTCATTTGAATTTTGGGTGCGTACTATTCATGAGTCAATTTTGAGATTTTGGAATTTTTGGATTCGTGTTAGTGTCTGTTTTGGGGTATGAGAGTTTATTGAAAATTTTATTTCGCATCATCTATTTTGGGTATAAAAATTTTGAAATCGTCAAAAATATAAAGTTCCCATCTGTATCATTTTAATTTTATGGGAACCATTTGTTGCATAGAGTTTGCATACATTCTACTTGTAGAATCTTAAATTTATGTAGCCAGCATATTAGAAAAGTGTAAGCCTTTATTAATTGGTTTCAAATTTGAAATCCAAATCAAATTGATTTCATGATATGACCAAGATGCATCATATAACGTTTGGATAGTTTTGAGAAAGTAAACTGATGCATGCTAGTATTGTTGAGAAACTTTATTTCGTGCCTTCTTATGGCTAAAAGAAGAAAACATTTGAAGAATTTGGCACAAACATTTCATAGCACACTATTTTGGTGCATGAATTTATTTTACATACATGACATGAATCAGCGTGTGTCAAGACTACCATGGTTCATTTTAAAAGTTTACTAATTCTATTCTCATTTTCGTCATTATTAGTTTGAATAATGAGCACATAGCTTTTAAATGATTTGCATACTGACATATGTAGTCACTTTTAACAGTTACCTGATTTTGGTAAAAAAAAATATAGAGACAAGTGTAAAATGATTATAAAGATTTTATGTTTGTTAAATCTTAGATAAATGAAATTGGGATATTTGTTCAATCTTATAATTGTAAACCTTGAACTCATTAGGAAACCTTGGATGTAAACGTCATGTTGTGGTGAGCATTGCATATGTGGGACTTTGAGTTTTCTTAAATTTAAGTAATGATTGCATGGCTTGTGGATGGCTTTGAGTTTTGGGAATTTGGTTTGAACGATCGGTGTATATAGGAGCTTTTAGAAGCATTAGACTTTAAAGCATTCCGGGTTATTTTATGCGATGGTCTTTTGGTTTCATCAACCTTCGGGTCGAAGTTTATGGGATTGATTGCTTCAAGGAGTTACCTGTTGGTGTTAGCGGTTGCATGAAAATGATGTTTTTCATCTTGGTGAGTTTAGTCAATGGGGACGATTTGTTGGGTTGTCCATTGGGGAGTATGGCTTTGATGCTTCAACGCGATTGGAAAGAATCACGGGATCAAGTACTAGAGTGTGGTAATTATGGGATTCGACTTCTCATATTAAGTGTCAACTTTAAGATGACCGTGTTGGTCGATGCATACTTGTGGTACTGGCCTTTCACAAAATTAGGTGTAAACTTCTGCATTTCTTGAGGTCAAGAATCATTGATGTATTTGGGGTACCTAAATTGAATCCTAGTAAGTGTTTGAAAGCTTTATGCGGTGAACTAGAGGAAAATAGATTATAGATTATAGTGATGTTTGATAAAGATCACTTGAGTTGCTAAGGAAGTCTGATAGTTCTTTGGGGATTGACATGATTTGTGTCATTCTAGTTTTTGGTTTTCGATTGAGTTGATCTGGACTAAACTAGTGAATAGTGTTTCGTCATGGAAATAACGGTAAATCTTCTATGGTAATGGTTATTGGAGAGAGTTAGTGCAAATGTTAAGGTAGACCTTAAGCGGGAAATGTTATTAGAGAAATAAGGATTAGTTGAAGTTAAACTATCGCTCGATAGCGGTCTTTTCATAATTGTGTATCTGGGATTCCTTTTCCATCCGGGTAAGTCGTCATAATAGTGGGTAATCTGGTTCAAAGGGAAGGTGTTCGGTTATAGTCGGTCGAGCTTTTGGAAAAAGATGCCGAAAGGTAGAATGTAAGGAAGAAGAACACCTCAGTTTGATAGAGGTTGCTATGAAATTTAAGAGTAAATTCGTTTTGGGCATCATTTGTGGAAGCGAGCCATTGAGGTCGTTAGTCATCCTTCAGGTAGTAGGAGTCACCTAAGGTTGGGAGGCATCTAAGACTTTATAAGTGGAGGAGTCAATATAAAGGAAAGTTAGGAGTAACTTAGAGTTTTGAAATGCTAGTCATTATCCTATTGGTGAAAGATAAATGACGAGTCGTCTACCGGGTTGTGCTCCGAATGGTGTGGCATTCGTGAAACATCTAATGCCCCTCTTTTGGGGTCAGTTGAGTGTTCGACAGTGCTAGATTTCAAGGACGAAATCTTTTATAAGGTTGGGAGGATTGTAACACCCTGATTTTCGTCTATATTGAAGAAAGTGTTGAATCGAGCGATTTAATAACCAAATGATAATTTTAGACTTTGAGCAGTGGTGCCATATGGGAGTGACATCTGTCACTATAGCACCGATGTTACTTAGAGTATGTTCATCTCGACTATTGTGCCATGCGGTTACGACGTCTGTCACAATAACACCGGCGGTACCAAATGGTTGGTGGGCCCAACAACTGTGCCATGCTATAGTGACAATGGCATAATGTATCATCCGGTTCTTTGGTAAAGTGGAATAACGGGTCCTCTTTGTGTTCCACTCTTGGGATCAATGAAATAAGTATTTTGAAGTTAATTATATTGGGTTTCATCTACAAGGCGAGAAACGGAATCAAAATGGGTGAAAAGTAAGAAAAACACCTCAAAAACGGCCCAGGCTATGTCACAATCGCCTGTCACAATCGCCCCGAATGTATCGAGACTTGGAAGATGAATTAGACTGATTTTCGACACGGGCTATTGTGCCCGGCGATGGTAACATGGCACAATCGCCTCCTGTCACAATCGCCAACGGCCTCCAGGGGGTTAAATTCGGGATCTTATTCATTTGGCCATAACTTCTTCATCACAACTCCGATTTAGGCGATTATTTTTGCACCAGTTTCGTATTTCAGAGCTCTTTAAGATGGTAACCATGAGAATTAAAGTTTACATGATGATTTGGGGGTTTCTAGAAGTTGAAAGGTACGATCACCTCTACGAAATCTTGAATCTAGGGTTTGAGTTTTTGCACAAACAACTCTCATTCTCTCTTGGGTTTGTTTTTGTATGTTTTGGAAGTTATGTAGGTGTTCTTTAAAGGATTACACCATGGATCTAGAGGTGTAGCTCCAGGATCTAAAGTCTTCACCGAATGGAACTCGGTATTGAGGTAAAACCTAGATTTAGCTTAAATCTAGCAAAGTGAGTTCAAGTTAATTTGTGAAAACTATGTACATGCCAAAGATGTCCATTTTGAAGTACTAACATGTTTTACTTGCTATTTGTCAAATGTGTGAGTATTTGGATAAGTTTGCATATTTGGTATAAAAGGATTTATAAACCTTGTAAGAGGCTTATAATTGGGTTTTAGACATTTTGTCAAATAAATTATAAGTGTGGGTTGTTTGGGTGCACTATTCTTTAAATGAAAACCATTTGGTTTTTTTTTCATTTTTGGAACATTGGATTTATAAATCATTGGAAAATACATGTTATTGCATTATTAGCCCTTTTGGAAATACATGAATATGATTTCACTGGAAAGTGGTTCGTCTCAACTAATGTTTCGAGTAATTACATAAGTGTTGAGTTATAGAGTATTTGCTCAGTTTGAACTAAAATGAGTTTCATGGACATTTGTCCGGTTTAAATGGTCAAATGTCAAGCTTTGGGAATTAAATGCATTTATAGCATATATACTTGATATATTACATGCGTTGGGTGCGTTGGTCATTCATGATTGGAGTCATATAATTTAGATCGAGTTGCTTTGGATCCATAGGTACGTTGTGTTTTTAAGCTAAATACTTGGATAGTATTGATGCTATGGTTAAGTTGGGCTAAATACCTGGATAGGGTTGATGCTATGGTTAAGTTGGGCTAAATACCTGGATAGGGTTGATGTTATGGTTAAGTTAGGCTAAATACCTGGATAGGGTTGACGCTATTGATGCTAAGAATGATGTTTGGCTAAATACCTAGATAGGGTTGATGCTATATGATATTGCTGGCTAAATACCTGGATGGGTTGATGCTATAAAATAAAGCGTGGCTAAGTACCCGGTTAGGGTTGATACTATATATACATGTTTGAATTAAAGCTACACCCATCATTCATGAAATTTATACGCTTTAATCGTTACCTGTTTGTTCTCACTAGGCGTAACCCTTACACTTGTTCTTAAATGTCATGTTTAGCAGGTGATCGTGTTATCGGGGATCCTTAGAGCGTAGTCATGTGCATCAGGTTATCGTTGAGGTTGGTACAAGCGACACGTGTGGATTTGAATGCTAGGAAGTGGCACGATAAAGATTAGACTCTTGGTGATGTTTTCTGCATTCGGAGTTAGCGACTCTTTTGGGATTAGAACACCCGATTGTAATTATGTCTTAGTATAAAACTTGGCCAATCTGTTATGGTTGTTTTATAGAATTGTTATTTGAGGAATTTTAAGTATCGAATTATAGGAAGTGATTTTTCCTTCAATTGATTTAGTATTGAAAATTTTAAATTAGTCGCTTTTTCCAAATTTGAGGGTGTTACAGTGATAGTCCTATCTGGATCAGATAACGATGAATCTAACAACAAATAACAAGAACATAATCAATATATCTCAAATAATCATATGTCATATATGTTTCCCTCTCTACAATCTATTACAAGATTCTCAATTGTAAGAACAAACTATCAAAATACATTGAACATATGTATTTATACCCCTGACTAATATTGGTTAAAAAAAATACTACATTTAGCCTTAGTTCCCCCTAGTGAAATTTTCCAAGGGACCCCATCTTGCCGCCGATTGAAAAAAAAACACTAAAAAAGTCTCTTGAAATCAATAAAAATACTGAAAAAATCCTTCGAAATCGACAAAAACACTAAGAAAATCTCTCAAAATGGTCAAAAACACTAAGAAAATCCGTTGAAATCAACTAAAAATCTTTCGAAACACGTGGGGTGACTTTACGCCCTTTAGTCTACCTTAATGGGACCTAGTGTACGAAAATTCTAGATTCGCCACTGACCATAGGATACTACAAATGGTAGGGACATCTAAATCTAGTCTTACAGAAAGATTTATTAGTGTAATCTTTCAAATTTCAGTCATTTAGAGTATGGTCGTCTCGACTATTGTACCATGCGATTATGACATTTGTCACAATAGCACCGGTGGTACCAAGTGGTTGGTGGTCCCAACAGTTGTGCCATGCTAGTGACGATGGCACAATGTATTAACCGGGTCTTTGGTAAAGCGAAATCCCGAGTTATCTTTGTGTCCCACTCTTAGAATTAATGAAATGAGTATTTTTGAAGTTAATTATATTAGGTATCATCTACTAGACGAGAAACGGGTGAAAAGTAGGAAAAACACCTCGGTACAGCTCATGGTATAGGGACAGTGTCACAATAGCAGGGCAGGGTCGCTAGATGGGGAAAGGGGCCCTCGGTACATAGCGGGCGATTGTGCCATGCTATACTGACATGGCACAGTCGCGGACGACATCCAGTGCTTAAAAATCGGGTCTCTCTTCATTTGGCCATAACTTCTTCATCACAGCTCCGTTTTGAGCGATTCAAGTTGCCACGGTTTCGTATTTCAGAGCTCTTCAAGATGGGAGAAATGAGGATTGGAGATACCTCAAATAGATGTGGTTCCCTTAAGTCGAAAGGTGAGATTTTAGGGTTTTTACACCATATCTAGGGTTTGGTTCTCTGATTTTGATTTGGGTTTGATTTTGGTGTATGTTGGGTTTGTTTATGATCTAGATGAAGGTTTTATAGATGGAAGGTTGTGGATATGAAGTTTCATCTAATAAAGCTCGGTATTGGGGTAAAACCTAGATTTAGCCTAAATATAGCAAGGTGAGTTCAAGATACTTTGTGAAGTATTAACATGTTTTACTTGTTATTTATCAAATGTGTAAGTAGTTGGTTAAGTTTGCACATTTGGTATAAAAGAGTTTATAAATCATGTAAGAGGCTTACTTGAGTTTTAGACATTTTGACGAATAGAGTTTAAGTTGAGTTATTTGGGTGCATTATCTTTTAAATGAAAACCATTTGGTTGTATTGCATCTTTAGAGTATTTGATTTATAAATCGTTGGAAAATACATGTTATCGCATTATGAGGCATTTTGGAAATATATGAATATGATTTCATTTAGAAAATGGTTCATCTCAACCAGTGTTTTGAGTAATTACGTTAGCGTTGAGTTATAGAGCTTTTGCTTGGTTTTGACTAAAATGAGTCTCGTGGACATTTGTCCGATTTAAATGACGATGTGTCTTGGGTGCGTTAGTCATTCGTGTAGCGTCGTGTAACTTTATGATTTCTAACTTTGAGAAATAATTGATTAACGGGAAATAATATTTTGAGCAAAGAATTAGTGTTGGGAAATTATCAATATGTATTGTTTGATGTATTTGATTTATAGAATAGAATGTAATAGATCCATAGGCATATAAGTTGGTCTTAAAATAGGTATTTCGTCCTTTTTTGGTCAACGTAAGAGATCAACTCAGGTCGTACTTGCTTGTATGATTGGTTGCTGCCATTAAGCCATTGATCCTTACGTCGCTAATTGGAATCAACTCAAGCCATACTTGCTTGTATGATTGGTTGCTGCTATTAAGCCATTGATCCTTAGCATGAGCTCTTGCCTAGGACCTTCGGAGTTCATATTTGCTTGTGTGATGGGTTTCTGCCTACATCCCTTGGTCCTAGAAAGAACTCTTAACGATTAAAAGTGGCTTACTTAGGTGTTCCGTCATTATGAATGGTAAATCGGGTTTCCCCCGTTATCTTCGGATATTTTTCACCTTTCAAGGGTAAGTGTGAGTTAACAGTTTATAAAACTTGGTTAAAACTACGTTTTCTATCCCCACGTTTATAACTTTATTTATGGTCGTGTGAGCATTGGGTTTGGTATCATGTTAAATGAGTATTTCTATTTAAAGTTTTCACTTCTGATGTCATTTTGGTCTAAAGTTTTTATTATGGAAATAATGAATTTGGGAAAGATGTTGTATTTATAATGAAGTCGTCTCATTTGAGAAATTATCCTTTATCAAGCAAATCTTTTGATTTCAATCAATTATAAATGTGTTATAAACTCTTGAGCTCACTAGACGTTAAGACTAACCATTTTCTTTGTCGGCATGTGCATCAGGTTATCGTTGGGGTTGGTACTAGCGACACATGTAGACTTGAGTGTTAGGGAGTAGCACGTTAAAGATCTAGCTTTGGTGACGTTTTCCACATTTGGAGATAGCAACGTTTTTGGGTTCAGTAACACCCGACCGTAATCAAGTCTTAGTAGAAGACTTTATATATCTTGCGTATATGTTTTATAGAATTGTTGTTTGAGGAACTTCAAGTATTGATTTATAGGAAGTGATTATTCTTTGAATTGATGTAATATTGAAAATTTTAATTTAGTCGCTCTTTCCAATTTTGAGGGTGTTACACATATGCAATCAACGGTTCGATGATATTTACAAAAAACTGATTTGAACGAAATCACTCATACCCTTTTCGAATCGGAGCACTTGTTACGAACGTCGACCTTACCTGGGTGATAAGGGGATCCTTCACAATATCCCAAAATTTACCACTTGTTGACACCCACGTCGAAACTTAAACTTCGACAATCAAAGTCTCTTCAATGAAATGACTTCCACTCAAGGACTACCTTGACCTTCTTACCAAAATTCTCCAATATTCACTATCATACAAGATTTGTCGTCCCTTCCATGACGAAGCTCTTATTCACTAATTCGGTCCAGTTTAACGTAACCGTAAAACAAAAATCCAAACTTTCACAAAACACGCTAAACTGCAAAGAACTCTCAAACTTTCTTAGTAACACCATTGGTCAAATCCATTCATCACTGGCGACCAAATCTAATCTCTTCAAATTTACCACTTATAACTTGCAAAAGTTTACTGGGATTCAATTGAAGCAACACAAGTACTCTTATAGTCCTTGACCTCGAAACCAATAGTTGACTCATAAGATCGTAAAATAATCGTACCACAAAATATTCCTCATTCATCGAGACCCATCAAAACGTTGCACCACTAACATTCAAAATGATGCCGCCCTGACTCACCCAACAAAACATATTCAGCCAGAAGCAAGTAATCATACAAGACTTTAACCCGATGATCGTTGAAACGAAAGGTCATTACTTAGATAGTTAGATGATACATAAATCTAATACCTTAATTGATCATACGTGAAACGGCCCTTTTAGGGAGAACCCTAAAATCCAAAACGAACATAAGTCGGATCATCTGACCATTCAATTCTCAAAGACTCCTCTATTCCTTAATTACCACTCCTTTCATAAAAGGTTTACCTTTAATCTAACGAGTTCAAGATTTTTGAAATATAAGACTCAATAAGTGTGCTAATTTATAAATCCAAAAGATTTGCCAAATTTGAAATCTGTATAATCATTTCACGCATACATAAAAATTCTTACCATAACTAGGTAATCGTGCAAAGTAGCTACAAATATCATGCATATAAAATCGTCTTGAAAGCTATTTGATCAGTACTCAACCAATAATGACAATAACTAAAATACGCTTAATAGGTTTCTCAAATGGAGAGCTATAGTCCTATCATGCATTTATTTATGTCAAGTATGTAAAATAAGTTCATGCACTAAAATAATGTGCAACAAAATGTTTGTACCAATTTTCTTTCAAAAATCCCACTTTTAACTGTAAGACGGCATGGAGTAAAATTCTCCAACAAGAATAGCATGCATCGTTTTATTTTATCAAAACTAGTAAAACAATATATGCATGCGCTTTGGTTATACCAAGAAACCAATTTGGTTTGAACTCAAACCTAAAGCCAAATAATAATGCGTGTGCGCCTTTCTACAATGTTGGCTATATAACATAAAGAAAGTTACAACTAAAACGTATGCAAACTCTATTAATAAACGATTCCCATAAAAATTAAAATAACAAAGAGAGAAACTTTATAATTGGACACCGTCAAAATCTTTATGCAAAAATAAATGATGCGAAATCAAATTCCCAATAAATCCTCATACACAACACGGACAATAAAGCGAATCCATAAAACTTCAAAAATCTCATTATTGAGTCATGAATATTACACACCCAAAATTCCAATGAAGTTTGTAAGACCCTGTAGGAGGTACGGTAGTTCATGCATTTCAATCTTGACCCAAAATTCACGTACACTAAATAATTTCTCAAAATCTGTAAAAACGTTATTTGTATGTTTCTCGGGAAGGTAAACAAAACAATTTATATATGTTAGTTTCAAATTCAAACTCTCTTAAGATATGTACCTCAAAACTTGTGATTCTAGCAAAAACGTACGAAATAAATTCTTAATAAACATGTATGCATTTTTGATAACTCTATATTTTAGAGTTATTACATGCCTTTTATTACCATTTTATTTAGTCATTTGCAGCCATTTTGCTTTCTAAACCTCCCTTTTTGGTCTAAAATAATTGTTCAAGGCTTTTTGTGAGTGTTTTCATGTCTTGGAACCATTTATGACAATTTTACTTCAAAAATTGTATTTTCATCGGAACTGGTACCCGGAGTGACCACTCCGCCATTCAGATTCAGCCATTCGATTAAGCCAACTGCTGGAGGCCTTCTAGGTGCTGTATGGGAGACACAAAAGCTAGAAAGGTGGCTCACAAGTCCTACTTTATGCTGGATCTTGAGGAGGAGACAATAAAACATGCCATAAATGTTATTTTATTCTAAAGTAACCTTTTTGGTAAAAGGTGCTTTACCCCATGGTTTTTTATGCTTCTTCTTTGTGCAATGACTTTTGTGCAATTCCTTGTACTTGCCCTTGGCCTCCTATATAAAGGCTTCAAGGCATTCAATGCTAGAGAGGAATTAATTATTCATCATCCATTAGTTAGATAGAAGCTTTAATTTTGGAGAGAGAAAGTAGTTTAGCATTTATTTCAAGTAAGCTTTTAATTTTCTGTCTTTTAATTTCCAGAAACTAGTGTAATTTTACATTCAATAATTTATATTAACTGCAGTAATTTCATTTCCAGCTTTGTGTAGCAGTGTCGACGAAAGTGGGCACTGCAACTTTCCAGTTTAATTTTAGTTGTTTTTAGTATGGAGTCCTGCAATATATTAACTTCCATTTTCTACTCTTTTCTAATCATGAACTAAACTCTTTTTGAGATGTAGAAAATGAGAAGTACCCGGACTTTATGTAAAATTCTTGAGTAGTTTTTATATATATTTTTACCTCTTTTTGATTTGGTCGTTCATTGTTCGATAATGCCAATGATGCGGACAAGCTAATAACTTGAAAGTGTTTACTGTCTAGTTCGAGACCCAGACCTGGGCGGAACGTAGTGATACGAGCTTGGATGATGCTAGGGAATTTGAAAGAATTCTTTACATAGTAAGTTTTCACCATCTGGAGTAGGAGCAGCCATTTGGGCATTAAAAATATTTATGGCTTTTTGCTTACTGCGTAGACACCATCGAAAGTCGACCGAGTTCAGGAAACTTACTAACAAATCAAAGAAGGTTAACTATATATATAAAGCTTTAGTTAGAAAATATGCGGGTGCTAAATGAGCCGGCATTCTGGACAGAGAGTGACCACTGCTCCAGTGCAATGACCATTTTTGTAAGTCAAGTATTTAATATAAAATCCGGGGAAAATCACAACTACATCTCTCCTTTTAATTATAAGAACTTTGTAATTATTTTCACCAAACCAACTCAAAGAATTGTTTCCTCTCTAATCGAAACTTGTAAAAGGAATTTCATGAAAACAATAGTGTCTTGATTAAGTTCCAGTCCTTGAGCATATGATATTTGGTTCTTACCACTTTATTACTTGGTAAACGATCATAGTGACCAGTGTATACTTGCGCTATCCACTATGGACTGAGTTGCAAACCTCACTGCGATTACATATTTCGATATCACGTAATCACCGTACCAATTTTTCATGCAACTAAAACAAGTTAGCAAATTTTCAAGACATGGCTACACTCTTATATGTGCCGAAAACATTTTCCAAAATATTAACTTGGCGGGTACAAATTCTTTTCACAAACACGAAATAATTTTGCAATTTATTTTTTAAAATAAATGTCGTGCATGCATCCGGTCAGAACACAAAGCCTCAACCTACACTCGCCAAGTCTACCAAACACAAGACCAACATTGGAAAACTTAATATCTTAATACCATTATCCACAACTAGATCCATTGACCTACAAGTTTCTTCGCGAAATAAGGTTGATTTGACAAGATTATGGTTCATAACTAACCATTAATTTCGACTTCAAAACGATCGACATTACAAATTTTCCGTACTTAGCTGTCACCCAAAATAGCAATGCTACAAACACCAATTCTTTCAAAGGTTAACTCATGAGAACTCATTCACTACCCCATCGGTCATCACGACAATGCGACCCAAGCACACACACGTAACTGTAAATTCATATTATCACCGGCAAAATGATAATACAAATTTACCTCACATGTAGATCCTTGTTACCATCATCATGTTTCTCGATTTTAGTGCCTCTATTAACCTCAAAATATCCTATCTTAAAGTGTCTAGATGTGAAGTCTCACATCCGATCACTTAACAATATGTTAGTTTGAGTCTAGGCATCTAAATTCAATACCTAAATCTCTCAAAGTTATGCTCTGATACCAACTTATAACACCCTCAAATTTGAGAAGCGACTAATTTAAATTTTTTATCAATACAATAAATAAAGAATAAATCATTCTCTTATAAATCAAAACTTGAATTACCTCAATAAACATTCAAAATAAAACCTCGACAAGAGTTAGACCAAGTCTTATACAAAGACCTACATATGGTCGGGTGTTACTAAACCAATAAGTGTCGCTATCTCCGAATGAGGAAAACGTCACCAAAACTAGATCTTTAACGTGCTACTCTCTAGCACTCAAGTCAACATGTGGCGCTAGTACCAACCCCAACGGGAATCTGATGCACATGCTGACAAATAAAAATGGTTAGGCTCAACGCCTAGTGAATTCAAGAGCTTATAACATATTTGTAATCAGTAGAAATTGAAAGATTGGTTGATAAAATAATAATTTCTCGAATAGAAAGACTTCATTATAAAAGAAACATTTTTCCCAAAATCCACCATTTTTGTGATGAAATAACTTGAACCAAAATACCCATTTAACGAGAGGCCAAACCCAATACTCACACGACCAAGAATATAGCCATAAACATAAAGATAGAAAACATAGCTTTACCTAAATTTGATAAACCATTAACTCACGCTTACCCTTGGAAGGGTATAAAATATCCGAAGATAACGAAGGAGACCCGATTTATCATTTATAGTGACGGGACACATAAGTGAGCAACTTTTAAATGTTAAGCGCTTATGCTAGGAATCAATGGCTATTGACAACGACCAATAAAATAATACGACAATGTATGGCCCTCGATGATTCCCGTCAAGAGCTTGTGCCAAGGATCAATGGCTATTGGCAACAACCAATATTACAACAATGTATGGCCCTCGATGATCCTAGTTAGCACTCACGTAAGGATCAATGGCTATTGGGAACGACCAATAATACAACAATGTATGGCCCTCGATGATCCTTTACGTTTACCGAAAGGGTGCGACAATTCCTTCTTATGCCTATGGACCCATTACATTCTAGCCATAAATTTACACGACGCTACACGAATGACTAACACACCTAAAACGTGTAACATATCATATGAATATGCCTTAATTGCATATAACTCGAAAAGCTCAACATATAGTCATTTAAATCGGACATATGTCCATGAGACTCATTTTAGTCAAAACCGAGCAAAAACTCTATAAATCAACACTTATATAATTACATAAAACATTGTTTGAGACAAACCATTTTCCTAATGAAATCATATTCATATATTTCCAAAATGCCTCATAATGCAATAACATGTAATTCCAGCGGTTTATAAATCAAAAACTCTAAAGATGCAACTAAACCAAATGGTGTCCACATAAAAGATAATGCACCCAAATAACTCACAGTTATACTTTATTTATCAAAATGTCTAAAAACTTAAGTATAAGGCACTTACATAATTTATAAACTCTTTTATACCAAATATGCAAAATTTACCCAAATACTCACACATTTGATAAATAACAAGTAAAACATGTTAATACTTCAAAATGGACATTTTTGGCATGTACACCGTTTTCACAAAGCAACTTGAACTCACCTTGCTAGATTTAGGCTAAATCTAGGTTTTACCCCAATCTTGAGCTTTTTTTTGTTGAAGACTCGAAATCCATGAGCTAGACTCTAGATCCAAGATGTATATACATCAATAACACATTCCTTTAACTCCCAAAACATACACAAAGAAACCCAATAAGAAATGAGAGTTGTTGGTGTAAATGGTTCAAACCTTAGATTCAAGATACAAGGATTTAAGTCTTACCTTCACTTCTCTGAACTCCAAAATAAACTAATAAATTCTAACCATCTTTGTTTCCATGTTGTAGATCTTCAAAAGATGAATCCATAGCAACTTGAATCACCCAAATTGACGCAAAATTGAGAGAGATATGGCTAAAATGAGGAAGACCCCGATCTTCGGTCCTTAAAAACGTTGAATAGAGGCGTTCGCTGGTTGCTTCATGGGTTAGACCACACTAACCAGCGAACTAACCCACGCGGACTATGACTTGAGTGAGCTGGTCCTGGACGTTGGTTGGCAAGTGGGTTAGACTTCGGTAACCATCGAGGTAACCTACGCAGAACATAATTTGAGTGAACCAGTGTTGGACGCTGGTTAGCAAGTTGGTTGGACTTACGTAACCATCGGACTAACCTACACTAGCCATTAGTTGAGTGTAATAGTGCCTTAGACTAGTTATCAAGTTAGTTTCAGCTCTTAACCCATTTCGTAACCAGCTTGACCCACTTTTTCCTCCTTAACCAAACATTACCTTGAGTTTTGAAGTGTCAAAACTAAAACACCCAACAACATTCAAAGGAGCTTAATTTAAACTTTAAAGAACTAAATTTATAGATGAACCCATAATGGAAGACAGTAACGAAAATTCTGGGTGTTATAGTGGAGGGAGGGTAACTGACAAAAAATCGATGTCCTTGTTTTGGAAGTAAAATCATAATCACAATCACATACACGAACACAAAACAATTGCAAAAAATATATATAATGATATAGATAGAGATATGAAACCGAGATTTAGAGAGGTTCATTAAATCTGGTTATTCTTTCCTGGAGATCCTTAATTATCGATACACAGGTAAGTTTTTTCATTGTAGAACGCAAAACATCAATAAATGTATTACAATCCACAAATGAATTAATCACTTACAAGATGAATATCAAATATATACAAGTAATTCCAAAATTTTGTTGAATTTTCGATTGTGTTGTTAAAAGATCATATGAAATAAGCCTACAAAGCTTGTATACATTTAAACAAAATCAACTTTTTGTTTGAATCATTGAAGACGTTTATGATGGACATAATTCTGAAAATTGACAGACTTAATTATTGAAAAACACAGTACGTCGTAATTATTTAAAGATACCGACATTCCATATAAATCTAGCAAAAATATTCCAATAACTACTCAACCAACCATACTTTTTTTATCATCAAAGTAGCATATATGTCACGAATTAAATGATCCATATGACTGTTTAGAACGTGTGGACTAGTTGTTGGTAAAGTCAAACATAATTCAAATGCATTTCTATAACAATGAGATTTAGAAAAAATGAAAAATTAGATATTTATAAAAGATCACTCTCATGAAAGATTACTTTTATAAAAGTGTCATAATTTTATAAAAAAGACTAAAAGTAATTCAAGAATTTATAGAATCGCCTTTTGAAAAGAATTTGATAAAATCCCATTCACTTAAATTGTTTGTTTTCTGAAAAAACTTTTATTTGTTTATTATGTCTGATTCGTTAGGAGTTAGAATCATTTAAACAGTTTATTTTTTTCAATTTTTTAAAAACATACATGTCTTATTGTCCTCTTTATCTGATAAGAGGTAAATCAACCGATTATTTACCTCTTAATGTTCTTCAGACCCTTAACAACGATGTTTTACAGTCGATTAACCTTAATCAATCATTTATCTCAATCGATACTTACAAAATTGATTAACCTTAATCGAACATTTCTCTAAGTCGATACTTACAAATCGATCTTCATCTCTTTCAATTGATATATTTTAAAATGATTTAAATGTGTTAAATATCGTCAATGACATATTTTCATTTAAATGAATGTTAATTATATAATTTATATGTAAATTTCGTGACGATGATAAATAAGCATGTAAAATCATATAAATTTATCTACAAATTTGATATTATAATTTTCTAATGAATAAAATAGACAATTAAATAAATTCAGACTTTTATTAGTTTAAAAAAAACAATCTTAATTTAAAATTTAAACTTCAATACCATGCTTTTATCAATAACAAATAAAATAAAAATTTCAAACTTCAAAACTTCTTGAAAACAAATGCCACCTATGTCATGTGTTTCGAAATTTTGATCTTTGAATTATAGCATGTTTCAGAATTTGATCTTCGAATTAAATTGTCGTGCGCTTGCCAAAAAACTTGACACGTACTTCGAGATAACACCTGATTAATGATTATATAAATGAAACTTGACTTTTTGAGTTTTAGTTAATTTACTTTTGTACATGAATTGTAGATAATATTTTATTAAAATCTAATTTGTTTTGTTTTTTTGACGTGCATCTCAGGACCATGTACGAGTGCAAATGTTTTTTTTAAGGAAAGAGGACGATCCTTTGACAATATATATATATATAAAACAACAATATTTTATTAAAACACTAGTAAGACGTTAGAAGAGAATTACAAAATGCAAATAGCAAGGGAGGGGTCTTGAAGCCAACAAACCCAATTAACTTTGCAATCACTACTCCTATGGTGCACCCAGTTACACGAATGTGTTACAATGCTATCCCAGAGAGCCGTCTGTTTAGGTTTGATACATCCGAAAAGAGTCCCATTCCGAAAAGACCATAAGGCCCATAGCGTCGTAAACGAGACCGCTTCCAAGCATTCTACCATTCTTTTCCTCATCCTTAGGACGCCACCCAATTTTTCCAATCATATATGGAGTTGAAGACGGGGATATCCAGCTTCTACCACCGTCCTATATTCTTGTAGAATGTCCTTTGCGACCTGACATCCAAAAAAGAGGTGATTCACCGATTCAACTTCATCATCACATATCGGACACAAAGAGGAATTAACCTCTATATCTCTTTTTGCCAAGTTATCCCTAGTTGGTATCTTATTCAGTCTCACTCGCCATACGAAAACATTAACCTTGATAGGAACCAACCTGTTCCAGGAAGTGGGTGTCTGATCAACCTCCAGTAAGATAAAGTCAATCAATATTCTAGCTGAGGCCACCGAATACTCTCCTGATCCGTCCATCAACCATCTCCATCTATCCCTAACATTTGATAGAGTCACCGAGTCAAGAATAACTTTAAGAGCTTCAAAATGAGTCGTTTCCACCCCTCTTCTCGGAGGTCTTCGAAGGTGAGAGATCCAATCTTCTGGCCTCGTTCGGTCTTTGACTGAAGCCGATTTATCAACTTTAAGAGCGTAGATCCTTGGAAATTGGGATTTGAGCGTGCCATCTCCCTGCCATATCCCCTCCCAGAACAAAGTTGAGCTCCCGTCTCCCACACTTTTCTTACATAACGAAAGCAAATTAACCCCTTTCTCCACTAATTGATTGATCACTTTTAGAATTTCAATCCACGTAGAATTAGTTTCGTTGCTTATTTCCTGGGAGCCAATCAAGCCATTATTTCCATAGATAGATTTGATCACCTGTACCCATACTGCATTTTTGTCTTCCCAAAACCGCCAAATCCATTTAAACTGTAGTGCCCTATTGAGAGCGAATATACTTCCAATTCCACACTACAACAAAATAGGGTATTACCGACGGCAAAAATCGTCGGAAAACCGTCGGAAATGCCCTTTACCGACGGTTTTCCCGTAGGAACAAGCTGTCATTAAAACCTTGGTCGGTAAAGTGTAGCAACGGCTTTCCGACAGCTTTAGCGACGACTTTCCGACGGTTTAATTTACCGACGGCTTTCCGACGGTTTAATTTACCGACGGCTTTCCGACGGCCTATTTTACCGACAGTTTTCCGACGGTTTATTTTACCGACAGCTTTCCGACGGTTGATATTACCGACTGCCTTCCGACGGTTTATATTTACCGACAACCTTCCGACGGTTTATATTACCGACAGCTTTCCGACGGCTTTTTTGGATTTAGAATTTAAAAAAATTTAGAAAACCATGTTTGTCTATATATGCATTTTAACCTGTAATATATATATATATATATATATAATCGCATACAAAATCCAAAAATTCAACAATAGATTTTCCAACAAATCCGTATATATATATATATATATATATCCATACATATATCCATATAAGTCGATTTAAATCTAATATTATACCAAATTCATACCATAATCAACTAATGGAACCATCGGAAGTCGACGGTGGGAATTGCCGACGTATCATCTCTTCAATTCCCTTCATTCTATCTCGATTCTCCTTCTCACGTCGAGCACGTCGTGCGTTCTTCTCTCTCTCAATTGCTCGCTCCTCTTCCGTTTTCATAATTTTCTCCTTTAATTGTTGCACCTATATAAAAAGTGCCTTATTCAGTACCAGAAAGCCAAGTAAAAAACTCAAATAAAAACCACGAAGACAGCTTTATTCATACAGGACTTAATGAAAGATCAACCAAACAGCCCCTTACAGCTTATTTGGTCAGCTATACATGATTGTTTGGTAGTGGCTTAATGATATAGAAAGTGGCTTATTCATACTTCATTAAGCTTTATGCAGAAAGCTAATTTTTTCTCCAAACATGCCATTCCCAATTAAAAAACATGCTCCTTCCATCTCAAAAAAACCCTCCCAAACAAAAATCTACACACCACTCTATACAGACAGATTACTCCACACAGATAGCTTTATCCATACAGGACTTAATAGTAAACCAACCAAACAGCCCCTTACAAGAAGTAAATAAATTTTGTAAGCATGGATGTACCTTTTAGATGTCCTCCATTTCATCCCCTCTGCAGATAATAGATGAAATTTTTTAATATAAACACAATAATTAATTAGCAACATCCTTGTTTTGCTCCTTGTCAGAATGTTGTACAACTATTTGTTACCAAATTTAAACGATCAGGTGGATTATCAAAGATAGAAAAAGTTTAGTAAAAAAAGAAAAACACTCACGATTCTTCCAAATGAATAACTTTAATAGCAACATCTTTGTTTAGATCCTTGGTAAACCTGTATATCAAGAAGAAAAAAAAGTTACAACTGTTGGCTTAGCAAGCATAATGACATTATGACAATGCATATATACCAATTCAGCTTATAAAAAGATATGAACCAGAAAGAATTATTTTAGAAAACTAAGGGCCTATTTGTTAGCAGCTTAATGAGCTTAATGGAACTTACAGCTTATTCTGTCAGCTATGCATAACGGTTTGGTAGTGACTTAATGATATAGAAAGTAGCTTATTCAGTAAGCTTCTAGGAGGAAGCTTTATGCAGAAAGCCAAGTTTTATTCAAGTCTGTCCCTCCCAATTAAAAACACTCTTTCTATCTATATTTTTTTTCCCAATCTATACAGACAGATTAATCCACAAACACAACTTGAACTTAATGGAAAACCAACCAAAAAGCTCCTAAGTCAACAAGCCAGATAAAAATATAGCATATTTCAATTTACTGATTTAGATGAAGACATTTTATGGTTATCTGAATTGCAAATATAAATCTTTTGTAAGCATGGATGTACTAAAATAATCCTTACAAGAAGTAAATAAATTTTGTAAGCATGGATGTACCTTTTAGATGTCCTCCATTTCATCCCCTCTGCAGATAATAGATGAAATTTTTTAATATAAACACAATAATTAATTAGCAACATCCTTGTTTTGCTCCTTGTCAGAATGTTGTACAACTATTTGTTACCAAATTTAAACGATCAGGTGGATTATCAAAGATAGAAAAAGTTTAGTAAAAAAAGAAAAACACTCACGATTCTTCCAAATGAATAACTTTAATAGCAACATCTTTGTTTAGATCCTTGGTAAACCTGTATATCAAGAAGAAAAAAAAGTTACAACTGTTGGCTTAGCAAGCATAATGACATTATGACAATGCATATATACCAATTCAGCTTATAAAAAGATATGAACCAGAAAGAATTATTTTAGAAAACTAAGGGCCTATTTGTTAGCAGCTTAATGAGCTTAATGGAACTTACAGCTTATTCTGTCAGCTATGCATAACGGTTTGGTAGTGACTTAATGATATAGAAAGTAGCTTATTCAGTAAGCTTCTAGGAGGAAGCTTTATGCAGAAAGCCAAGTTTTATTCAAGTCTGTCCCTCCCAATTAAAAACACTCTTTCTATCTATATTTTTTTTCCCAATCTATACAGACAGATTAATCCACAAACACAACTTGAACTTAATGGAAAACCAACCAAAAAGCTCCTAAGTCAACAAGCCAGATAAAAATATAGCATATTTCAATTTACTGATTTAGATGAAGACATTTTATGGTTATCTGAATTGCAAATATAAATCTTTAACTTTTTAATATAACTTTTTCCGACATTGAAACACCAAACGAGGGTGGAGTTTTATCGATCAAAACAAATTTGAAGATGCGGGACCCTCGTGACTATATATACCTCAAAATTTATGCCAACTCAACTACTAGAAACAAAAAGAATGATTAGGATCTACCAAAACTAATTGCTACTTGAAATATATCCCAACTACATCAAGAAAAAAGAAAGAGTTTGGTGATTTAAACCTTTTCAGTTACATCTCTTTCGGAATCAGCTACAGCTGCCCCCCTTCCTGCAGCTGCCAATCTCTCCACCGCTAGTCTTTCCTCCAATGCGCGAGCACCCCTTTCCCTGCAGTTATCATCACCACATTCTACTTCAAACACTTTCACAACTATATCTACCAAACTCACCATTGTTTCCTTTTTTTCAAGAAAAGATTGTGATCGATGATAAAAGAGAGAGATGATAAACATGCATTAATTGACATGTTTTTTCGATATTAGAAGAAAAAAAGAAACTAAAATCATGAGTTTGATGGTGGGGCCTCACTTCTAATTGGTTCTTCATCTCAACTGTTGATCCAAATTAAAATCGAGTAAACTTATGATGACCATCTAGTTAACATATATTTTCTTCTTCTGATGAGAGTGGCATGAAAAGAGAGAATGTTCCTCCTAGAAGCTTACTGAATAAACTACTTTCTATATCATTATTATTGAATAAACTACTTTCTATATCATTATTACTGAATAAACTACTTTCTATATCATTAAGTCACTATCAAACAGTTATGCATAGCTGACTGATAAGCTGTAAGTCCCATTAAGCTCATTAAGATGGTTATCTACACAGATCTTTTAATATAAATATTAAAAGCTCATCTTACTTCCTTTTAAATTTATATTTTCATTATTCAAGCCTGTCCCTCGTTTGTTGTTTCATCGTAAAAAATAAACCAATGTTTAATATAAATATATATAAGCATGGGGTTAAAGATTAAAAAAGCTAATCTTATTATTATTATTAATAAGATGTATGTTCAATGATGCTGCTGTTGTAATGTTTTATATACTTGGTAAGAGAATCATTCGACAAATATTGGCACACACGATTGAGTTTGGATGGTTCAATAGTAGCAGAACTGTTCTGCAGCCACACAGCTGCTGCAATAAGCTGCTGTAAGTATTAAGCTGTCAAAACAGTTTATGTTGTCTGCTTGCATTAAGCTGTTTGATTCTGCTGTATGCAGTAACCTTAACTCTTCTTCTCACACGATCCTATGCCTATATATATGATACTAAATTACTTTTATGGCTTCGAGATGATAGTTCTGTAGTAACGGTTCCAAAAATATCAGCTGTTTTGTGGAAGGGAGATAGCAGGGGATTCAGCAGCTACGCACAAACTGTGGCTGTCCACAGTAAGCTGCAGCTGCAGCAGAGGTGGGAAGCAACAGGGGCTGCCCAGCTGTGCTGTTTCGACATTTTGTAGCAGGAACAAACACTTCAGGCGAATGGGTTTTTTGGTTTTTTCAACAGTATGATAAGGTTTTGATGTTAGGTTTTGTATAAACCTCCACCCTAGAGGCTTAGTGAATAAGCCACTTTCTATATCATTAAGCCACTACCAAATAGTCATGTATAGCTGACCGAATAAGATGTGAATCCCATTAAGCTCATTAAGTAGCATGCATGCCAACATGTATTAGTTAAGTATTACCTCTCTAAGTTGTAGCAGATGGTCTCTGGTATAACGAACACGTTCACGGACTTCAAAGCGAGAATCACCAGTCTAGAACAAGAAATGATAAATGGGTAAAAAAAACTTTACCAAATAATATAACATGAAAAACTAAGCCATCAATAAGTTATATTAAATGACAAAAGTCTTTATTTACCACAAACTTTTTGCTGTATCCACATGTTTTCCAATGTTGCACTATATGCCTATATTAAACAATTTTCCATCCAAAAACATAATTTCATTAATGATTCAAAAGATTATGCTAATCGAGTTACTAACAGAAGGAATATTCAACAAAGGAACCTTTTCTACAAATAAAAACATTGAAGAATATTACCGTCTTTCTCATCTTCCTTATTGTATTTTAAAAATACCTATAAAACAAAAAATGAAGTAAAAAGACAACAGGTAGTGTTAGTAGAAAACAAAAAAGTAAGAGGGCAAATCAATAGAGGAGAAGAAGTCTATTGCTAGTTCTTATCTTCTTGATTTTATCTAACTTCCATTTTTTGGTGATTTCTTTGTTCTGTAATCTGAATTAAGAGAAAGAAAATGTTCCATGTCTTTCTCTTCTTTACCCAAACTCGAATACCAACAAAAATATTTAAGTCACTAACAACATTATAATCAAGTCAGCACGTAAATGCCTTGATAACCTTACTGGACTTGATAAACAGAACTCATTATCAAGGTATCAAAATTGTAGTTGGTTTCTTTTCACACTTAGCTTCCCTCTTAGTTTCTAGATGTAAGTTTTATTTGAGATTAACACCTTCTTTGGTTTTTATAAAATCATGAATACAACTGCTTTCCTATCTCTGTTTTTTTAGAATAAGGGTACCATAATCACTGTTATCTGAAATTAAACTATTAAAGAGAATGAAACTATTAAAAGAGACCTTGACTGATCCATGTGAGCTCACATATTGTATATTATGCTATTTCCTTATATGTTTCAAGTACTTTCAAATGAAGATACCGTTTTAATGGTGGTGGATTTACTAAGGAAGATATCTAATGAAACTAACCAGTTCATGGTCATACAGAAACTCTGGCACGTTTCTATCTTCTGTTTATGTTTCTAACATTTTTTCTTACTTTATGTTAATTCATTATTTCTGTGCATCTTGCTTATCAATTTCAATCATCAAGTCCGTTTACAAGATGAACGGAAACTACTATAGCATCATGTTTAATTCAAAATTGAAATTGACAAGAAACCACAAACAAAAACATGTCAGAAATCCACATATTAGCATATCAAAAGAGCAGCAAAATGAACTCTAACCATCAAGCTCAAACTCAAAATGAACCTAAGCATAAAGATATAGATCATACCTCTCCAATTATCAATCATTCGAATCAAATTCGAGATTTCAATGCGTTTAAAAAAAATCAAGATTTCAATATCTAAAAAACATTACAGGCCGATTTCAAATCAAATACCTGAGAGAGTTGAGAATGACATGGAGGATGATGATGGAGGACGATGGCGACGGAGCAGGACGGCGACGACGGCGAAGACAGAGGACGACGATGGAGACGGCGAATCAAGGCGATGCGTGAATTTGTTTTGCGACTGACCGATGGGTTTATCATAATAGGGTTTTGGGCTTATCAAATAGGACTTGGGTTTTGAGTTAAGCTATTAAAAACATCTGTCCAAAATTAATACAAATTTAAATCATTATAAATATTTAGTTTACCTTTAATCTTTAATTGAACTTTGATATTATTTTCTTTACAAACAAGATAATATTATTGGGTTTATAATTAATTGGGTAGTGATTTAAAAAAAATATTAATCTAATATGTTTAAGATTACATTAAAACAAAAATAAATATCATAAAGGGAGCGGCGGATTAGCGACGACATTTAATAAATAAAAACTAAATAAATAAGTGTTACCGACGGTTTATCGACGGTATTTTCCTACGGTTTTCTGACGGTATCTTAAAAAGAAAAACTAAATAAAAAATATGTTTTCTCGTCGGTAAGTCGTAGGTATACTGTCGGAAATTACCGACAATTTTTGCCGTCGGTAATAGCCGTTGCTTTTGGCCAATATTCTAGTAGTGCCAATACCCACTTCTTTTTGGCTTGTGAGACACTTTTTCCATTTAACCCAAGTCATTTTCCGTTCCTTAATGTCTCCTCCGATGAAAAACCGGTTACGTAGGGATTCCAAGGTCTTATCTATCGAGCCAGGAAGCTTGAAAATGGAAAGGTAATAGGTGGGGAGACTTCCAAGGACATATTTTATCAACGTTACCCTTCCTCCAACCGAAAGTGTCAGGGCTTTCCATTTAGAAAGTTTGGCGGCAAACTTTTCCAGTATGGCTTTCCATCCATCCGATTTGGACATATTGCACCCCACGGGTAACCCTAGGTACGAAAATGGCCTTTTACCATATCCGCGCCCCCATCAAGTTTGCCATTCATATGAGTTCCCCTTTATCAACCCCTAATCTGAACAACTTACTTTTCTAGATGTTGATTTTAAGCCCATAAATCAGGTAAAAGCATCACAGGATCCTCACAATGTTTTTAGCGTTTTCATGGTTCCGTACTCCCCGACAAATATGACATCATCCACATAAAAAAGATGGGAGACCAGATAGTTC
The DNA here is from genome assembly GCA_036898165.1 of Silybum marianum. Taxonomy (NCBI): domain Eukaryota; kingdom Viridiplantae; phylum Streptophyta; class Magnoliopsida; order Asterales; family Asteraceae; genus Silybum; species Silybum marianum. The sequence continues at coordinate 12,472,310 of CM072538.1, read as the reverse complement.
TCTTTCCCAACTCTAGCTCCTTTGATGCTGAAAGAAAAAGAATTACAAACGCATGGAAAAACCACAAACCAAAAACCTCTACTCGAACAAGGACAAATAGTGGTAAAGAAAACTAGTACTTAGGAGTTAGGATGATGCATTATTTGATGACCTTGTGGAGGTAATCTAACAACAAATGATATTTTTTATGAAAGTTATATTAGCATCATTCCATAGTAATTAGTTGTATTTGTATGTATACAGATTACCTGGCTATATAGCATTTTGTATATTTAATCTTTATGAATTTATTATGTACCGACGCAAGCATGTTATAAAATGACATATCATTACTTTACGAATGGATCATGCCAAATTTTCGATAGATTTGTTATATGATTTTTAGGGATTTATATGTTGGTATAAAAAATATTGTCCGGATTAGTTTGTTACCATCAAATTAAACATTAGGGATTTTTAAAATATATATTTTAATAAAACATTTTCCGTACAATTAGAACAACGACTAGACAATTAGAACAACAAATCTAGTCGCAACTAATGTTGTATGTCAAAACAAATGTGATGATACCACATAGTCAAATGTTTAATGCGACAATGGTGCGGCCAAGACCACTTTCATAGGTCTCATGGAATGCCAATACCTCAAACTTACGGTAAATCATTTACAACCTTGATGCGCCATGGTGTGAGGGAAGTGATGTTGACCCTCATATGCGACCCTAGGTTGCATACGAGCATGGATTAAATATGATCTGGCACTATAATAAAATCGGGTTGATAGGACGCTAAAAAAAATTAAGCGTCCTAATTGAGCGGTTTACAAGACTTAATTTAATTTATAGAACCAAAAAATTAAGTATCCTATTTAAAGACGTCTAGAGTTTATAGAACGTCTTTGGCCATCTTAATAAGTTTTTTTATCACACTTTTATGACAAAGTTTATTTTATAACAAAGCCAATTTTATTGTAGTGCCAACCTTATATATGTTCCATTATACATAACATGTTAGTTACACCCATATTTTTTTTGAAGTTGTGGTTAAGAATAGGGATAGGTTACAACTAATACCGGTTGAGACTTGTGAAAGACCAGCGTTTGTTAGAGTAGCCTTGACGGGACTGAACTAGAGAGGTGAAAATGAGCGTTGTGTTTAAGTTGAGACCAATTTTCTAAGACCCATGAGATTACATCTTTACACTTGAAATTTCACATTAAAATATTCTGAAGGTAAAAAAAATACAAACTTTCATAATAAAAACATTGTGAATGTTACCTTTATAGGGTTTTACTGTGAAGTTTCAACGATGAAAAAATGGTCTCACGAGTCTCACATGATCCCAAATCGTGAAAATAATGCAGACATAAAAAAAATGTGTTGGTTCTAAGGTTTTAATTATACATAGTTAGTTTTTTCCACCTCTTTTGTAAGGATAAAAAAAAGTCATTTTTGTTACACTAAGTCTTATCCTGCTCCAATCTTAATGTCACACTAAATAAGATAATAAATTAATATGCACTTGGCATCTATTTCAATGTAGTTACCCTTTTTTTGGGAAGGGTAATTAAGCATTTCTAATCAACCAAACAAGATTTAGAAAGGAGGAAGGAGACCAAGTATTTGTTAGGAGCAAGTTTCTACAAAGACTAGCTACCACTCTAAAACTAACACTTCAAAACACATACAAACCGACTCAAAAACCGTAAATTTAACGAAAGTTTTTACGAGTTTTAACTAAAATTTCACTCGATAAGGTCTTAGCTTACTCGATAATCTTGGATAAACTAGCTGGCAAAGTCAATACCCGAACCTATATATAACCTTTCATGGATGCATGGTGAAAAATGCATTCTTGACGTTGCCACCACTCTCCAAAGGATCGTTTTAGGTTCGTTCTTGACTTCTTCCTTTAGTTTCAAATGATAAGAGTAAACATCGCCCACCTAAATTCTCCTTCATCTCCTCCCCGGGATTGTACCCTACAAAACACACAAACTATATGACACTATTAGATGATACATGAATAAAATAACCCTGGGCTTAAGAAGAACCCCTTCATAAACTGAATGCGTCTTTTAGAACTCACAAACATTTTAATTGAGTACTTAATTAATGGGAATTAAGTTTGTACGCCCAAAAAACTGCATGTCATATTTAAAAAAAGTTTTAGTAAGTTGTTAAGACGAAGTTATGTGACTTAACAAATTTTACCGACGAAGTTGGAAAACATTATAGAACACAAAAAATAAATCTTTGAATTAGTCTTTTTAGAAAACACTTTGAAAAATGTCTTACATAAAAATGCTAATAGCTAGCACGATTTACTTTTTATGTCCTATATATTTGGTTGCCCAACTTCGTAGATTGTTAGGTCGCCCAATTATATTTGCAAACAACTTAGTTGTAACACAATAGATAAGACACAGTTCATAATCTTGTAGACATAAAATCTCATTAAGTATGCTATTAGGATCGTTGGCTAAGTCCCATTTTGTTGTTTATTTTTTTTTTCTGAATAATAGAATACGTCAAATGTCTTACCATAAAAAACGACGATGAGGGTCAGAGCTCGGGAGCCACTGCGGCTTTGATCCTCTCAACAGTGCACTTTATAAGACTATTGACCGTCGCAACTGACCCGAGTGACAGTTTTGCGGTCGGAACTGAATCAACTAGAATCTGAAACGCAACTGTCAGTAAAGATCCGCCATTTCCAACCTCTAGAATCGTTGATCCTTGTTGTTTTCCCGGCCCATCAGGAAGTATAGCGAAACCCGATGGCAGTAAGGCGACATAATCAGGATCACCGCCACTCAACACCACATTCATCGCTGCAATATCTACCGGAGCATAGATAACATACGAACCCGTGGAATCATTTGAGCTCTCCTGTAGAATGAGCATGTTTCCTTGGCTCGAATTCGCACTCTAGAATTGGGTACAAGTTGGAAAAAAAGGTCATATATGTGAATTGATATATATATATACATATATAGGTGTTAATTAGATTCGGATAATCTTGTTGTCAAATGAATTTAAAAGCTTACGTTAACTCGTAAAAGCGACACACAGTTTCCTGGATCCCGACCATTGGCAATGTGTGCCATTTCTTGAACTAGACCACCATTAGAAAGAATGTCCCACTGCATATACACATTTGTGAAACATAATCGATGAATATGACGTCCCTAGAAGTCCTCGGAAATGATAGATTTGGCGGTGGATGTTTAATCAAAGGCCAAAATATTTTACTAACACAAATCACCACAACAAAATCGAGCTTATGGGACGTCAAAAATGTCTAAATATACATTTTATAAATTGGCTGTTCTAGGGGTGAGCAAAAACCGAACCAAAACTGAAAAAAAACCTGAAAACCAAAAACCGAAAATCCAAATGGTTCAGTTTTGGTTCCCATACCGACCGAAAAACCCGAATTGAACCGAAAAATCCTCGGTTACTCAAAAAACCTAACCAAAACTAAACCGAACCCAAAAATATAATTATTTTAAATTATTATTATATATATATAATACTATGAAATGTTTTTAACTTTTTTATTATATATATAAACCTAATTTTAAATTTAAACATATATGAAATGTTTGTATTTTTTCCAAAAACCGAACTAAAAACCGAAAACCAAAACATTTTAAACCATTTGGTTTTAAAACCGAACCGAATAAAAATCGAACCGACAAAAAAAACCCGAAAACCGAAAGGTTTGGATTTTCAAAAACTGAACGGCTCGGATATCGGTCCGGTTTCGGCCAAAAACCAAACCGAACCGTGTTCACCCCTAGACTGTTCTATAGTATTTAAGTTTTTAAAATCAAATAATTGTGTGTACTATATATGAAGGTGTTAAGTTTATTAGTGGTATTAACAAGTTTTTAGAGATACTTTCGAAAAAAAGTGTCATTTTAGAAGTGTCATATGAAAACACACACACACATATACATAAGACACTTGTTTTCGTAAGACATTTTTCCCATTATGTTGTATTATAAGATTAATAGAACGGTTATAATTGCTTGTCCTAAAATCTCGTTAAGACTATAAGAAAGTCTTATAAACTTATTATAACACATTTACAGACAAACTGTTTGGTTTTACAATTAAAATCCTATAAAGTAGTTTTCATGATAATGTTTACACTTTTTTTACGGTCCTATAAACCCGATTTCGTTGTAGCGAATTTTGTCGTAAATAAGTGACTGCTATTATTGATTTTCCCGTTATATGGTCTTAAATTTGTGTTAGATGGTTGAAAAGACTTTCTTACCTCACTCCTCGAGTTCTCATCACGAAGAAAATCAAAAACTCGTTTTGGTGGAACGGGGATCCAAAACGAAGTAGCAGCACTTAGCACGATACCAGGAGGTCTTCCCGGATCATCCACGCTCTTTCTTGTCATAACACGAACATCATCCGCTCCACTACCAGATAAAGTAGTCCATGTATGTGTAGTTGAAGCTCCAACTCCGCTACAGAAACTCAGAACCATTCTCTCAGCCAACTTCAACATACTCTTTCGCCCTTCTAGAGTCGTTATAACTGTCGTCCAACATTGTTATAACCATAATCATCGATCAAACAAATGTTTTTACTATGTTAACTTTAATCCTAGAGAAGAAAATATCACAAACTATAAATCAATTAATACGCTCTATATCCCAAAATAAATGTCCACATTTCTATTTTAGTTTGTCAGAAATAAGTGTCTAAATTCCTACTTTTCCGATTCCATGCACCTTTTAATTATAAGATGGAGAAATTCATCACTGCCTCAATTATTATTTAGTTGATTAAAAAATGTAATAAGTACAAATCTATAAAACTGTATTGTCTTTTTTATTATGGACAATTATTTTATGACATAGGAAGTGATTATAGCGTATTACCTCCAACGTCTCCTGCAGGAATATTGTTAGCCATTGCACTTGCAAGACGTTCGCATTGTCTATCGAGAGTTGCTACCCATCTTCTTGCCCCAAATGCTAGACCAGAGTTCACAAGTAACCGATAGATATCGTGAACTGCTCGATCATCAACTTCAACATGTTCAACCCATGTAACCTAGAAAACAAAAGTATATAACATGAATCCTTAATCCTAGATTAATGCTTCAATTTGGGATGTTTTTCTTATTTGGGCAAATTAATTAATGTAGCTTAGAACATGAAGCAATTTCTGGTATTCACCTTTGAGTACCCGTTGGGCAGTTCTTGAATTAAACAACCAGATGGCCTTCTTCGAGATCGTGACATTGAAGAAGGGCGTAAGTTATCTAAGGATACATCGACCACCGCCCAGGTCCCGTCAGTGTGTTGCTTACAGTACCTCACGAAATAGTATTCTCGGGTTGGAACAAGTGGCGAAGGAACTTGATACTCCGCTGTCATCTGAAAAACCGTAATGTTAGAAATACACATATATGTATAATTAATGTTTACTATATAGGCATACATTACAACAAAATCAGCTTTATGATGTTAGGACGTATTTGACCATCAATCCTAACAAGTTTTTTAGGATATTTTTGAAATAAAGTATTAGGATAATTTAGAGAGTATGTTATGAGCACATCATTTTTCAGAACACTTGTTTTTTATAAACATTTTTTTCAAATAATATCATATAAAAAGATCAATATAATTTTTTAATATAAAATTGTCCTAGAAACTTGTTGCAACGTCCAATAGCGTACATCAACTTATTGTAACAAATTTTACATGTGATGCACAATTTTTTTGATCGTATAAATGTAGCTCTTTTTAAAACAGTCTAGACACTTTATTAGTGTTTTTTTATAAATCCGATTTTGTAATAGTGATACATGTTTGTGTATATACAAATATAAAATTAAGCCAGCAAATTATGCTTTACCACTTGTAGAGCTCCATTGTAGTTTCCAGCCACTCCAGTTGAAAGCACTTCTAGAGTCATTGCTCTTGAAACAATCCCAGAAAACACATTTGACCATTGATTCTACAACATCAGGATATTAGATAATTAATTTAGGGTTTATAATCAACAAAATTTCAATATCAATGAAACAGATGATAGATGAAAATTGGGTTTAATTCATATGGTGAAATAACATGTATATGAACACTATGTTGGGATTTCATGAGGTGAATAATTAAAACAAAGAGCATTCCATACCACATCCATTAGAATCTCAACAAGATTGATATGATTCATGATGACAACCGCGGATTCCCTTGAAGCTTCAGATTTCATTCCCAGCTGTTTCGGTCCAATGCCTCTTGGAAACGTTTGCAAGTAATCATCTTCGTTCAAGATCTCACATGAGTTATCATGAGAGTTTGGAACCCACAAAGGCTCACCAGACTGTGCCATTCTGACTAGTTCCTCCATGGCTGCAACAGCTAGTTCGATTATAACTGGCTTGTCTGTCTCACTGGGGCCCGAAACCGACCGAAGAAGGTTGCTGGTTCCAAACATGTCATCTACCATTGCTGGTTGTGGACTAAAACTAGCAATAGGTAGATCAAGAGATCGAGGTGGTCCGTTAGGAGATAGATTAGGGTAACTTAGCATTGGTTTGCCAACATATTTTGCAGCAATTCCAGATATCCTATCAATCTGTTGGATGCACAACGCAGATCATGTTTTAGAAATCAGACTTGCAACAAATTAAAGTAACAGATGTTAACAAATAATCATACATTTTAGGGTTATGATGATCCAGTTCTTGATTCCAATCAATTTGTTTAATGCAAATCTAGTTTTAGAAGAGTGACCAGTACCTTTCAGATCATTTTACTTGGATACTGTTAGCAAAAAGAAAACTATTTTTGCCAAAATGCAAGCAAAGATCATTTTTTTTCTTACAAGAAATGATCAATTTTAGATTAAAAAATGTCAGATACGTGGATTATTTTTCATTTTTATGTTAAAATAATATCCAAAATCACTTTTATTCGCAAATTATGATAGTTTTTGGCAGTTTCAAAAGTAGAACTGAAAATTAAAGAAGATCTATTTGTGTATTTAGGGTTTTGATCAAATTACTTCTTCACGTAGACGAGCATTTTCAATTCTCAGATGCTGTTCATCGAATGACATCTCCCCAATGGCGGCAGGACCACCGCAGTTGGGACATGTAGCGTTGGCAAGGGCTTCTTTGTATCGTATGTTCTCCATTCGAAGCTTTTCATTCTCGTTCCTCAGCTGTGAGTTTTCGTGGCGTTCATGTTGAGCCTAAATTAACAAGACAAAAATGACACAAATCGAGCAGCTAGCTAGATAAGTTCACCGTCCTTAGAAATTCATAGTAAATCTACAGATATTCATAGTAGCATTTTTTTTGAAAGGGTGTCCTAGGCTATGTGTGGACTAATTTATGCAAATTATGACTACAAGAAATCAGCCCTTGATAAACTCAGTGGCTATAATTGTTGTGTGTATGCCGGGAATCGAACTGTGGGGACGAGATATTCCACCACATCCCCCAAGACCTCAACCACTACGCCACAACCCTTGTGGTTAAAATCGAGTAGCATTTCGTGCATTTGAGATGGCTTTTTTATTAGAAATGTGTGTTTTATGTGTAATTAAAGTACCTTCATTTGAGTTCTTTTGTTCTGGAACCAAAACTTGACTTGCAAAGGCTCTAAAGTCAATCTCCTTCCAAGTTCTTTCCTTTGTTTATCATCTGGATGTGGGCATTCTTTGAAAAACCTACATTCAAATCAAAATCAATTATATATGTGTAAAGACCAATTAAACTATAGCAATTATCGATGGGTTTTATCTTGTGAACTTACGACTCCAATTCTTGGATTTGATGTTGAGTATGACGATGATAACGTTTCTTCTTGTTGGGACGTTGATTAGGATCTTGTTCATCGCCGGAAGGAGCTTCCATGATATCGGTTCCGGATTTGCTCTCATACTCATCATCTCTAAGCATGTCAAGCTCATTTTCTGGAGTTTTGTGACTCATATCAAGAAGATGATGATGGTGGCTCTCAAACATGTTGGGTTGAAACATTTTTCTTTAATTCTTCACACTCCTGATCATAAAAAGATGTCATTTGAAATTGATTATTTACACATAAATTAAAAAACTTCAAATTTTAAAGATCATATGATGGATGCCAAATTGTATGAAATGAATTGATGTTAATATTATTAAAAGAAGAGATAATAATCATATGTTCCCAACATATTTGGGAAATTCCCCCAAATTTAATTATTGTTATTGTTCAATTTTGAATTTTAATTAGATATGAGCATGTCTAATTTTAATGAAAACATGGATATAAAAATACATTAATTAAATGGTGCAAGAAATTCTATACCAATTAAAAAATGATGTTACAATATTTAAAAACATATACAACAATTATTAGATATCAATAAATACAAGTTCGAAATTGAAAATTCAACGATATAACTATCAGTCATTTGATATATACAAACTAGCGAAACGCGAAAAAGAATAACAATTTTGTCTTGTATTAGTAATACAATTTGGATATAATATGGAAAATTAATTCTAAACATATTTATATTAATTTTAGAATTTTATTTAAACATAATAGAAAATCAATGAAAGCGAAAACATGGGAAATGAGCCTTGGATTATCGAAATTTGCAACACATTAAAGACATAAATATGAATTTATTGGAGGTCAACAAACCTCTATCTTCTTTGAAAACAAAAGTCAACTTTAAAGCATAAAATGTTGATACCAGTCAAGAAAACAACTTATATATGGTTAGTTGTTGAATCAAAAGAATTAAAAATAAAACTCTGAAAAATTCACAAGCCACCGCTTGATATTTATGAACATGAAAGATACAACTGATGGTCATTCATCGGCCTAACCAATACATGTTGTCTGTTGAGTTTCTTCAAACAATTAAGTTTGCAAAACCCACAATTTTTTTGTTCGAATCTGATCTGTGTGTGGCTCAAAACTTGATTTCCCAGACCATATGTGTGTGAATATATATATATATACATATATATTTATATTGTGTGTGTGTATCTTGATGAAACTGAGTTGAGTTCAAGACAGATGAACATGTTTCTTTGTTTCTTTTTGGTTGTGGTTGTGGTTCGTTAAAGAAAGAAAGGCAAACACATACCTGATCAAATCAAATCTCAAAACGTTTGTTTTTTTGTATTTTTAACAACGATCGTAAAAAGTATCATGGTATATATCCAAGAAGATATACATGTTTTAAACACATTCAGAAACCCTAACGTACCGTTAACGTATCTTTCTCTCTCTAGAGTTTTTTTTTGTGGGATTTGCTTCTGGTTTCATTTTAATAAGGAAGGACTCTATGAATGACTTAATTTGAAGTGCGAATAACCAAAAAAAAACACAATCTTGATAATTTTATTGACTTTGAATAACAAATAAAACCCTTTTTCTAAGCAAATTACCCAAACGATATATATGTAACTTGTTGAAGAAATCTTGAAAAGAATATTGATTGATCAAAACCACCATAATCTTATCACTTTCATATATATATATATATATATATAACCCAATCAAGTGGAGAAATTAAAGGTGGTATGGTAACTTACTTATATATATATATATAAACATACATATATATATTCTGTACCTCTTGGATTTTGCTGGTTTTAGTGCCAAAAGATCTGGTATTCAGGGAAAAAGGTCAACTGGAAACCACTTTTAAGAGAGTAAAAGGGTGGTTTTCAGGCTGGTTTCCATTGAAGCTACCTGTATCTTTCTTGTGAATAGAATTTAAGGAGAATGAAGAGAGAGAGAGAGAGAGAGAGAGAGAGAGAGAGAGAGAGAGAGAGAAGGGAAAGGAACAGGTGGGAGAATTGAAGAGATGGGAAGGGGGAGATAGAGAGGAGTAAATGCTGTGTATAGATAGAGAGGATGCAATTGCATTTATGGAGAGAGAGGGACTTGTTGCAAGCTGGTTTCAAACTTTGCATCTCTCTCTCACACACTCATTGTGTGTAAATGTGTGTGTATGGTAAAATTAAGATCATAAGTAAATTGAAAAATTATATCTCCTTTAATTGATTGCATATGTCGTATTTTAATTACTGGATGTTAATTTGTGTGTAAATTGTAGTTTTGGAGTAGAGAATTTAGTTGAATTGAAGCCATTAGCTCTGCTAGTTTTACCTCTGCTTAAATGCCATTATGTAACACTGATACATGCATGTGTATGCATCATTTATCTTTACAAACAATTAGAATTGACGAAGAAAGCAGGTAAAAACAAATAAAAGAAAAAAATAATCAACTTAACCGAACATAGTATAGAGTAAATTACGATTTTGGTCCCTTATGAATACTCGCTTTTTGGTTTTGGTCCCTTCAAAGGTAAAAGTACATTTGTGATCCCCCAAACGAGTTTTTGATAACAACCTTGGTCCCTCCCACTGACGTCGTCCATAATCCAGCCGTTAGTCATCCTATATGCCCCTCACATGAGGGGCATTTTTGTCTTTTCACCCCTTTCACTCTCTTTTCCTGCTATCTCCTTGATGAAGAACACCTACTTGACAAAGAACACCAACTGTTTTTGATGAAGAACACCACCCACAACCATCATCTATTTATCACAACCACCCTTTAATTAATCATCAACACCACAAAATCAATAACAAAATCAAATTTCTAAAAATAAAACACAAACTCACATCACTAAATCCAAATTTAGGGTTTTTTTTTTGCATTTAGATTTATAAGAATGTTTAAGATTTATTTGAATTTGAAAAAAAACAAGAAAGATTTTGAAAGAAGGGAGAGGAGGGGTTTTGAAGATGAAGATGAAATGAAATGAAGATGAAGATGAAGACGAAGACGATTCACCCTCAGATTTGCTACCGTCGCCACCAGATCCCACCACCATCGCCTCTGCCACCAGATCCCACCACCGCCGCCGCCGCCACCAGATCCCACCACCACTGTCGCCGCCACCAGGAGATGAAGATGAATAGGTGGCGTGGGTTTCATATGTTGGGTTTTTAATTTTTGGTTTTTAACTTTGGGTTTTTAATTTTTGTTTATTTTATTCTTTTTCTTTTTTAATTTTAGAACACTTGTACATCAAGTTTTAAATATTTGTACCTAAAAAACTTATAAACAAAAAACCTAAAATGACGAAAATGCCCCTCACGTGAAGGGGACATGGGATGACTAATGGCTAGATTATGGATGACGTCAGTGGTAGGGACCAATGTTGTTATCAAAAACTCGTTTGACGGACCAAAAATGTATTTTTACCTTTGAAGAGACTAAAACCAAAAAGATAATATTCATAAGGGACCAAAATTGTAATTTACTCTATAAGTACATTTTACTCAAAAATAAGATATGAATTTATAATAATAAAAGGTAGAAATTTATCAAACCGGTGTGTTAAAATAGAGATTTTAGAGATTTAGAAAAATAGAGACTTTGTGAAAATCTCCAAATATGAAAAAATTATTAAAATTCTATATAAGAGGGGGAAATACTATTTTAACATCAATAAAAGGTATGGAAAATAAATATTTCAAAGATAAAAATAATATTTTAATTAATAGATTGAATATTGTAATAATAAGTCAATAATAAAGTTGTTAAAATTGAGTAATCTCTTGTGTATAGTTGGATGTGACTTTTTTTTTTACAAATTTTGACTTTTAATATTTTATTTTAAAAAAATTATAAAATATTGGTTGGAGATGCTTAGAGCATCTAAAATGAACCATTCTAAATAAGAGATTTTGAAGATTTAGAACATCTCTTTCAGATTCTCTAAAATAGATAAAATAAAAATTATTCCAACAGAATTTCTAATATGTTTTCTAAAATAAAGAACACAAGATTTTTTTTTTTTAGAAAATTCTCTAAAATATGATGTGAGGATAGAAAAATAATTTCGTATTTATTGACACTAGTGAGATAGAACTATTATTATTATTTTATATAAAGTTTTTTTTAAAGTGTATTAAGATTATAAAATTATAAAGTATTTTAATAATATAATTAATGTTAATATCTTTAAAATAGAAAATCTATTGAAGTAATTTTGTTTAATTCTAATTAGTAATTTTAACTTTTGGTTTTTTATTTTAATTTTTTTTAGAGAATCTATTGGGGATGTTTTTAACCTTTTTTTTGCTTCAACAGCTAAGTTACACACTAAGGGGTTGTTTGTTTACCTTTTAACAGTTCCATTAAAAGCAACCTCTGAATCGCTAAGAGGTGAACCATGCTTGGCAAAAATAAGTTTGCCTCTTAATGGTTCCAAAACCCTCTAAATCGTTTTGCATTATGGACCTCCCTTAACCATTAAGAGCCATGATTACATCCTGAACAATTATCAAATAATTATATTTTAATTTTGCACTGTATTATAAGAACCTCTTAATCATTCTGACCACTTAATCATTCTGCACCAAACCATTCAGCAACTCACAAACAACCCCTAACTAAATAGAGAAAGGATAGAAATCTCCAAATTTAGATAATTTTTTAAAACTTGATATTTAAGAAATATAAATATTATTTTAATTATTTCCACTAATGAGAATGAATGTGTTTTAAACTTTTATAAAGTTATTTTTTATGATTTTTGTGAAGATGAATTTACATAATATTTTAATAGTATACACTACAACAAAATTGGATTTATAGAACGCCACCAATAAATAACCGTCCTAATTATTAATGCATCTAATTGTCTTTTAGAGGAATTTAATCGTTTATAAGTTTAACATTTTATTGTTTGTTATTTATGTTTACTTTCACTAGGTACATTACTTACTAGGTTCTTGACTTACTAGTTATGGGTTAACGTCTCCTCAAGTCCTCATAGAAACCCTAAGTCTCTAACTCATTAATTAATAACCCTCGTCTACTTCTCTTCTCAATGCACGCCTCCACTCCAGAGTCCAACCTCCACAGTCCACACTTCCAATATTTCATTGTTTGAAGGCCACACGACCACAGAGCCCACACCTCTACACGACCACGCGATTTGCATCTTTTGAGATGTTGGTAGAGAACCGTACCAACATGTACCAACAAAAAAAAAGTTGGTACCAAGTAGAGTTGGTTAGTACGTGATATAAATATTTGAATACCAGTTATAGTTGGTTGGTACACGGTATTGAGAAAAAAAAACATTGTACCGTATCATGTTCACCCAAAACCAAAATATAAAGCGTCATATCTAATTAAAGACGTTGTAATAAGTTATAAAACGTTTTTGAACGTCGTAAAAATAATTATGACACTTTTATAAAAAAAATGTCATATTAGCTATTTTATCATACACTATTTGAAAAAATGTCCTACAAACACAAGTGTCCTATAAAAAATGGATTTATATGACATTTTTTCAAAAGTGTCCTTATTGGGACACTTTTTAATAAAAGTGTCGTAAAAAATTTGTTACGAACACCCAAAAATGTCTTATAAACTTATTACAACGTCTTTAGATAAAAGAATTTATTTTTTGATACTATAATTTATGTCCTATTAAGTGGTCTATTATGACGCCTATTTATTAATGACGTCCTATATATTCAATTTTGTTGCATTGATAATTAATATTAAATTATTAAAATAAGAGTAAACTACGATTTCGTCCCTATGGTTTGGTACTTATAACGATTTTCATCCTTATGGTTTTAAAACTGCTTTTTTCATTTTTATGGTTTGCATTTTATAACGTTTTTGGTCCTTCATCCTAATAAAATTAAAAAAAAATGTTAAGTAAGGAACATCTTGCTTTTCTTGTAATAATTAAAGATAGAGGACTAACTCTATAAAACTTCACATATTTAAGGACCAAATTCGTATCATTATATTATATATAATAAATATATTATTTTTCTTTAAATCTTTATCTTCTTTACTAAAAAACCCTAACGGAAAGAACAACAAACACAAGCTCAAAATTAAAAACAATTTTAAGTCTTAACTCAAAATCAAATCAATCTACTTTATCCAAAACCTAACTCAACATCAAGAACAATAAAAACTCCTAACTCTAAATCAAATCCTACTGTTACAAATTATTGAAGTTGAATGTAATGTTTTTAAAAACTTGATTTTTGATAATATATTTTAGAAAAATTATAAAATAATTATTAGAGATATTTATATAAACTTTTCCTCTACTCCAAAACATAGGGCAGTTATTTTCCTAGTAATTTTTTGTTTGTGATATGTGATAAAAAGAACGTCTTAATATTTTTCTAGAAAAAACTTAAAAAAAATCCAACAAATTATTTCATTTTGAATGGTTAAGTTCATAAACTATTTTTTTGAATAAAAAATAATTAAATTTTCTCATTTTGAATGATTAAGTCCCTAACCTATTGTTTTGAATGAAAAAACCATTAAACTTTCTTATTTTGAATGATTAATTCCCTAAACATTTTTTTCGAATAAATAAAGCTTTGAACTTCTAAAATTGGTTAGCTACATTTTTTTTAAAAATAAACTGCCTGTAATTAGGGATGAGCGGAACGGACCGAAATCCCGAACCGAACCGGTACCGGTATCAAATTTCACTACCGGTTCGGGATTCGGTATTGGGATTTATGACTTTCGGTACTTTCGGTTTCGGTACCGGCTTGGTACGGGACCGGTTCGGTTCAGGATTTTGGTACCGGTTTGGTTAAGTGATTTTGGTTTTTGTTATTGCGTTTAATGGTCAATGGTGAAAAACCTTAGTCGTTCAAAAAAATGGTACCAAATGGTTCTAGTCCCGAAAATCCCGGTACCGAACCGGTACCGGTACTGAATTTCACTAATCGGTTCGGTATTGGATTTTAACAATTTCGGTTTCGGTACTACCCGGTTTCGGTACCGGTCCGGTCCCGAGCTCACCCCTACCTGTAATTGATTAGAAAAATTTTAAAGTAAAAAATAAACTTAAATCGGTTTTATCGTTCCCAAACCCTACGTAATTAAAACCTCACGCAAACATTAATGGTATCACTCCCCCCTTCACTCACCATTATCTCAACGTTGTCCATTCTCCATTTCGCCTAACACGTTGTCGGCTCCTGCTATCGATTTCCTTCTTTTCAATCTATTTTTTTTATCTATCATAATAGAGAAAATCAAAAGATAAACGGTTATAAATAGTTTATTTAAGTTAAAAAAATGTAAGCAACCAATTTTAAAAAAATTTAAAGTTTAATTTTTTGAAAAAAAATGTTCAGAGACTTAATCATTGAAATTAAAAAAGTTTAATGGTTTTTTTCATTTAAAATGAGAATGTTTAATGGTTTTTTCATTCAAAAAATAGTTTAGGGACTTAATCATTCAAAATGATAAAGTTTAATGGTTTCTTCAATAAAAAAATAGTTTAAGAACTTAACTATTCAAAATTGAATAATTTATTGGATTTTTTTTGAACTTTTCCCTTTTTTTCTAATTTTTACATTTGTAAATAGATTTTTCTTGATATATGACGCAATCTAACTCAGGATTTAATCACAAGTTGACAGATTTCATTAAAACGAAATCAAGTTCGTACGAGGTCATGTTTAGGGGCCGTTTACCCAAACGTTTACAGGTAAAAGTTTACATTTTCGCTTACCTTGTCAGGTAAGATTATAGTCCATCAATGGTATCGTATATATGCAAAAACTTTTTCGGTAAATATTTATCAGGTAAGATTCTCGGTCCTTGACATTGCTTTTAATTATAAAGGTGAGCATCAGAATCATGTACACGTTTTTGTAACCAGAAACGCTTTCGAACTGCCACCTGCTGGTTCCGGAACCGGAACCGATATGATTGGTACTTCGGTTCCTAAAATACGGAATCGATCAGGACTGTTCCGGGTTTTCAATTTTTTGGAATCGTTTCCCATTGGGTCCCGCGGGGGTACCAAGACCTGAACCAACGAATATCCACTACTTTTAAATAAAAATTATTTTATACATTTATTAACAAAATTATATTACCTTTTAAGTTAGAATTAGATGAGTTATGTATGTATATAATAGATTTAAAATTACATTTTTATCAAATTAGCTTTGACCATTTGTTGTATTTATTACTTTAAGTTGGTACTGTACTGTGTAGTTTATAATAGACTTAAAGTTACATTTTTATCATATGCAATGTAAAAAATTTAAAAAATGAAATCGGATACCCGGTAGCGGAACCCGTTCAAAAATATAAAAAAACGATGTTAGTTGTTCCGGTCCCATGAAATTTGGCCGGATACCCGGTTATGCTCACTCCTACTTAATTACCCGTTAAAATTTTGGTTGGTTCCTTGCTATGATCATCCAGTAAGATAAGTGACCCGGTAAGCGTTTACCGGTAAGCGTTTGGTAAACGGCCCGTAAATTTTTTAATAGATTGTTTATCATTTAAGCTTATAGGACCAAACATACTTCTTACATAAAAGTGTTGCAATAAGTGTATATAATGTTTTTGCACATTTTAACAAGTTTTTAAACAATTTTAAGATAAAACCTCATACTAATTTTTGAATATTACATTTTTTGAAAAGTATCATATAAAAACAAGCGTGATGTAAAAGATGTCACCACAAAACAAATAACTTTCACCCACAAAGATCACCCCGGAGATATATTTCTGTGGGTGATTACCAACGGATCACCAAAAAATACTAATGGTTCTGGTAAAATCCAATGTTTTCAAGAAAATACCAATAGATTAATTACCTAGGAATTTCCTAGGTAATCTGCCACTGATTTGATTTACCACCACGACGGTTTTGTGACGAAATCACCCTTTAACGACCGATTTCCCATAAAAATGTTCGTTGAATAAAAGCCTTACATTATTTTTTTTTAACGGCAAGTTAGTAGTTAGTGATTCGGATCCACAGTGACATCCATATGGGCAGTATGCGGGACCCGAACCTTCACCTTAGGGGATAAATCCCCACTCCTCCACCATTTTTAGGAAAACCACCACTTCCAAGGCTCGAACCCGAGACCTTGAGGATGATGTAAAAATCCCGGTACCGTTAGGACAGAGACCCTTTAGTTAAAAGCCTTACATTCTAGTAGTGTGTGTTTATAGGATATTTCATAAAAAAATGTCATATAAGAAAACTAATGACATTTTATTTCAAAAGCGTCAAATAAACTTATTAGAACGCTTTTAGATTTTGGTTCTATAAACCTAAGTTTTATTTGAAAATAGTTTAATAAGACACTTGGATAGGCATCCTATAAACCGATTATGTCGTAGTGGTTGTAAACATAACTCTTAACTTGTAAGTCGATTAAAAAAAGGTTAGAAAATATTTTAATCATTAAATTGATGTACAAAAACCATTTATATGACCATAAACGTTATTCAAACAAAATGTATGCAAACATTTCCAGTAATTAAAAAACATAAACTACCTATTATGAAGGGGGAAACACCGCACACAAGCTCCACTACAATAAACCTTGAATCTTAGATCGAAGGGACTTACACCAATAGTTAGAGTGTATAATTATTCCCATTCTGGCCAAAACAAAAATGAAAGCACGAGCTTGACGAAGGTCAGAATCTTTGAAGGTTGAACTGGACCGTGATCATGGTGCTTGAAATCCAGTAGGTGATACAATTGCTGAAAAATTTATACGTAATAAATAATCACTACTCACAAATCAACAAACAACTATAAATGTTGTATAATCATAAACATAAATTCTTTTTAGTTTCAACTACTAGAATACTTTACTTCAATTCATCGAGTTGACTCGTCAAGAATTCAAGATAATTTGGTCTAGTTGTACAAGGGTTACTATTAAAACGGTCTCTTAGAAGGTAGAGAGTTCAAATATCGCTAAAGATAATGAGGGTATGTAAGTTTATTTATCGTATATATTCTATATATATATACACACACACATATATAGGGGTGGGTTCAAATGTGAACCTATATTTGATTGTGAACATGAGGACGAATCACAACCATCCATTTTAAACCAGATCAAAATACAAGGGATAAATTTGCGGTGGCATTTTTGTAATTAAGTGGAAAACTCAGGTCATGGCTTAAATCATAAATATAACCTGACGATTTAAATAAGAACCAGACATCATCTTCTTTCCCAAATTTCTTCATCATCTTCCTCAAATTTCTTCATCATCTTCACCAAACTTCTTCACCATCTTCCCCAAATTTCTTCATCATCTTCCCAAAAAGAAAATTTCAGTTCCGCCCCCAAATTTTTTTCATCATCTTCCCCAAAATAAATTTTCGCACAAGTTTGTTTTTGCTTTGTGTTCCTCCTTTGAATCACAAGTCTTTTCAGATCCAGATTCTTTTTCTTGATAAAGTGTAAGAAGGTTATTCAAATGTTTTTTTCCCTTTAATATGATTGTTCATCATTTTATCACAGGAAGCTTCTGTGAAACACATTTGCTTGAATTCTTGCTTTTCAAAACCTTTGGTTCCATTGTAGCTTATATTCAGTCTGAATATAAGAATAAAATGTTATGCTAATATTCAGACTGAATATAAGCTACAATTATGGGTTTGTATAATTGTAACTTATATTCAGTCTGAATATAAGCTAAAATATGTGTTTGTATAATTGTAGCTTATATTCAGTCTGAATATAAGCATAAAATGTTATGCTTATATTCAGACTGAATATAAGCATAAAATGTCATGTTTATATTCAGTCTGAATATAAGCTACAGTTATGGGCTTGTATAACTGTAGCTTATATTCAGTCTGAATATAAGCTAAAATTATGTGTTTGAATAATTGTAACTTATATTCAGTCTGAATATAAGCTAAAATTATGTGTTTGAATAATTGTAGCTTATATCCAGTCTGAATATAAACTAAAATTATGTGTTTGAATAATTGTAGTTTATATTCAGTCTGAATATAAGCATAAAATGTCATGTTTATATTCAGTCTGAATATAAGCTACAATTATGGGTTTCTATAATTTTAGCTTATATTCAGTCTGAATATAAGCTATTATATGTTTGTATAATTGTAGCTTATATTCAGTCTGAATATAAACTACAATTATAGGTTTGTATAATTGTAGATTATATTCAGTCTGAATATAAGCTAAAATTATGTGTTTGTATAATTGTAGCTTATATTCAGTCTGAATATAAGCTACAATTATGAGTTTGTATAATTGTAGCTTATATTCAGTCTGAATATAAGCTAAAATTATGTGTTTGAATAATTGTAGCTTATATTCAGTCTGAATATAAGCATAAAATGTCATGTTTATATTCAGTCTAAATATAAGCTACAATTATGGGTTTGTATAATTGTAGCTTATATTCAGTCCGAATATAAGCTAAAATTACGTGTTTGTATAATTGTAGCTCATATTCAGTCTGAATATAAGCATAACATTTTAGTATCACAATGTCATGTTTATATTCAGTCTGAATATAAGCCAAAATTATGTGTTTGCATAATTGTAGCTTATATTCAGTCTGAATATAAGCATAACATTTTAGTATCACAATGTCATGTTTATATTCAGTCTGAATATAAACTACAATTATGGGTTTGTATAATTTTAGCTTATATTCAGTCTGAATATAAGCTAAAATTATATGTTTGTATAATTGTAGCTTATATTCAGTCTGAATATAAGAATAACATTGTAGTATATATTCAGTCTGAAGAGCAAGTCACACAGAGCCAAAATTAGAGCCAAAATTCTCGGTATGTATTCTCGAAATCTATAACAACATCGCAATCAAAGATGAATTTTCAACTGGATCACACTCAATCGAATTTCCTGATGAAGAAGCAGACTCCATTGAAAAAACAGAATTAACAATTTAGTTTCAGAAATTGAAAATCCGATTACTAAAGTTCTTCACAGCAATGAATACGATTAACAGAGAAGAATTCGATTTCCAGAGAGAGTTCGATTTACAGAGAAAATTTCGATTAACAAAGGATGAGAGAAATAAGCGGGAGTGATAAACTTGCCTAATTTAACCCTCAAGCCACATTTAAAAAACGGCTTCAATTTGGCTCAGATCAAGGGCTGAGATCTGTCCTTAGGTTCACAATCAAAGATAGGTTCACATTTGAACTTTCCTCTATATATATATAGGGGTGGTATCCGTTGCAAACCGATGAATATTTGCAAACTTTGCAAACCATTATATTAGGAAACATTGAGATATTTATGGACATATATCATAATTCATTGATTTTGTTTCCTTATTCAAAACCATGATCATAATTAATGAATCAATCATCTTCCATATATATCTCAACCAATAATTAATGAATTATGATAAATGTCCATAAATATCTCAATATTTCCTAATATAATGGTTTGCAAAGTTTGCAAATCTTCACCGGTTTGCAACGACTACCTCCCCTATATATATATAGGATTGGGTTCCAGTGAGAAGAAAAGTCAAGGTGAGAAGCTTAAGAACATATCTCCACCTTTAAATGCACATTAGGATGAGATACATATAGATGAGATGCATCGACCTGACAAATAGCACACTAATGGTACCATTCTCATTAAGTTATCTCACATAATTGTGTCAAAGACGTAAATGTCTCAACTTCCTATTATAAACAGTGTTGTACACTTTGGCCAAAGTAGCTTCACTGTCATAATACATGGGAATTGATGGAACCGAATCCAGATTTTCACATCCGTTAGGAGGTCTCTAATCCACTCAACCTCCTTGCCGGCAACTACTAGGGTTTTAAACTCGACCTCCCTCGCCGAGTGAGCAATACACATTTGTTTGCAGTGGCATACCCACCCTATAGGGAGGGGGGTCTCGTGCTACCGGTC
Source organism: Silybum marianum (assembly GCA_036898165.1). Lineage (NCBI taxonomy): Eukaryota > Viridiplantae > Streptophyta > Magnoliopsida > Asterales > Asteraceae > Silybum > Silybum marianum. Next base: position 12,451,522 of record CM072538.1, on the reverse strand, counting down.
AACTGTGTGTCGTAAGGGTAAAAAATGCCGCGATTCGTAAGTTTTACGTGAGGTGCACCCGCTAAACTCTGATGGGTGCTCTGTGTTCAGGGAGCACAACTTTAAAAAATCCCTCGAAATCAACAAAAAAAACTTAAAAAATCACTCGAAATCAACCAAAAACCATAAAAAAATCACTCGAAATCAACCAAAAACCTTAAAAAATCCTTCAAAAAACTTAAAAAAGTCCCCGAACGGGGAATTCGGCTAAAAAATCCCTCAAAATCAATGGAAAATATATCAAATAGCTTTGCGGACATTTGATACAATTTAAGGGTGCACCTGCTCGGGAAAAATCCTGGACCCGCCACTGTTTGTTTGTGCAAGACGTTTGTGCCATAAAGAAATTGAACAAGCAATATAAAAAAATATGTTTCATTAAAAGCATTATCAATTTCATCAATCATAGAAACAAAATCGCCACTAAAATTTTCGATATTTATGACAATTTTGCCTCTACTTTTCGCTACTTTGTGTCTCTTCTTCAATTCGTAGGTGTTTTGCCAACTCATTCGAGGAATAGTCCTTGGACTTACGCATAAGCCTTTTTGCAAAATCCTTCCACGAATGGGGAAGGTTTGAACATATAGCACCTACAACAAAGAGTTATGGCAGAATGAAGGAAACGACTCTCAACACCTTGAGCTCATGTACTTGCTCCATTATTGACTTTTCGTCAGTAATTTGGAAGTCTAAGAACTTGGACACAAGATCATTATTAGTACCGTCTTCTTGTGTTTGTTACTTGTACTCTAAATCAGCCCATAATTTCCTTGGGTTTGTTTCCGTCGCGTACAAATCATATAATCTGTCAGAAAGAGCATTTTTCTATGTGCCCACACGTTAGGGCCTTATATTCTCTCCTCAAAAACCGTTGTTTCTCCAACTCGTCAATTTCGGCCTTATCGGCTTCGTTGTCGGGTAGAGGAACCGGGTCAGCGAGAATTGGGGGGAGATCAGGATTTAACACGTAAGGAGTTTGAGGACCGTCAACCTAAATTTGACCTTCTCAGCCTAACGCGTGTAACAATTCCCATCAAAGCTATCAAGTTTTACCAATCTTGGTAGGTCACAAAACGAAGATTGGGAACGGAAAAAGAACCGGATGCCATCTTGAAATGAAAACCTTTAAGAAAGTTGAAAATAAAATCTTAATAATTTTATTTATAAATTTAGATTTATACAATCTTAATAATAAATTTATTTTTAAAATTAGATTTATCCTGTTAAGCCGAAAATGCGTTTTGATCATTCACGATCAAACGACTTAAAAAAGAGTAGAAGAAAGATTGTCCATCGGCTTTATAGACTAACAATAATTAAACCTTACCTCAGAACAATAGCACGCACGGAATCGAAACACTACACGGAAAATATTTCCTAACCTTAAAGGTTTTCACGTGCTCTATACGCTGAGAGCCTCTAAACGTGATAGCCCCAAGATTTGATGCAATTTCTTAATTCGTACAATGCATCGACACCATACGAATAATATGCCTCGGCGATGACAGAAAATATAGAGTAGAAGAGAGAGCACTAGAGAGTTTTTGGGTTTTTGGAGTGAGTACAAATGAGGACTACTCTTCTCTATTTATATTAGAGCCTCAATGTAATCTACATCCTACCATTAATGGAGTTTTAATTACCAAATCGTAACCGACAAGACAATTAATTATATTAACTCTCATATCGTAACCGACGTTTTAAATTTTGTAACCGACGTAGGATGAAAAAACTTTCCAATCTCTCATTAATTTCAATATCTCATTAATTTCAATATCTCATTATTTTCCAACACCCAATCCCCATCACCGTCCCTGATTCCAATCTTCACCCCCATCTCCATCCCCACCAAGGAATATGATCATATGCCCGTCCCCGTCCCCAACGAGGAATTGGGGATTATTTCCCCATTTATGTGAAATATTTTAAATCAAATGCGTTAAACACTACATTCGATCGATAATAGTCCATGTTTAAATCTCGCTATTTTCTCAAATATTTATTTTTATGGAGTATCAAATATGCATATGTAACAAATTCACAACCTCATACGTGATTATTTGATCAAACGTTTTCGGATGCATGTGTAAACAAAATCACAACCTCATACGACATTTTTTGATTAAATTTTTTCGACTTTCAACGTTTTTTTATCTAAAAAAAGTAAATCAACTTAGAAAAAATGTATATAAGAAGAAAAGTGTAAATTATTATTTCTAAATCTAAAAGATATTAAATCTAATTATTTATAAATAATATATTTAATATATGGAGACGGGACGGGGTGGGACTATATTACCTGTTCCTGTCCCCGTCCCCGTCCACATTTTTTAACTTTCAGGGATCCCCGTCCCATCCCCTATCCTTGTAATTCCCAATATGATCAATCTAAATGAAAATCCCTAAGAACACTTTGAGGGAAAAAGTCAAACAATGAGAGCAAAAGTCATATGTATTGATATGTGTAACACTCTAAAATTTATGATTTGTAAAATAAATAATTATTGAGAGTTAGAAATTTAAAGAGTACACGACATAAGGGATTGTACTGTCGATACTCGAAAAATATGATTTTATTGCAATAAATAAAATCATTAATAGAGGAAGTTATATATTTTGAATTTAATTGATTTGGGGAAAAAATGCAAAACGGAAAACTAGATGGACTAGTTCTGCCAAATGAGAAAAGTTGATTTGGAAATGATTGAAATTTGAGAAATCATTCCAAAATCACGTTTTTCATATTTGAGGCCAAATTTGACGACCTAAATGTTGAAGTTTCCGTCTGAATTTTGGTGGAGTCGTTCCCAAGGGTATAAGGGAGTAAACCCAATTGGATTTTCGTGATTTCATCAAGAATTGAGAGAGATATCGAGTTCGGAGCGGCATAGGGTCATTAGGTACGAAAACGGCGAATGAAGGTAAGATGCTCAACCAAAATTGATGTATAATATATGGATGGCTTCGTTTTTCAATTACCTTTCTATTGGTATAAGTTTCGTGGGCTATAGTAGTCTGTACGTCGAGCAGTTTGGTCTAGAAGCCGCTGTGGCGGCGGCTCGACGAATTCGGGTACAAAAACTCAAAATACGAGTTTAATAATGAATCGTAGGGGCTGTAAATTTATATATGAGTTGGGACGTTTGTTGTTTATAAACTTTGGAAAAATTTTGGTGAAAAACGGTCGAGAAACGATCTCAATCAAAGTTGTTCACGACAGCCGTACCGAAGGTGCGACCGGGTTAGGTCGGATGACAAGTTGTATTGGGCTAACGTTGGACCAAGATTTGGGCCACGGCTTTGGGTCGGGGCTGAATTTTTGGGGTCGGGTTCGGTTAAAGTCGAGTCGTTTTTATTAAACTGAATTTATTATAAAGAGATTTGAGTGTCGTTTATTTGTTTGGATTAGTCGAAATAAGTTGAGATGTTTCGATGAAGTTGGTTAAGTTTTGGACATCAAATTATAAAGGGTTTAAATTAATTGGGTTATCCCATTTTGGAATTTATTATTTAGAGATTTATTATTTATTAATTAGATTATATCTAATTAATATTTTAATCTCCAAGTTATTTATTTATTTAAGGGTGGAGGGATTATTAAATTATAATAATTTAATAACTTGTTTAAGGAGTCGTGGTTGGATGATTGGGGATTGGGTGTTTTATAATGACACCTATATAGTTATCGATTGAGTTTAATGTGCCGTGATTTATTTTGGACATGAAGTAGTCCATTGGACGACGGTTGTTTGGGGTTGACCCGTTGACCATGTCAACCCAGGGTTGACTATAGTTTGACCCATTTGACTTTAGGACTCACTTTGTGGGAAAAGTCAAGATACTAATTATGGAAATGTAATTATATTTTATAGGGTATTACTCAGGGACGAGGTTTAGCTAAGCGGAGCTATTCAGGTGAGTCTTTCACGAGATTTCACTGGGATGTTTACATATGTATGAAATGTATTTTTACATATATGGTGTGGATGTTTATATGTTAATTGATGAGGTGATATTATTGCATGTTTACTTTAATTTGGTGATCTACATGCATGTGGTTAAATTATGGTGTAGCATGCTATTTATTATTTATGATGATACATTGCATGCACATAGGAGTTGGGGTGTGGGTTAACATGCTTATAAAATGTATATAACCCGGGTATGGGATATCGGCTCAATGTGTCACACTTTGGGGAGGCACGACCCGAAATGGGCGGTAGTTCCTGGTGGACTTACACGCCCAGGGAATGTCTGTGACATGGCAGGTCCCTACCTATCGGAGAGGAGTTAAGAGATCTCATTGGGGGTGCATATAATTGGCGAAATTGCATATCATATTTATTCGATAACTATATGTGATTGACACGCTTAAGGAGTTTAGTTCCTTTTACTTTATTTAGCTTACACTTATATGTATTTCAGAGTTTGTCTTGGTTTGAATTATAGTGACCCGGTATGGGACGGGTTATCTGTTGGTTCCAGATTCCTTTAAACTGATTGTTAATTGAGAGTATTGAATCTGAGTGAATTGCGGAAGCAGATCAATTAACAATTTAAATCAATAGAACAGTAAACAGAATGAAGAACAAAGATAAAATGACTTACGCACAGTATTCTTCAATATGTAAATGTATTTATCGACTCTTTTTACAAACACAATACAATGCTATTTATATAGATACAAAGACAGAAAGTCAAAAAGCTAGCCAATTACAAAGTGCCATGTGTCATAAAGGGAGCGTCTAACAACAATTAGTTATAACAAGAAGTGTGTGTTGACATTTGTAGACATCTCTTCTTTGACTCATACTTTAATATCTAACATTCTCCCCCTAAGTATGAAGTCAAAAAAAAATAATTTTCTTCAGAGTGGATCAACAGCAGCGATGATACTTGAAATATTATTGATAAGCTCTCTGTTCTTCTGAAGTCCATCAAGTCTTTTCTCTATTTTCTTTGCAACTTCTGGATTTGTCGTGTCTAGGCCAGCAAAGCTCTTGATGATGTAGACTACCTCAGAAGAGTATTTGTGAGCTTCTTTGATGCGAAAGAAGCTCTTTCTATTTGGTCTTTTGAAGATGATTCCCTCTTTCCGGGTCGGTAAGAAGTCTACCCACTGCTGAGTTTGCTTATTCCTTCAAGTTCCTCATTTGGTGCGAGAGATAGCCGGATTATCCATTTTGAAATTTAATCCAATGCGGAAGTCGACTGCCTTTTGTATCTAATGTATGATTTCATACACGAATAATTCTAGTGTAGGCAACTTGGTCTTGTGGATCTTTGCGTTCGGAAAATTTGAGTCTTCATAAATTCTTCCGGAAAAATGAGATCGAGTGGATGGATGGACAACAGATCATTATCACATATGTAATAACTTTTGTTGTTTGATCCGACTATCTCGTAGATTGTGTACCAAATGGGTGTATCTTGAAGCTTGTTTATGTTTCATGGTACGTTATCTTTGTAATTGGGACGGTAGTGAAGGCTGTCTTCGTCTTGTTTATGTGCCATGAAGTTATCTTTAACTTCACCGCCGACATTGTATTGGTTGGCGAAGTTAGGCATCATGAGATAAATCTTCGATCCGTTGGAGCATACATGTGCCTTTTCTCAACTTCAATTGTTGGAAGTTCAATGTTTCCAACAATGTTTCCAACTTTATTTACTTTTTCTTCAAATTCTTCTCTTCGATCTCCTTCGCTTTCCGAGCGGCCTCTCGCTCGACTCTTGCTCTTTCTTGACTTCAAAATCTTGTCTCTCGTAGTTCTTCTTTAAGTCTAGCCTTTTCTCTTTCCGGGTTCTCTTTTTCGGCCCTCTCTATCTCTATTTGTTCTTCAACTATTAGCCTGCGGCGTATTATCTCTTCTCGCTTTTTCTTTTTCGGCTACGAACACTTCCTCATCCTCCTCTCTAGCCCTTTTAGCTCTTTCCTTTGCGGCTTTAGCTCGTTCTCGTTCTTCGTGAGCTCGACTACTTGACCACTTTCGGCGGAGAGCTTGGGATTACTGCTTTTCCCATAAGATCCAGAATAAACTTAGCTAGCTGCGGATCTCCGGGTAGAGGACCAGAATGCGTAGCCAGAGGTGTTGGAGTGAGTGGTACTTGTTTGGAAGAAGAGGGTTGCTGTGATGGTGTTGGCGTTGAAGAGTCAGCAGTGTTCGTGTTTGTGTCTGATGGTGTTTGTTTGGCTTGCTTAGGCTTAGAACCTTTCTCCCCCTTCTGAGAATCGGGATCACGATCCTCGAACGTTTTCGTTCGGTTCGGCCTTTACGCAAGCCCTTTCTTCCTTGGCTTTCTTCTTGGAAGTAAACGCCTCGGCTAGAGAAGAAACCGAGAGGCACAAGTTGAGAGATAGTAGTTTCGAGAGCGGCAAGCTTCGGTCGATTGACGATGTGGAGGGCTTGGAAGAGTACTTTGAAGCGATGGTCGACATGCGCTCAAGAATAATCTTCTGGAAAGAGGCAAGGTCAGACTTCTTGACAAGTGTAGACACAGAGGGATCATCAGAAGTGATGATGGTCTTTACAAGCTTCTGTATGTCGGCCACCAGAGAGCTGTAGTCTACAGAGGCACGTAAAGATTCTGGAAGTTGAGATAGTGCCTCTGTATTTGCTTGAAGACCATTATTCAAGATCAGAAGTTGTTCAGCAAGATAAGCCTTCTGATCTTCTTGAGAGGAACTCATTTGTCGCTGAAGATCTGCTAAAAGAGAGTTTTGCCTTTCAATTTGAATCTGAAGGCTCAGAAGAATAGAATGATTAGTAGTAGCGGATAATTTTAGATCTTCCACGGATCTACGAATTTGATCGGCAAATGCCAAGAAGCTTATTTGCATTAGTGACAAAATCAGAAGTTGTAACCGGTGCATCTCCAACACATGGAGCCCCTTTACCCTCGCGTTCAGAGGGGCCTTCTACACCTGTTTTGACGTTGAGTGTAGAAGGACTTCCAACCTGTCCTTGAGGGCTGTTATGCACAGGCTCCTCTTCGGTTGTTACGGCGGTTCAACGGTATCCTCATCATCGAGAGGATGAGGTGCGAAGACGATGCTTACCTTGATGAAGTGTAAACACTCCGGTAAGAGGTGCATTCCTAGGCTGTAACCCCTCTGATGGGAATTCATCAGCATCTATCCTAGGAGAGGATGTGGACGCATCCTCTGTGCCCTCTTTGGTATGTCGATCACGGAGACATGAACATGTGGTGAAGGAAGTGGCGAGTTCGGGGCGAATGAACTCTTATATTATCATCGGCATCTGTTGGGAGGATGATGAAGTGGAAGTGCTTTCCCCGGTTGAAGTTGATTCGAAGAAGAAGAAGTATCCTGCGAATGGCTGGTTTTACGGGTGGTTTGAACTAAGGTTGTTCTAAGTCAATGAGTGGAGACGTGGTGACGTCAACCTCAGAAGTTGTGGTTGCCCTTTGGGGAATTGGAGAGGAACACTCATATGTGTCTCTGTGGACATCTTCTGTACCATCATTTAATAGAAGGTCGGCATGGGTAGAAGCACTCGGATGGTCACTCCTAGTTTTTTCAATCTCATGCTCACCAGACCCCTGACCACCTACACCTGGCTCTAAGTGCTCTGGGGTAGGAATTCTCTGTTCTGAGAAAACCATAGAGCTTCTATAGATTTGGAGATTAGAAGAGCTAGAAGGGATTAGGTTAAGCATGTACCTGGATAGTTCTCTGGGTGCAGAGTAGCCGATGCTGTCAATGGTTGAACGATGGGAGCTCATTGATGCAATTTTGCAGAATGGCTGAAGCAGGGGAGCTTCGATTGCCCCAATAGCAGGATGAGTGATGAGGGAGAGAAAGCGTGGGAACATGAGAGCTGGTAGTGGCTTCCCCTGACTTTGATGTAGCACCTTAGTATGCACAGCTGCTTTAATCTCTTGGAAGATGAGACTCGCATAGTCCAAGGGGCGATTGTAGAACATCCCATACATAATCGTCAGAATGTTGCGGCTAGCTTGATCCAAGGAACCTATTTTGCAGGTTAGACTCTTGTTAAGTATGGAGACAAGTAGATTCCACATTGGGGGTAACTTCTTTCTTCTGAATTCGGATAACCTGGTAAGAGGTTCATTGTAACCCAGTAGATTGATGAAGGCTAGGAGGGCTTCTGTAGAAGGGTTTTCTTCTAGGGCAGGATTGGGAATGGTTTGCCCGTCGACTTCGATCACTGATAAGGGAAGATGAAAATATTTGGCGAGTTTTCTTTTGGTGATTGGGATTTGAACAGCAATTTCCACTTGTTCAGGATGAGTGACAGAACCGGCGAGTGTTTCATCATTTTTGATGAGCATTGTTTGCCACAGTTCTTGGACATAGATTTCAGGGATGTTTGGGTTGGTTAGGGTTAGGGCGCGATTTAACTGGTGCTGTTGTAGAAACTCGATCATGATGCGAAATTCCGGTTGATAAGTGTTAGGGTTGAGCAGTACCTGCACATTGTTCGCCTTCAATGGCAGTTTGACAATAGGAGTACTATCAGCAGTGGAATCGATGATTCTGTCTTCATCATTGTTGGTAGGATGGGCACAGTTGGAAGCCATTTTGAACTGTTGAATGCTTGACAGTAGAACACTTTTTCTTTGTACTGAGAATAAACGCTGATTTGGGAATATTTGCGAGGAAGAAGATGAAGGTTGAAATTGGGGGTTTTATGTGAGAGAGAAACTGTGGAATGGGAAGGGGTTATTCAGTTTGGGGAGAAACAAAAAACGGTTCATTTGAGCTGAGGTAAGCACGCGGGTATACATATGCAGGGTGTCGATTGGAGACACGTGTACGACGAGACACATGTGTGATGATGATTTAGTAGCGAGATGCGATTTTTCTTAAAGCGAGAAATAAACAAAAGTAAAAAAAAATCGTTTAATTACACAATTAATGTTGAATTAATTGAATAAACACGAAATTTAATCTTAATTTTATTTATTTAAGTTTAAAAATCAGTCAAGTGAGAACAAAAATCACATGAGAGTTTAGTTTCTATAAAAGAATAATAAAGAAGAATTTGTATTAAACATATAGATTTAAACAACCTTGGAGGCAAGAGTTGAATGAATTTATATATTTAATGGAAATTATAAGAATTATCAATTTATAGAAAATTAAGTTGAAAAACATGTCGACTTGATTTATACTTTTTAAAAAAATTTGAAATGAATCAAAAGTCTAAGAGACCTTGGCGGCAAGAGAAACTCAGAGCAGATAGATTCAAATAAAATTTAAGTAAAATAGTAAATCAGAAGACGACTAACGTAGTTAGACTTAGACGAATATCTTCTTCATTGCGAAACTCCCCCGTGAATGGTAAACTCCCCCTTGAATGGTAAGCTCCCCCTTGAATGGTAAGCTCCCCCTTGAATGATGAACTCCCCCTGTAGTAGCTTCTGTACCGCGTTTCTCAATCTGTACTTTATGATATTTCTTGAAAGAAGAATATTATTATGAAACAGAAAATCAGAGGAATTCAGAGGCTTCTGAAGTATTCTGAAGAGTTCAGACAGCATCAGAGACTTCTGAAGTATCGTCAGAATAGTTCAGAGGCTTCTGGATGCTTCTGAAGAAATCATTGTTACATATTAAGCATTCCCAACTTGCTAATTAAGAAGTTAAAACGACTCTCATCAAGAGCTTTTGTGAAAATATCAGCAAGTTGATAATCAGTAGAAACAAAATACATTTCGATTGTACCCTTTTCGACATGATCCTTGATGAAATGATACCTGACATCGATATGCTTTGTTTTGGAATGCTGAACTGGATTTTCTGTAATGGCGATAGCACTTTTAGAATCACATAGGATGGGAATCTTATCGTATATCAGACCATAATCTCTGAGTTGGGTCTTCATCCAAATAACTTGTGAACAACAACTAGCGACGGCAACATATTCGGCCTGCTTTGTAGATGTGGAGACGCGATTTTGTTTCTTGGATGTCCAACTTATAAGTCGATTTCCCGAAGTTGACGGCTACACGATGTACTTTTTCCGTCAAGCTTACAACCTGCATGATCGGAATACGTATACGCCATTAAATCAAATCCGAAATTTTTAGGATACCAAAGGCCCAATGATGGTGAACCTTTTAAGTACCTAAAAATTCTTTTTACGACGACAAATGAGACTCTTTAGGATTGGCTTGATAACGAGCACAAAGACAAGTGGCAAACATAATATCGGGTCTACTTCGTTAAATATAAAAGAGAACCAATCATTCCTCCGTATTTGGTAATATCAACGGATTTACCGGAGGAGTCGAGTCCTAATTTCATACCGGGGAGATGGGTGTTTTCATGGATGATGAGTTTTGAAGATGAAACTTTTTAAGCATGTCGAAACATATTTTGCACGATTTATAAAGATACCAGAGGTACTTTGTTTAACTTGAAGTCCTAGGAAGAAAGTTAATTCTCCCATCATACTCATTTCAAATTCAGTTTCCATCAACTTAGAAAACAAATCAACTTCTGTTTGATGAGTAGAGCCAAATATTATGTCATCCACGTAAATTTGAACGATAGTTAACATACCTTTGCCTCTCTTGATGAACAGAGTTGTATCGATTTTACCTTTTTCATATCCTTTCTTTGATCGAAACGTAGATAGTCGTTCATACCAGGCTCTTGGGGCTTGCTTTAGACCATACAAAGCTTTGTCAAGAAGATAAACATATTCTGGATATTTTGCATCTTTGAAACCATCAGGTTGTTCGACATACACTTCTTCTTTTAGACATCCATTAAGAAATGCACATTTAACATCCATTTGGTAGACTTTGAAGTTTTTGTATGCGAGAGAAAGCCAAGAATAATCTTATTGCTTCAAGTCTTGCAACAGGAGCAAAGGTTTCATCATAATCGATACCTTCCTCTTGACAGTAGCCTTTAGCCACCAATCGAGCTTTATTTCTGACAACAATTCCATCTTCATCCTTTTTGTTCCTAAATACCCATTTTGTGCCAATGGCAACTTTGCCTTTTGGTAAAGGAACAAGACGCCAAACTTTATTTCTTTCGAATTGAAGTAGTTCTTCTGCATAGCATCCACCCACTTGGTTCAACTAAGGCTTCATGTACACGTTTAGGTTCGATCATACTAAGAAAATTAACAAAGAAGGCTTCATTTGCGATAGCAGATCGTGTTCGACCCCCTCGGAAGGACTACCAATTATAAGATCCGGTGTGTGAGATTTAGTCCATTTCGTCATTACGGGTAGAGAAATTGAATGGGTTGTTTCATTTGTCGAAATGATTTCATGCCGGAAACACAAAATCTTCTTTATTTTCTTGTATGTCCTTCGGTATACGTTGTGTCACCGGTCCTTGTGTTTCCTCCTCGGATGATGGAATAGAAGTAGCTTCTGGCGCGAGATATAGTAGTGGGAACACGGAAAAATAGACGTGTCGGAGGAAACGGAAGAAGCGAGGACCGAGAGAGAGTAATGCCCGAGGCTTGGAGAATATACGAGTATCCGCAAATGTGGAGGTGACATAGCTTCGACACAACTTCGTCGCCCGGAAAATCATGAAAAATAGCATCAATCTCGGATTCTACGGAACTGAAAGATAGTCGAAGTAACGGTATTAAGCTTGAGTTACGAAGTAGAGTGTTCGAAGTCGGTTGAGTGTTATCATCGAAGTCAATGTTTATGCTTTCCATAACGTTTTTGTTCGTAAGTTAAAAACTCGGAAAGCTCTTGAATTTAACGAGTAGCCTAAAAATTTAGCTTCATCGGACTTCGGATCAAATTTGCCAAGATTATCTCTGTCGTTTAAGATAAAACATACGCGGCCAAAGATATGAAAAAATTTTACGGATGGTTTTCTTTTATTAATCGGCTCATAAGAGGTTTTGAGATGCCTCTTGACAATAATTGAACGGTTTTGAGTGAAACAAGCGGTAGCAACGACTTCGGCCCGAAGTAAATTGGGAGACCGGAAAGTCTGCGAGCATCGTTACGGTCGCTTCAACCAAGGTTGTTGCGACGTTCAACTACACCGTTTTGTTGTGGAGTGCGAACACGAGAGAAGTTTTGAGTAATTCCTTGTTCAACAAGATACGATTCAAGCTTGGCGTTCACGAATTTCGTACCATTATCACTTCGAAGTTCTTGAATTTTCGATGTAGAAGAACTCGTATTCGGTCATCATATTCGTAGTACCACCGGGACTTCGACTTTTGACGAACAAAAGCAAGCCAAGTATATACGGAAAATTCATCAATTAGTACCGTAATATACTTTTTACCGGATAGACTACGAATTGCAATTGGACCACGAGCAGATCCACATGTAATAATTGCAGAGGTCTAGTACAAGAATGATCACTTTTTGTTTTATGAGATGCTCGTTTAATTTTGCCCATTTCACATGCGGGCAGAGGTGATCTTTTGAAAATGAATATACGGAAGTCCAGATACCAGTTTGTGTTTAACAAGCATCTCAAGATTATGAAAATTTAAGTGAGACATTTTATGATGCCAGAGCCACGCAACTTCACTCTTTTTGGAGATGAGACATAAAGTTTCCTTACCATCCTTAGAGGTAAAATTCATCATATACAAGTTACCTTTTTACGCTCTCCAAAGTTCTTCACCGCCTTAGAGAATAAATAACAATGTTTTTCATCAAATACTACTAGTATTTTAGAATCACAAAGTTGACTTACAACGAGGAGGTTATGTTTCAAGCCAGAAACATGAGCTACCTTTGATAAGGTGATATTACCTTCTTGTAAAGTACCGTAGCCTTTTATTTGACCCTTACCATTATCACCAAAAGTTACTATTCCACCTGATTTGTCCTTGAATTTGGATAGTAAATTTTGGGATCCAGTCATGTGCCTCGAGCATCCAGAGTCAAGATACCAGATATGCACATCTTGTTTCTGCAATCAAAAATCAGATTTTCTTAGGTACCCATCGCATTATGGGTCCTTTTATGTTAGCTTTTGGAGTATGCTCGTTTTTTGATTTAACAGAAGGTAAAGACTTTATTTTTGATTTTTGGTGTTTTGGAGTTTTATTCTTTTTGTGATAAACATTCTGTGAATTGGAATGATCAGAGGTTTGCGAGAAAAATTGTTTTAACTTTAAGAACGTTGAAAAACATTCGAATCTTGAAACATAGAAGATTGAATTGAATTGTCATTGCGAGAATGGTAATTACAATTATTCTTTCTAAAGTCTTTTCTAGTATCAGTTGTTCTAGAGAACCTATCTAGACTAGACTTTTGTTTTAGTTCTGGCTTTTTCTTCTCTGTGTTCTTCCTCTGATCTACTTTTGCAGAAGCTCTGTTATTTACTGAAAAAGGAACATAAGTATTAGAGGATTTCCATTTGCCTTTTTGAATATTAGTAAACTTCGGAAGAGTAGAGTTTAAAATCTTTTGATTTTGCACTTTGGTTTTGAGTTCTGCCTCTTTCTCAAGTTCAAGACATGTTTTAGCTTTGAGACACATATCGAGGAAGTCCGGATGTATAGATGCGATTTTCTCGGTTTTGGAACGAGAAACGGGAAGAATAGGTATACCACTTGAAAGTTTAGCACAATCTCTATCAGAAGCTCTGATTTCTTGAGATTTATCGGTATACAAATAATCATCCTTTTTATCAACAATTTACGAATTATTTGTGATAACTTTTGATGATCTAAAAGAATTAATTTCTAAATTTGAAAGGTAGTTTACAGAGTTATCAAAAAATTCTTCATTATTATTGTCATTTTCCCATGGATACGTAATCTCAGCAAAGCTTTCTTGTGTTTCGAGAAGATGTAAATCTTCAAATGAACGGGAGTGATCTCTGGATGATTCTCACAAAGAGTTTCATTTCTAAAACATTTATCCAGTAGAGAGAATATCGTTTTCAAACATAAGTCGTAGATCTTCTTACGCACGACTTGGAACAAAAATATCGACCTCTGGATTCAAAATTGTATGTTTATTTGAACCAAAATTGAAAATATCATCTTTCTTCTGAACTTTATTTAGATCAACATTTGTTTTACAACAATATTCAATATTTTCGAATTGAAGTTTGCTTGTTTTATGATAATTTTCATATCTAGATTTTTTAAAAATAGATTTTTCATACAAAATTGGAAACTTTGGCTTCTGTATTTGTCCAATACAAAAAACAGATTTCAGATCTGACCTTTTCTTACACGTGTAGGGATCTAGGTCCTCGAAACCAAGTCCAGATCTTCCTACTTGTGTGTTAATTTTGTCATGAACCTTCGTGCATCCAGATATGTTATAATCTGTAGCTTTTTCTGTTGAAGTTCAATGTGTAAAAACTCTCTTTCTTTCTGAAAATAGTTTTTAAGTGCTACAGAGTTGAGTCTATCACTCTCTTTGTCTCTGATTTCTTTCTCTTTTCCTTCCAGAAGTTTATTGAGATTCAAAATTTCCTTTTTAAGTTTTTCCTCAGAAAGTTTTAAACTCATGGAAATCGTTTCCTTTGCAGTATTTAATTCGAGTTTTTCTTCTGTAAGTAAATCCATTTCTCTTTTGAAAATATCTCTTTCCCTTTTGATTGTAGAAAGAGTTTTCTCAGTACTTTTTCGTAATTTCTTTTCGATTGTGATTTTCAGTTTTAGTTCCTCAAAATTGTTTGATAACATCACAATCGTTTGTTCAAGCTCAGATGATCCAGAGAAATTACTAACCGGTGACTCAGAGGGTTGATCCTCTGATTCGTTTGTGTTTGCCATTCCACAGAACATGGCTTCATCACCGCTGGATTCATCTTGCACCCAGTTTTCTTTTTCTGCAAAGTGTGCTCTTTCAGTGACATTGTACTTATATTTGTTTTTGTAATAAGTCTTATCCTTTTCCAGAGCTCCTCTGCAATCTCTTGAGTAATGTCCGGGCTTGCCACATCTGTAGCAGACATCTTTCTTCCTTTTTAATTCTTCTTCTTTCTTCTCTTCTTCTGTTTTCTCTACTCTCGTACTTCTTGTTTAGGAACATAGGGACGATCAAATCGTTTATTTCCTTTTAAAGACCTATTTCCAAAACGATTAGTGAATTGCTTGGTTATTAAAGCCAGAGAGTCAGCAAACGCTTTAATTTCATCATCTGATTCAGAGTCATCTTCTGGAGCAGTCTCTGATATGTAGGCCTTCGATTTCTTCCTGTCATCACTTCTTCTTCTGATTCCTTTTGTTTCTGAGATTAAAGCCAGAGGACCTCCGATGTTTGTTCTTTTCTGAACAACTTCTTTTTCATGAGCTTGCAGTGTACCAAATACATCATGCAGCGACCATTGTTCAAGGTCCTGATTGGCTTGTAGTGACATGGATAGATTTGACCATTCAGGGTTTAACCTTTTGAGAAATAGAACATTGTTGTCTTCCTTTGATCTAACAATGTCACATCTCTTGCAGAGATTAATCAGATTGTTGAATCGATGAAATGTTTGTTCCAGAGATTCATCAGTCAGCGCTTGAAAACTATTATATTCATTTAGAGCTTGGGCTCTTCTGTTCTTTTTCATTTTCGCACCACCTTCCAAGAGATTCTCCGATTGATCCCATAATTCTTTTGCTTTGTGTCACATGAGTCCGAGAGATTGAAAAATCTCATTTGGAATGGCCATTATCAACGAGAGACTTAGCTTTCTTAGCTAATTCCACCTTAGCCTTTTCTTCATCGGTCCGGTTATTCCTTGACTTCCGAACTAGTCTTCTTTGGTACCTCATACGTATTTGCGGTGGTGGAATTACGGGAATAGTAGTGGTGGGAACAAACGGACCGTTTTGAATAATTGGATATAACTCAGCATCCAATCCCTCATAGAAGTTAACCATTCGAATCTTCCATTGTGGGTATTCATCACGTACAAGAGTTGGAGGTTTAGTCAGGGACCCAGACGTATAAACAGCATTCAAGCTCGAATTTGTCATTTGAGTATGATAGAAGAGAAAATTTGAAGATTTGAAAGAAATTTAGAACAATTAAATCTCAAGAAGAACGAATTCGATAATATCCTTTGTTTCTTCGATTACAAAATGAATGACTCAATTTAAGAGAAGATTGTTTAATGATTCAACAAAATTTCGTAAAAACAGAGTGGATTGATAAACAAATTTTGAATCTGAGAAAATACTGTTCGATTGAAAGGAATTCTTTCAATGGAAGAGATCTAATAATCAATAGATTGATTAGAAGGCTCTGATACCAATTGTTGGTTCCAGATTCCTTTAAACTGATTGTTAATTGAGAGTATTGAGTCTGAGTGAATTGCGGAAGCAGATCAATTAACAATTTAAATCAATAGAACAGTAAACAGAATGAAGAACAAAGATAAAATGACTTACGCACAGTATTCTTCAATATGTAAATGTATTTATCGACTCTTTTTACAAACACAATACAATGCTATTTATATAGATACAAAGACAGAAAGTCAAAAAGCTAGCCAATTACAAAGTGCCATGTGTCATAAAGGGAGCGTCTAACAACAATTAGTTATAACAAGAAGTGTGTGTTGACATTTGTAGACATCTCTTCTTTGACTCATACTTTAATATCTAACATTATCTTTTAATATTTATTTGATTTGATGTTTAGACTTCCGCTCTAAACGTTTTAGTTTATTAATTGGAGTATTTAATGAGGTGTTTTGATGACGTGACATTTCATTTATTTGGAAAAAAATGGGGTGTTACAAGTTGGTATCAGAGCTTTAGTTTAAGAGAAGTAGGTTTGGATTATAACCTAAACTTAAACTGAGCAGTGTATTAGGAGTGGAGATCAAGATGAAACTAGAGTATGCAAGTCGATTATGACTTAGTATTGTTTTGCTTTGCACATAAGATTTGATGTTGCACTATTATGTGACATATGATCCATTATAGATGAGCTTGAGGAGGTAATTATCTAACTTTGGTTTAAGGTATGCACGTAAGTGCTAGGAGATCCTTAAGTATGTAGGTTATAGACTATGATAGTTTTACCAAGGTGTAGTGTCGAAGTCTTATGATTGTGGTTAGTATTGGCGAAAAAGTTATCGACAAGGACCTTGAGAGATCTTTTGGGATTATAGATCTATATATTCGTATGTGAAGTTATTCACGGGTTCTTATCACTCATTATGCTAATAGAGGTTAATGGCACATCGTTTAGGGAGACGCATATTCAATAGTACATTATGATTCATTCTTATAATATCAAGAGTTAGGTTAAGCATATAGCCAACCAACTGGTACTATATGGCTATTATGATGAATATATGGTGGTGGAGGTGTTTTGCATATGTTTGGTTAGTTTATTACATCATGGGAGTAGATGTAAAGAAAGTATTAGTGAAGTGTTGGTGGATTGTATAATTTGTATAAATTGCAAAGGTTGTAAGGTACTACCCGTTAAACTAAGCACCATAGTGTGTAGTCGAGTTGGTGAAAAGTTAACCGACGTGTGGTTATCATTTAAATATGTTCCAATTGTTTTTGGTATGTAGAAATGAGGTCCATTATGCGAAGTTCAAATTTGTTTATTACAAATATATACTGGTGCATATCACAATTGTTTTACATGGTTTGTTGAGACATGGTGGTTGATCCTATGACGTTAGTTCGGTGAAGTCTAGAGTATGACGAGTTTTTGTAAGTTAAGACGTTAAGTGTCAGCCTTAGTTTAAGCGAATTAGGTTATGGTGATAGCCTAAGCATAAACTGAAAGAGTATTAAGGGACTTCAAATTGGGTGAGCTATGTTGCTATCATCCTAGAAGTTAATTAAGTAAAGAGTAAAAGGGTATTCAAGTCTGGATTTAATGAGGAGATGGAACATGGTTTAAGGAAATTAGAATATGTGGCAACCTAAGCTTACATCATTGGATTAAGAATATAAATGTTCATATAAGATTCTAATGGGTGAAATATGTTGTTGTAGAAATCATGGTCTAGTGTTTGGTGATTTATTGTATTTTATTTTTGAGAAGGGGATAGAATAGATGGTTCATGTAGGTATTGTCGGATGAGGGATTCTCCTATGGACTAGTAAATCTTTAAAGGGCTGGAGATTAAGATAGTTGAGGTGGTGCTCAACATATGTGGTTATAGGGATAAGAAACATTGAGTTATGGAAATAGAGAAACTGTAAGGTTGATGGGAAAAAATAACTACTATAATGGTGCTCTTGGGGAAAGATATAAGTGATTTAGAAAGGAGTAGGAGGCCAACATCAGATAGGGTATTAAAAAAAGGAGTATGGTCCTTAGAAAGAAGATTTTTCGGAATGCTCAATATGATTTAATGTAAGTGGAGAATTTATTTTATGGTGAAAAGAGACTTGCATGATAAAGAATAGTCATATACTATATACGATGGGTATGGGGTTGGGGCTGGTGATTAGGACATCCATCTAATTGATTATTATAAGAAGGGAGTGTGTAATCACTCTTAGACCTTAGGGCGTTTGACTATGGAACGTATGGGAGTTTCATAGAGACACAATTGGAGATTACTATGATTGGGGAACATGGTACTAGAGATATTGGAGAGAGTGGTATCGGGAATGGCCACAAACTCGTTAAACTTGGTGTCAATCTCTAAGTTGTATAAAGGACTAATTGGATGCCAAATATTCCGTACAGGGAAGCGGTGATTAGATCGCGATGGAGAAAATATAATGTTAACAGTTGAATGAATCATTATTAATTGAAATGATTACCAATACTTAAAGTAAGTTCTATATCTATAAACTTACCATGGAAATGTCATTATAGCATGACTACTGAGGATCGATCAAGATAGCTCTAGGGAGCTAAGGGGACGCACAATTAACAATGATGCCTAATGGAATAATAGATCACAGTTTGGGGTTGTGACTAAGAGAAAGTTCAATGAAAGAGTATAAATGAAGTTTAGTCTATATGATTTAGTTTTGCAACAACGGGTAGAAGTTGTGATTGGTCCTATGGTGGGACCAGGTGAAGGAGGTGTCATAACCATATTGTCCTTTGGTTTGGGATGAAAACATAGATTTAAAGCGTAGGGTCGAAGGAAATATGGGACTATATGAATCGGTTTACAGAGATGTCAAAATAGACCAATGGTAGGTGGTCTGAAGTTAGAAATCAAATAATGCATAGTCATGATTGTTTGATCATTATCTATACATGTTATAAAGGTGAACAAAATGATAGGAAAAGAAACTACGAGGCTATGGAAGGAAGGAAGAAGATGAAGGGGACGTGAAACAATTCAAGCAAGGAGCTTGAAATAATGTACTAAAGTTTTGAGGAAGTGTCAGTAAGGAAGAGAAGTGACTATATTGGGAAATGTAGAATTGAAGGTTTAACATGTGTGGTTGATGTCAATCAATAAATAAGGTTGTATACGATGAACCTATGGTGGGTGAGTATTAAGGTGGCTAGAGATAGTGTACCGAAAGTATCACTGGATGTGAGGGCACATGAAATTGATCTAGTTACAGGAACACAAAATGAAAGTATATTGCCCGTGCTTAGTGCCAAATTTGATAAAGATATTGCAAGAGCCTTTGATCAAGGAGTCTATTTGGACAAGTTAGCAGTATGCGGAATTTTGATATTGCTAGTTATAGAAAGATGGTATGATGCATGTATGCATCAATAAATTGGTGTGTATAAGATCATTGGCAGGAACAAAGGTTTTGCTAAAGGTGACGATCAAGTCGATCAACTTCGAAATAGATCATAGAAAAAAACACATAGGGTTGGTATGAGGGCTTTTGGCAATGAAAAATTTGCGTTAGTTTATATGCTTGAAATGTATTTTCACATATATGATTATGTGGTTATGTGTGTTTTGCATAAGTTGTTTTAATTACATGTTCTCGCTTTTATGATTACATGTATATGGAGATTTATGAGTATGCATGTTAATTGTTTTCGGATTATGAACATTTCTTGCATACTAAGGTTTATGGTAGTTTTAAATGGTACCAAAGGTAGACAGTTGAAAGAATGAGAATCTAGAAAGGTACGTCACACTTAAGGGGAGGCATGACCCCGAAATGGGTTACTTGTTCTAAGGAGAGCAATATACGCCAGGGAATGCCTGTGACATAGAAGCATGACCTTGTAATGGATACTGGCTCTAGAGAGAGTCGTATACACCCAGGGAATGATTGCGACCTATCAATTATTTCTTAATAGGAGGTTCGATTAGGGATCCAAATAAGTTTAGATTGGTAAAAAAAAATGGAGGGGGCATTTCAGATGCTGAGGGGGAGGATGAACCTCACACTAAAGATGACATTACTAGAAGAAACACAAGTTTGGTATATAGTGATGCATGTAAGTTGCGTAATGATATATTGATGCAATAGGCAAAGTCATTGTTTACGCATCAATCCAACTAAAAGAATCTAAGAGGAGTGTCAAATCCACATACATAAAGGTAGAGATAGTGGCAATAAAATTCAAGAGTTGGAAGAAGGTCTATAGGTGTCAATACGTTAAGAAACATGATGGTAGGCTACATAAGGAGTTATGGGGAAGATCAAACGGGAGAAACCATCATTTACGCTTTAGAATGGCAAAGGGTGTTGTTGCTATCGGCAAAAGAAAGAAAAATCTCAAATGAGCAAACATTGATCAGAACATGAGGTTAGCTCACTTATGACTGATTAGTGGAAAGTGATTAAAGCGAAAGGTTGAAAAAAAATATATGGTTGGATGGGATAGTAATGATGCATAGAGCGCCATCATTAAAGATCTCATGTAGAGATCCGAGATTTACGTCAAGCGTCGAGGTGATTCTTCATGAGACATACAATAGGATGTATACGTATGTACAAAAAATGTATTTTTGACATGTAACGATTATTTGGTATGTATGCATGGCGATTTAATTACATAGATGTTATGGTGTATTCTTTCGTGTAGGTGATGTTTATGAGTAAAGTGCATGCTATGTGCTTATTGGGTTTAAACAATAATTGCATACTTTTAGATAAGACAATTTTACGGCCAGTTAATAGGGATGGGTCTTGATAGTAACAGAGGGTGACATGATCCTGTAATGGACGATCGGGCAAGGGTGAACCGATCGACCCAGGGAATGTCAAGTGACGAAATGACCTGTACCCGTTAGGAGATCTCATTTATTTTCAGTTATACATGTTTGGATCAAGATGCAGAGTATAGTTAAAATAGCATCTTTGAATAAGGGATGTGGACAAGGTTGAACTTTAAACATATTATCCTTGAACATAGGATCAAAGAAAGGAGAAATTTTAGAATTGAGAGATTGGTGGGAATGTTAGATGTTTAGACTTCAGAGAAGTCTAAATCATAAATTTTTTTAGTAGAGTTGGTCAGCATCATCAATTATCATTTAAATGTCCAGGCAGAGCTATTGAGGCATTTTTAGTAGGGCATACACGATTTAGTATGTTTAACCATCAATATGAAGAGCTAGTTAATTGGACATGGATAGATCTATAAACGTCAGTTAAGATCGCATGAGTACACAAGAGGTTGAAGGTTGTACATAATAAGAGCAAGTAAGATCTAAAGATCGATTTTTGATTGGGTTGGGATGACCCTAAAATATCACCATGGGAAGGAGTGGTGTGCTTCAGTAAACGTATAAGGTTAAGTGTTGGATGTGTAGAACTATTTGAGATAGGTTCAAGGGTAATGGTGGCATATTGTTGAAGATACCAAAAAAATTATAGGTGGTTCATGACACATTTCACGTGTCAAATATGAGAAAATGCCTAGCTGAAGAATTAACAACTTGGGCGTTGAAAGATGCAAAAATTTTGGTCGTGTCGAAGAAACGATTAGGGTCTTAAACGAGGAACCAAAGAGGTTGCTGACAAAGTCTATCCCATTGGTCTTAGTTATATGGGAATCCCAAAAAGGGGTCTGAAATGATATGGGAATCAAAGATGGAGATGAGAGCCAAGTACCCTTGAACGGGGTAAAATTTCGGGGACGAAATTCATTTTTAGTGGGGGAGAGTTGTAATACTTTAAAGTTTATGATTTGTAAAATAAATAATTATTAAGGGTTAGAAATTTAAAGAGTACACGACATAAGGAATTGTATTGTCGATACTCGAAAAATATGATTTTATTGCAATAAATAAAATCATTAATAGGGGAAGTTATAGATTTTTAATTTAATTGATTTATGCAAAAGGGAAAACTAGATGAACTACTTCTGCCAAATGAGAAAAGTTGATTTGGAAATGATTGAAATTTGAGAAATCATTCCAAAATCACGTTTTTCATATTTGAGGCCAGATTTGACGACCTAAATGTTGGAGTTTCTGTCTGAATTTTGGTGGAGTCGTTCCCAAGGTATAAGGAAGTAAACCCAATTGGAATTTCGTGATTTCATCAAGAATTGAGGGAGATATCGATTTCGGAGCGACATAGGGTCATTCGGTACGAAAACGGCGATTGGAGGTAAGATACTCAACCAAAATCGATGTATAATATATGGATGGCTTCGTTTTTGAATTACCTTTCTATTAGTATAAGTTTCGTGGGCTGTAGTAGTTTGTACGTCGATCAGTTTGGTCTAGAAGCCGCTGTGGTGGCGGCTCGACGAATTCGGGTACAAAAACTCAAAATACGAGTTTAATAATGAACCATAGGGGCTGTAAATTTAGATATGAGTTGGGATGTTTGTTGTTTATAAACTTTTGTAAAAAGTTTGGTGAAAAACGGTCGAGAAACGACCTCAATCGGGGCTGTTCACGACAGCCGTTCCGAAGGTGCGACCAGGTTAGGTCGGATGACAAGTTGTGTTGGGCTAACGTTGAACCAAGATTTGGGCCACGACTTTGTGTCGGGGATGACTTTTTGGGGTCGGGTTCGGTTAAAGTCGAGTCGTTTTTCTTAAACTGAATTTATTATAAAGAGATTTGAGTGTCGTTTATTTATTTGGATTAGTCGAAATAAGTTGAGATGTTTCGATGAAGTTGGTTAAGTTTGGAAATCAAATTATAAAGGGTTTTAATTAATTGGGTTATCGCATTTTGGGATTTACTATTTAGAGATTTATTATTTATTAATTAGATTATATCTAATTAATATTTTAATCTCCAAGTTATTTATTTATTTAAGGGTGGAGAGATTATTAAATTATAATAATTTAATAACTTGTTTAAGGAGTCGTGGTTGGATGATTGGGGATTGGGTGTTTTAGAATGACACCTATATAGTTATCGGTTGAGTTTAATGCACCGTGATTTATTTTGGACGTGAAGTAGTCCATTGGACGACGGTTGTTTAGGGTTGACCCGTTGACCATGTCAACCCAGGGTTGAATATAGTTTGACCCATTTGACTTTAGGACTCACTTTGTGGGATAAGTCAAGACACTAATTATGGAAATGTAATTATATTTTATAGGGTATTACTCAGGGACGAGGTTTAGCTAAGCGGAGCTAATCAGATGAGTCTTTCACGAGATTTCACTAGGATGTATACATATGTATGAAATATATTTTTACATATATGGTGTGGATGTGTATATGTTATTGCATGTTTACTTTAATTTGGTGATATACATGCATGTGGTTAAATTATGGTGTAGCATGCTATTTATGTTATATGATGATAAATTGCATGCACATAGGAGTTGGGGTGTGGGTTAACATGCTAATAAAATGTATATAACCCGGGTATGGGATATTGGCTCGATGTGTCACACTTTGGGGAGGCACGACCCGAAATGGGCGGTTGTTCCTGGTGGACTTACACGCCCAGGGAATGTCTGTGACATGGCAGGTCCCTACCTAACGGAGAGGAGTTAAGAGATCTCATTGGGGGTGCATATAATTGGTGAAACTGCATATCATATTTATTCGATAATTATATGTGATTGAATGTGTGTCGGATAGTCGCACGTAAACCGTGAACTCACTGAGCTATTTAGCTGACTATAGTATACATCTCAGGATCGGGAGGTTCAGGAATCGACAAGGGCAAAGGACACGCTTAAGGAGTTTAGTTCCTTTTACTTTATTTTGCGTATACTTATATGTATTTCAGAGTTTGTCTTGGTTTGAATTATAGTGACCCGGTATGGGACGGGTTATCTTTTAATATTTATTTTGATTTGATGTTTAGACTTCCGCTGTAAACGTTTTAGTTTATTAATTGGAGTATTTAATGAGGTGTTTTGATGACGTGACATTTCATTTATTTGAAAAAAAATGGGGTGTTACAATATGGCAATAAAAGTTACAAGGCAAAGTAACAAAGGAATGGGTATTTATACCCTTACATCATAAGGAACAATTACAAAGGAAATATGCTTGAATACAAGATAAAAAAAAACCTAACAATCTCATCCTTTGGATTCAAGCATTAAAGTATGAAAATCTTTTAGTCCTCCTAATGCCATACTAATTTGGTTTTAGCATATGCTCTATATTACTTTGTGTTAGGAAAAGATTTGATTGTGTCAAAATAAGGAAATGATTGTGTTTATTGTAAAAGGAAAGTGTATAATGCCTTATTCATATGTTTCCTTATATCATTATTTCCTAGCATATAAATAGAGGTGTAGGGTGATCATTAGAAGGTGTTAGAGAGAAATACATTGTAATCGAGTCATCTAGCTTTGCGACTTCATTTTAACCGATTACCAAGTGAGATATCCAACATACGTTCTCTCTATATTATTTGTGTTCATCGATATATGCTTAATATATTATTTGTGTTCATCGATATATGCTTAATATATTATTTGTGTTCATCGATATATGCTTAATATACTTTTATTCAGACTATTTTGGACCATACGCTCCATCAACCAATCTGATTGTCCCCCCACCTTTGCAAGTAACCGATACCACTACTGTCTCCGGACCTGCAAAATCAACTGATACAATCGCGACTTCGAATTCTCAGTCCTTAACCACACCTGTTATTGAACCACTCCCCTCCGACTCCACCTCTGAATCACGTCACCAAATTGAACCGCCCCCTCCATAGCAACGGACGAGATTGTAACACCATGAATTTCACATCTCTCGACCCTCTTTTAATAAATACAAGTTTGGTATCTCAACAGGTTGGGTGTTGGAGTCATTTGGGACCATCAGATAAAAAGTGCTACCTAGAACTGGGACCAGGCCATGCCATGGTAGCAGTAGCATTGTAGCAGTTCGTGTACCATAGGTGGAAAATAAAAAGTGCTACCTAAAAACTGCGACCTGACCATGGTCAGGTAGCAGTCCATCGTAGTAGTTCGTGTACCATAGCTTGAGAATGTAAATTGCGACCTAAAAACTGTGACTTGACCATGGTTAGGTAGCAGTTCATCGTAGCAGTTTGTGGTCAGAATAAAAAATAAGACTTATGCTGATATATCATTTATTACTCACTCCAACCTTTCTCCTTCAACATTTACTCTCTTCCAAAACCCTAAAGGGACGGTTTTAAGGGCATTAACTCTCCTTCAATAACCAATTATTGAAGCTCAAACTTAAAGAATCAAGAATCTAGGAATCTAATCTTCACCTCCCCTTCTAGCTTCAAGAGTTAGTAGAAGTTTTCTAGGGTTTTCCTAACCCTAGCTTTGTGAATCCAAATCTAACCTTTTATAAACTTAATACTTGTTATAAATGCTATATCTAATCCTTTAAAGTTTGTATTTTCAAGTATTAATGCGTTTGGATAAATTTGGGTAGTTTAGGTCAAAATGAGGGATTTGGAGATTTTGATCTTGGTTATGTTATGAGAATAATAAATGAGCTTATTTACATGGAAATGACTCATGATGAAGAAATATTTGAATATGGAACTAAAACTATTTGACCTAATTTTTAGTAAAGTTCGTATTTCAAAGGGAAAGATTTTATGAAAGCTTTCATGCTTGGAATTGTATCAATACGTCTTACTTGATGTATTTGATTTATAAACTAGAATGTAATGGATCCATAGGCATATAAGTCGGTCTAAAATCGGGATGGTTGTCCCTTTTCGGTCCACGTATGAGGTCAAATTAGGGCCGTACTTGCTTATGCGAATGGTTGCTGCCATTTAACCCTAGGTCTCACGTGCAGTTCCGACTGGGATCATTGGGGTCATACTTGCTTGTATGGTTGATGGCTACCAACACCCCATGGTCTTGAGAACGAACCCTTAACATCTGAAATGTGACCTACTCGAGTATCCATCACAATGGATGGTAATAATAGGTCTCCCCCATTATCTTTGAAAAGAACCTTGTTCACCAAGAGCAAGGAATGCAAGAAAAGCTTATGTGGATAAAGTCTCACTTTTATGTTTTAAATATTTTATGGCCTTATCTGTTAGATGTTTGTTCTCACTAGGCATAAGCCTAACACTTGTTCTTAGTTGCCATGTTTAGCAGATGATCGGGTTGATGGGGCTCCTTAGAGCGGAGCAGAGCGTTGTGCCGGTAGAGGCACACTTTTGAGATTACACTCTTGTATGGAAACTTTGGAGATAATATTCATTATTTTGAGGATATTAGTGACACTGAACATAATCTATATCTTATATTTTGTGTAGATTAATAGGTTGTCATCTAGTATTGTATTATTGATGTAAACTCCATTACTCTTTCCCCATCTCATTGGTGATTATTATGTTACAAATATTATTCAGCATTTTATATTTCAGTTTAAATTTGCTTTAAATTTTAGGGTGTTACAAGTTGGTATCAGAGCCCTAGTTTAAGCGAACTAGGTATAAACTTAAGATGCCTATTAAATTATGAGTATGGGTAGACACTCTTGAGATAGGAGAGCTTTAGAGTCGACGAAAATGCGCTAATCATGAATGTGACTTTAGTAATAAGAATTCTTGTGTGTATGATATAATCAAGATATCACGTAGCTAATGCTATTTTGGGTATATTGTATTGTGAGTATGCTTATTTTACTATGGTTGCGATGATTGGTGAATGTGTTATACGTATTTATGTTAGCTTTGTCTTACTCCTATTCTCGTGTGTATGGCAGTCAAGCATGGTGAACACCCGGAGTAGGCGGGAACCCTCACCAAGTGCTCGTGGGGCAGTCGAGTCCACGGCCGATCAACCTTCGAACCTTACAAATACCGCTCATCCAATACCCCATATGTTGAGAGGGAGAGTCGAGATTATTCCACAAATCAACCTTATCCCTACTAATGTAGTTTTGGAGGAAGTTACTCCCGAGACGCGTATGATGGATAATATGATGAGGGCTATGAATGAAGCCATGGCTCGGCAGCAAGAGTTTTTCATGAAGGCATTGGAGGATAGAGATGCTAACAACCATAGACATGAAACGGTTACGGAGAACATGGATGTTGTGGGATCTGGGGGCGGAAATGAGATCCCGACTGATGGAATAGTAACAGTGGATGTGAGGCAAGGGGGTAGAGTTTGCTCATATAAGACCTTCTTATGTTGCAAGCCACCAGAAATTGCCGGTTCCGATGATCCAACGGCATGCATGAACTGGCTTCGGGAAATTGAACAAGCCTTTAGATCGTGCGACTATGAAGAGAATAAAAGGTCAAGTTTTTTTCTCAATTACTTAGAGGAACGACCCTCACTTGGTGGAACATAGTTATCTCCACAATGGAGGCAACAGTTTTAGCCAAGATGAGTTAGGCCACATTCAAGAAGAAGATTTTGGAAGAGTATTGTACCGAGAAAGAAATGGATTTGATTGATGAAGAGTTCCGATCCCTCAAGAAGGGAAATTCTACGATGAGAGAATACGCTCGCATCTTCATGGAAAAGTGGAGTTTGGTGGGGTATGCGGCCCCAACAGAGAAGAATAAAGTGAAGGCTTACTTGAGGGGTTTACCGGCGGAGATGATGGTAATGGTCCGGCATTCTAAGGCCACCAATTTAAGGGAGACAATTGAAGAGGCAAAGGCAATGCAAAGAGTTTATGAAAGAGGAAAACAAGAGAAGGAAGCGTTGGAGAGAAGAGAAAATGGGAGGGGCATTCGGCACCTTCGAAGAAGCCGAGTTACCCCAAGAAAGAATCTAGATGGTGTTTCAAGTGTAGAGCAAACACTTTGGGCCGTGTAGCTCTACAGAAAGGTGTCACAAGTATGGGAAGCTCGGTCATGCCGCGGGAGACTGTCCTGTTAGGGGACTCGTTTGCTTCGAGTGCAAGGAGCCGGGTCACTTCAAGAAATATTGCCCAAAGTTGAAGATGGGAGGAAGTCAACGATAAAGGGAAGGTGCTTCTAAAGCTACGGGGAGGGCCTTCAAGATGACAATGGACAAAAAGAGAAAGTCGACGGATGTGGTGTCGGGTACGTTCCTTGTTAACTCTGTACCCGCTCGTATTCTTTTTGATTCCGGTGCTACTTTTTCCTTTGTGTCCACTACTTTCTACCCAAGACTTCTTGTTCCTATTAGCACTTTAGATGACTCGTATGCTGTTGAAGTAGCCGATGGTAAGCAAGTTTTAGTTCGGGATGTTCTAAAAAATTGCACTTTAGAGATTGAAGAAAATCAATTTCCAATAAACCTCGTATCTATGGCAATAGGGGGCTTTAATGTGGTGATTGGAATGGATTGGTTAGCCGAGAACCAAGCCGAGATTCTATGCTTCAAGAAATTAATCCGGATTCCCTTACCGGAGCGCGGCATGGTGGTAGTCTATGGGGAGAGAAGAAGCGGTGAGGTTGCATTATTGACATTGGCAAAGGCACGCAAGTGTCTAGCCAAAGGGCGCCCCTCATTTTTGGCATATGTTTTGAAGGCAAATATAGAGAAGAGAAAGTTAGAAGATGTTCAGGTTGTTAGTGAGTTTCCTGACGTGTTTCCCGAAGACATTGCCCGGTTTGCCACCCGACCGTCAAGTAGAATTCCGAATTGATCTTGTATCGGGGTCCGCTCCAATTGCTAGAGCGCCTTACCTATTGGCTCCATCCGAGATGCAAGAGATGATGTCACAACTACAAGATCTTTCGAAGAAGGGATTTGTGAGACCGAGTTCGTCACCTTGGGGAGCTTCGGTCTTGTTCGTGAAAAAGAAGGACGGCACAATGAGAATGTGCATTGATTATCGAGAACTAAACAAGGTAACCGCGAAGAACAAGTATCCACTTCCAAGAATTGATGATTTCTTTGATCAACTTCAAGGAGCGGGTTGTTTCTCGAAGATCGACCTTCGTTCTGGTTATCACCGGGTAAAGGTGAGAGGAGAAGAGGTGGCAAAAACGGTATTTAAGACGCGTTATGGCCATTACGAATTTCTTGTGATGCCATTTGGTTTGACGAATGCACCGGCGGTGTTCATGGATTTGATGAACCGAGTATGCCGACCATTCCTTGACAAGTCGGTAATAGTGTTCATTGATGATATACTCGTTTACTCTAAAAAAGAGTTGGACCATGAGCAACACCTTAGGGAAGTCCTAGAAGTATTGCGAAAAGAGAAGTTGTATGTAAAATTTTCTAAATATGACTTTTGGTTGAAAGATGTCCAATTCTTAGGCCATGTAGTCACTCATGAAGGAGTAAAAGTGGATCCGTCCATGATTGAGGCAATGATGAATTGGGAACCGCCAAGGAACCCGTCAGAAATTCGAAGCTTCTTGGGGTTGGCGGGTTATTATAGAAGATTCATCCAATATTTCTCTAAGATAGCATCTTCATTGACAACGTTGACCAAGAAGAATGCGAAGTTTGTTTGGACCGAAAAGCAAGAAGAAGCTTTTCGTACTCTACAAAAGAAGTTGTGTGAAGCCCCGATCCTTTCCTTACCGGAGGGATCCGAGGATTTTGTGGTATATAGCGATGCGTCAAAATGGGTTTAGGTTGTGTCTTGATGCAAAGAGGCAAGATGATTGCATATGCATCAAGACAACTTAAGGATCACGAGAAGAATTATCCTACCCATGACTTGGAATTAGCGGCGGTGGTATTTGCCTTGAAGTTGTGGCGGCATTACCTTTATGGCACCAAGTATACTCTTTACACCGATCATAAAAGTTTGAAGTATGTTTTCGATCAAAAGGAGCTAAACATGAGGCAACGACGTTGGCTTGAGTTACTTAAGGATTATGATTGTGAATTGCTATACCACCCGGGTAAAGCAAACGTAGTAGCGGATGCTCTAAGTAGGAAGGAGTATGGTAGCAGGACACGAGCCGTGCTCACGAGAATCGACACAGTGTCTAGTTTGATCGGTCGGATCAAGACTTCTCATGGTGAAACAACACTTGTTATTAACGGAAGATAGTCGTGGTTTGAAACTATTTCGAGGACGTATTTGGGTGCCCAAGGTCGGGGGCAATCGTGAGTTACTATTGGAGGACGCTTATAAGTATAAATACTCGATACATCCGGGTAGTACCAAGACGTATAGGGATTTGAAGCTAACTTATTGGTGGCCCGTCATGAAGTTGGATGTGGCTAGGTACATAGAAAGATGTGTGACGTGCTTACAAGTCAAGGCGGAACACCAACGGCTGTATGGAAGTCTTTAATCATTGGACATCCCGGAATGGAAATGGGAACACCTCACTATGGACTTTGTAACAAAGCTACCGAAGTCCATGAAGGATCACGATACCATTTGGGTAGTAGTGGATCGATTAACAAAGAGTGTTCACTTCTTAGTGATGCGAGAAGCCGGCCCAGTTGACAAACTGACTAAGTTGTATGTGGATGAGATCGTCATGGTGTGCCTCTGACTATCGTGTCGGATCGCGATAGCCGATTCACGTCTCATTTTTGGGATGGGTTACAAAAGGGACTTGGCACCAAGATAAACTTTAAGTACGACATTCCACCCCCAAATTGATGGCCAAAGTGAAAGGACTATTCAAACGCTCGAAGATATGCATAGGTCATGTGTTATAGACTTCGATGGAAATTGGGACTCGCATTTACCGCTTGTTTAGTTCGCCTACAACAACAGTTACCATTCTAGTATTGGAGTGGCCCCTTTCGAGGCACTTTATGGACGGAAATGTAGAACTCCGGTATGTTGGTTAGAAGCGGGCGAGAAACAATTCGCTGGTCCCGAGATTGTGCAAGAGACAGCGAAAAAAGTAAAGATTATCCAAGAGCGACTAAAACCGGCACAAGATCATCAAAAGAGTTATGCAGATAAGAAGAGAAGACCAATGGAGTTCTACGTGGGTGAGCGAGTTATGCTCAAGGTATCTCCTTGTAAAGGTATCATTCGATTCAGAAAACGCGGAAAGCTTAGTCTACGTTTCCTTGGACCATTCAAGATTTTAGATAGAGTGGGGTGCCAATCCTATAAATTGGAATTGCCACCCGAGATGCCCGGAATTCACAACATGTTCCATATTTGTTATCTAAGGAAGTGTTTGGCGGAAAAAGAGAGTGTGATTCCTCTCACGAAAATTCGAGTCGATAACAACAATCGATGCGTAGAAGAACCGGAAGCAATCATAGAAAGAAAGTCTAAGAAGTTACTCCACAAAGAAATCGTCATGGTTAAGGTTCGATGGAATCCTCATAGAGGATCGAACGTGACGTGGGATTGTTAAGTTTTAGATTTCGAGGACGAAATCAATTCCAAGGTTGGGAGGATTGTAACACCCTGAATTTCACATCTCTCGACCCTCTTTTAATAAATACAAGTTTGGTATCTCAACAGGTTGGGTGTTGGAGTCTTTTGGGACCATCAGATAAACGGTGCTACCTAGAACTGCGACCTGGCCATGCCATGGTAGCAGTGGCATCGTAGCAGTTCGTGTACCGTAGGTGGAAAATAAAAAGTGCTACCTAAAAACAGCGACCTGACCATGGTCAGGTAGCAGTCCATCGTAGTTGTTCATGTACCGTAGCTTGAGAATGTAAATTGCGACCTAAAAACTGTGACCTGACCATGGTTAGGTAGCAGTCCGTCGTAGCAGTTCGTGGTCAGAGTATAAAAATGAGACTTAAAGCTGATATATCATTTATTACTCACTCCAACCTTTCTCCTTCAACATTTACTCTCTTCCAAAACCCTAAAGGGACGGTTTTAAGGGCATTAACTCTCCTTCAACAACCAACCAATATCATTATTGAAGCTCAAACTTAAAGAAACAAGAATCTAAGGGTCCTAATCTGTAGTGTTCTTCACCTCCCTTTCTAGCTTCAAGAGCTAGTAGAAGTTTTCTAGGGTTTTCCTAACCCTAGCTTTGTGAGTCCAAATCTAACCTTTTATAAACTTAATACTTGTTATAAATGCTATATCTACTCCTTTAAAGTTTGTATTTTCAAGTATTAATGCATTTGGATAAATTTGGGTATTTTAGGTCAAAATGAAGGATTTGGAGATTTTGATCTTGGTTATGTTATGAGCATAATAAATGAGCTTACTAAAGCTAGATCCATAGTTGCTATGTCTTTACCAGATGAAGTCTATCATTCTGTTATGAAGATAAGAACATCTAAGGCCATGTGGGATACCTTGTGTATTCAATATGAAGGGACTGATGAAGTCCAAATCACTAGGTGTATTAATCTGGTAAGACAGTATGAAAGATTTATGCACACAAAAGGTGAAACTCTCTCTCAAATTCACCAAAGATTTAACTGTCTCTTGATTGACATGAAAACTGTCAACAGAGAATATTCTAATGCTGAAATACTGACAAAATTCATGGAGGCACTACCTGAACAATGGGGAGTGTACACTACATGTTTGAAACTGTCAAAGAATCTTGAAACTCTCTCTCTGAGTGCCTTATATGGAATGCTCTTAAATGAAGAGCAATCTCAGGTTTTAAGAAAAAACCTCATAAATGAACTCAAGGGTGCCAAAAGTACTTCTTTGGCACTAGTGACTTTAGAGGTAGAACCATCAAACCTTGTTTCTTCTTCCATCACCTCTATCACTGAATTAAATCAAAATAATTCAGAAGAACTCACTGATGCTGACATCTCTGAGTTTGATAACTTTTTGGCACTTTTAACAAACAACTTTAAAAGATTTGCTAGAAAGAGCAACTTTCGAAAAACTTCCGCTATCACTGACTTTGATATGTCAAAAACTCTGCCCGCTGAAAAAGCATCTGCAATATGCTATAACTGTCAGCGAATAGGTCACTTTGCTAGCGAATTTAGATCTAAGAAAGTAGCTGCTCCCACTACCTCTCAGAACTCTTATAAAAAGGAAAAATACTTCAAATTAAAAAATAAGTACAGAGATCTGAAAAAGAACCAACAAAAGGGCAAAGGTCTAATTGCTGAAGAAGTTGACTGGGATCAAAAAGAAGATTGGGCCAAAACATCTGATGAATCAGGCTCCGATGAAGAAGATCTTGCCTTCCTCTGTCTAATGGCAAGAATTGAAGAAGCTGAAGCAGTCTCTGAAACTTCCAGCTCTGAGTCTCCTTCAACTCAGGTAAACATTCCTATAAACTCCTCCGCTCTCGATGCTATGGCTGTTTATTTTTACAATGCTCTGAATGGAAAGATCAAAACTGAACAAATTAATATTGATCTTTCTGAATAATTGAAAAATTATCAGTTAAAAATCAAAGAACTAAAAAAGATTGAAGATTCCCTAAAAGATCAAGTCTTTGTAAATCAGACAATTAGCATTGAGAGACAACAAGCCATCTCTGAAAAGGAAAAGGCCATCGCTGATCTTAAGATTGAAAAGGCTACCATAGAAGGATGGTGCAAGGCCTCTGATAAAGTCAGCGAGATCATCAATGCTCAAATTCCTTTAAAAGTCAAAAGTGGGTTAGGATATAACCCTGATAAAGAAAAATCAGAGAACGATCGTTCCATGTTGAAATTCGGAATGTTCGTCTCTTCTATCCCTGATCCTTCTTCATCTGAAAATTTGACCATTCTTAAAACTGATGATTCTAAGAAAATGATCAACAAAAAAGTTCATGACTACGTTCCTAAAATCAAAAATTGTCAGAAACAGAAAAAGAATTCCTCTGTTCCTTCCGTAAGTCATCCTAAAGCTGGGAAGAAAATCCCTGGATATATTCAGCGATCAACTCCTAGAATTAAGATCGATCTTACACCTGTCCCTGAAAAGATTGTTATACCTCCAAGGACAACGGACAAGGGAATTTTAGGATCTGCTCCTGAAAACATCTTTCCTAGCACTCTGAATTCCTTCAATTCCAAACCTGCTCACAAATATAGGAAATGTTATCACTGTGGTGAAAATACCCACATTGCCAGCAAGTGTCCTAATGCTACTAAAGCTGAAAAATTAGCTCATGGAAAGAAAGTAGCTCAAACTGATAAATAAGCGAGAGTGAAATCCACCAAGGTTGGGAAACCTACCAAGGTGAAGATATCTACTGAAGAGAATTATTTAGCTAGTAGCTCTTCTGCCACTCCTTCCACTAACTCAGCAGGACCCATGGTAATATGGGTACCTATGAAAAATTAATCCTTTTGTTGTATGCAGAGTGCCAAAGGTATCTGATATCTTGATAGCGGATGCTCTAGGCACATGACTGGCAGAAAATCTCTGCTCTCTGAATACAAGGAAGAAGTTGGCCCCCTCAGTGACCTTTGGTGGAAATGGCAAAGGATACACTAAAGGTTGTGGAATTCTATCCAATGGAGCCACTTTATGCTCTCCAATCGCTTACGTTGAAGGACTAAAACACAATCTATTGAGCGTTATTCAGCTATGCGACAAAGACTTCAAAGTTCTATTCCTGAAGAATAGATGTGCTGTCACTGATTCTAATGACAAACTTGCCTTAACAGGCAAGAGAGATGAAAATGTGTATGTCATTAATATGAATAGCTCTCACTCTTAAAACATGTGTTTAATTTCCAGAGCATCCTCTGACATAAACTGGTTATGGCATAAAAGACTCTCTTATCTAAACTTTAAGACAATCAATGAGTTGTCTCAAAAAGAAATTGTCAGGGATCTCCCAAATCATACCTTTGGAAAGGTATCTCTTTGCTCAGCGTGTGAAAAAGGAAAGTTAACAAAAGCCTCATTCAGAACTAAACAAGTTTCTTCAGTGACCTCACCTCTTCAAGTTCTCCATATGGATCTATTTGGACCTGTCAATGTTCAATCTCTATCTGGAAAGAAGTACACTCTTGTGATAGTTGATGAATATTCCAGATACACATGGGTATTCTTTCTTCGATCCAAAAGTGATACACCTGACGTTATCATTGCTTTCATGAAAAGAATGGAGGTCCTTAATAATCTTATCGTTCGTTCCATGAGAAGTGATCATGGTACTGAATTCAAAAACAACACCTTGATTAATTTCTTTGAAGAAAAGGGAATCACTCACAACTTCTCATTAGTGAGAACTCCTCAGCAAAATGGTGTCGCTGAAAGAAGAAATCGAACTATTATCGAAGCAGCTCGCTCAATGCTCAGTCAACACAGCTTGTTTTACTCAAAATCGATCCATTATAGTAAAGCGATTTAAGAAGACCTCCTATGAACTATTTCATGGAAGAAGACCCTCTCTGAAATATCTACACATCTTTGGATGTAGATGTTATATTCTGAATGACAAAGATCATTTGGGAAAATTTGATCCAAAAGTTGATGATGGGATATTCCTTGGATACTCTTCTGTATCCAAATCTTTCAGAATCTTTAACAAGAGAAGACAACACATTGAAGAATCCATGCACGTAAACTTTAATGAGTCTCGTCCAACTAATTTCTCTCCTATCCCTGAAGAAGATGAGAAGTTGAATGAATGGATGAGATCGCATTATGGGGAACCTGAAACTTATATCAGCAATCAAACTAATGCTGAAACAAATGATGATGGGATCCCTGATCTTCCAACATCAAGCAACGATCCATCAACATCAGGGATCAAAATCACTCCTCTCTGATAACCAAGCTTCATCTACTTCTGATCAACCCTCTGAATCTCATCCAGAATTGATCTTAAATGAAGTTTCGGTCGCTGAAACGATCAACGACATCCCTGAAAGAGAGCAAATCGCTGAATCTATTGTTGATCAATCTCCTCAACCTCCAGCTCAGCGATTGACTGTAAATCATCCAATAAATCAAATCATTGGTGATCCAAATGCAGGCATCAAGACTCGTAGAGGTACAAGTAATATCTGTCTCTATGTTAACTTTATTTCTCTCTCTGAACCTAAGAAGATAGATCAAGCTATCTCTGATCCTAGCTGGGTCTCTGCCATGCAAGAAGAACTAACTGAGTTTCGTAGAAACAAAGTTTGGAATCTTGTTCCTCGTCCTGCTGATATGTGGATCCCAGATAATCAGGTAATCGTATGAATGTATGCATGAACACGAAGAACACTTCTAACATTTATGAAGATCCGAAGTCGGATATCTAACTTGTATTGAATATCGGTGACAATGATATTATCTAATATGCTCTCTCTAGAATGATATGAATTAACGTTCTATTTAATTGCTAGCCCTAACCCTCTATTTATATGTATAGGAAATACGGTATAAGGAAACTAGGAGATTAAGGCATTATATAATTGCGTTATTAACAAAAAGGAATGTTTCCTTATATTTAAACATTAAACATTTCCTAAATAATGACTTTGATGACTTTGCACTTTGACCCTTCATGTCTTCAATATTTGTGATCTCGGATACAATCTTTTCAGACCTAACAATCTCCCCCTTTGTATTCGAGATTACAATTCAGCAAATCAGCACTCTTTTGAAGACGATGAAATTTTGTCAACAAATCACTATTTTGATTTCTTTTGCTCCCCCTACGAATATGATCACTTGATAAGCTCCGTAGCTCCCCCTTAACATTAGCATAAAGTTCACGAAAAGAAAGTTGAAGGAGCCGTGATGTCGCAGGGTATCTTTCTTCGAGTAGAACTTTGTCGTTTGATGAAAGAGGCAAAAGATGGTTGTCATATCTTGATGTTCTCGGGTTAGTATTTGAGGTTGTCGGGTTAGGCAGATGCCAGAACTTTGAGCTTGTCGTATGATGATTTGAACTTGTTGAACATGAGTCGACATAAACACTTAGGAATAGATGTCGGCTCTTTGGGATGCGACAAGAAAATATGTCGGTTCAAAGGAAGTCGACAAGTCTTCATCTTCATCTTCAAACATTTGAAATTTATGTCGGGTCAAGCTGAGCTGATTGTCGGGTCAAGCTGAGTCGATGAAAATTTATGTCGGGTCTTAAGCACTCGATAAGTCTTCAACACAAAATGATCTCGGGTCAAGTTGAATCGATGAAAATTTATGTCGGGTCTTAAGCACAAGGAAACTCGACAAAATCACACAAGGAAACTCGACAAAATCATTTTTCAACAAATCAACATTTGTCATCTTCCTTTTCTCATGTCGTGTCTTTGATATACAATCTCTCCCCCTCAGAATGATAAGGAGAATCCGAATCATTATGAACAATCAAAGACAATAAGTGCGAATATGATCAAGTGTAAATATGGAATATCGGGTAATGGGCTAACAGACAAAACAACATGTAGCAACTGTTATCACCTAATCAAAAATAAATTTAATTAAGTGGCCTATATTCAGTGTTGGCAGCGGGTTGGCACTGATAGGACTTCCAGTTATCACAGAAGTAAGTTATAAAAACTAACTTCTCAAGCCCCATTCAGCATAAACACAAAGATATGCAATGTGAATCACAAAGACTCGTGCAATGTGTAGAAAGAATTTATGCATTAAATGCTAATTTTAAGCCTCAAAATGTGAAAATACAATTCACAGACTCAATGTGCATTGAATGTGAAGTTCGGAGACCGGAGGTGTGTCTTCCTTTTTCAATATCTTAATCTTCCGAGTGAAGAAAAGATAGCAGATATGCTCATTCTCCGTGATATATGAAATAAATATCTTTTGTGAGATACTTGAGTAGTTGGGTGGGGTGACACAAGTTATCGACATTGGGTCCATGTCTAGTTCAATATTCATCTCCAAAGAATCGAGAATGAATAGATTATGTGGCTACCCGGATAACTATTTAGGTTTGGTAAAGACCAAATATTTTCTTTTAAGTCTTGTCACACTCTCACATTTTTCTTTTATCTCACAATCAATTTTAAACATACCC
Source organism: Silybum marianum (assembly GCA_036898165.1). Classification (NCBI taxonomy): domain Eukaryota; kingdom Viridiplantae; phylum Streptophyta; class Magnoliopsida; order Asterales; family Asteraceae; genus Silybum; species Silybum marianum. The sequence goes on along the minus strand of CM072538.1, from coordinate 12,413,494 downwards.
TTTCAAAATATATCTAACCTAGAGATGTGTTTCATAGGTAGGTCCTTCCGGCTTTGGTTTGACCATTGAAACGTCTAAATCCTAGCACACAAAGAGTTAAAACAGTAAAGTCCGAGTTCTGAACTGAAGTATTCAGAAGTCATGATGCAATGTAAAACAGGTTAAGAGCAGGTCCATAGCTGAGATACTATGAAGCTAAAATAAATGGAAAAAAAAATGTGGCACTCCCCCTCAAATGTAGCATAACCTTTTGAAAGATTGTCATGTGATGTGAATATTCGGAATTTAGAACACGCATGACATACCTACAAAACAGATTAAAAAGATTTTGGTACCCAAGTTTTGTTGGGTCCTCGGAGGTTAGCTTTAGATGTAATAAGTGAGGAAGTGGGGATACTGTAAGTACCATACCATTTATGATTGAAATTTTGATTGAAAAAATCATTTGTTCCACATGTAGAACAACAAATCTTTGTGACACTTAGATTAATTAGCTGATTGATTGATTTGACAAAATAAGGCAAATTAGTCTTGGAAACAAATGATCTTGTATCAACTACAGGAGATGTATGTGACATGTTTCCAACACTATCATCTGTAGTTGATTTCTTCCTCCAAACCATTTTAAACTTCTTAGAATTACCGGAATTAGCAACAAAATCATTGTGAGATAAATTAGAATTATGAATCCGGGAAGTTGGAGAATTATATGATTTGGAGCTGTTAGAATAACTTTTTGATTTGACACTTGAAGACGAGTTATTCTTACAGACATTTATTGTAGAAAGAGAATTCAATTGAAAAACTGAACTTGAAGAAGTTGTAGAACTTTCAAGTTTTCTAATTTTGCACAATAGATGATCTCTTTCTTCCAAAATCACTTCAAATTTTGTTTGAGATTCGGATCTCATTTTCCGTTCATTCACAAGAGTTGTTTCTAAAACAGATAATTTGTTTGAAAGTTTACTGATTTTCTCTTCAAAAGTTTTTCTTTCGTTTTCAAAAACTTTTTCCGAATTTTTACTTTTAGCAACGATCAAAACACTTTTCTTGATTAAATCCGTCTTATCAGTTTCAAACACTTTTCTTTCAGCTTTTAAAAGATTTTGAAGTTCAGAAAGTTGCTTTGATAGTTTTAGACATTTCGTTTCAGATGATTTTCTTTCTAAAATCACAATTTGTTCGAAATCAGACACTTGTTTAGAAAGTTTTTGAATGGTCAATTCACAAGTGTTAATTTTACTTTCAAAATCTTTTCGTTCAGACTCAAATTTGTGTTTCTCGTCAGAAGTTAAAATCCTTTCTTTCTCACATTCCAGAAATTCAGTTAATTTTCTTTTATGAACCACACTATAAGTCTCATGATCTATAAACTTTTCTAACTCAGAAATTTGGTTTTTCAGATCAAAATTTATTTTTATCAGATTTGTTTTTTTGCAAAACTCTTCATATGTATAATATTTAGTTCTAGAATACTCGATGAGTTGTTGCTCCAAAAATTCATTTTGATTTTGCAAAACTTTTCTTGATTTTTCTGAGTTATTAAATCTAGATTTGAGATTGACATGTTCTCTTAAAAGTTCATCCAACACTTGCATGTTGTTTGTGTGTCTGGTTTCAAGTTGAGAGATTTTTGCATTCAGCTCAGAGATTTGGTTTTGAGAACTCATCGTGAAAGCACGGGTTACCTGATAAAGTGATCTCGATCGGTAAGTTTTTGGCAATTTTCTGAGATTTCTTTGGAAAACAGAAGGTGTTCTTGATAGATGAAGGTTTTTCTCGGGTGATGAAGGGCCGAGAAGAATTTTTCTCGGGTGACGAAGGATCGACAAAAGTAAATTGTCGAGTGGTATGGTCTTGATAAGAAGATTTATCGGATGTATGAGACTCGATAACAATTATTGTCGGGTAAAAGAGACTCGATAAAACTTCTAATAAAATTTGGAATCGATAAGAAGAGTTTTATCGATCACAAGGGTCTCGATAACTTCAAGTTCCTCGATTAATCAAGATTCGACAAAAATAATTTGACTCGATAAAACAATGAATCGATAAAAATTTATATCGATTCCTGTTGACTCGAAAAATTTGTCGATTTAAAAGGACTCGATAAAAAATCAAAAATACTTAATCTCAGTTTTCTTTAACCGGTAAACCAGAAACCAAAAACAAAGGGTTCTTGACTAAAAAGAACACGTCTTTTTATGGACAAGAATGTCTAAGTTCTCGAGTTTCTTATTTGTTCAGTCAAGGAAAAAAAATTAAAATTACTAGAGTTTATGATTTTTACTAGAGAATTCTTTAGTAAGAAAAGCTGCAAGAGTCACTAGTTCCTGAGTTTTCTTATGTAAAGAAAATCAAAAGTAATTAAAATAAACTAGAATAACTTTAATTAAAACAGATTAAATAATTTTGACTAAAATAAAGAATAACTCAATATGGATCGACAAAAAATTTAAGCGCATGAAGTATGAATCGGAAAAAAATCAAGTTTATCAAAATAAGACTTTTTATCGGGTAAAACTAATAAAGTAAGGATCGAGAAAAACAGAAAAAAAAATTATGAGTTTTTAACGGGTAAAGCTAAAACAGTTTGAATCGATAAAAACTCAAAAACTCAGAAATCGAAAATTTACCTTCTATTTCGTGAATAACTTCAGAAAATTGAAAAAGAACTTTGATCGTCTGCTCTGATACCAATTGTGGATCCCAGATAATCAGGTAATCGTATGAATGTATGCATGAACACGAAGAACACTTCTAATATTTATGAAGATCCGAAGTCGGATATCTAACTTGTATTGAATATCGGTTACAATGATATTATCTAATATGCTCTCTCTAGAATGATACGAATTAACGTTCTATTTAATTGCTAGCCCTAACCCTCTATTTATATGTATAGGAAATACAGTATAAGGAAACTAGGAGATTAAAGCATTATATACTTGCCTTATTTACAAAAACGAATGTTTCCTTATATTTAAACATTAAACATTTCCTAAATAATGACTTTGATGAATTTGCACTTTGACCCTTCATGTCTTCAATATTTGTGATCTCGGATACAATCTTTTCAGACCTAACATGATAAAACTGTAATAGGAACCAAATGGGTTTTTCGAAATAAGCTGGATGAAAATGGCACTGTAATTCGCAATAAGGCTAGACTTATTGCTCAGGGATACAGACATGAAGAAGGTATTGACTATGATGAGACATTTGCTCCTGTTGCTAGACTAGAAGCCATAAGACTGTTTTTAGCTTATGCTGCCCATAAAGACTTTAAAGTTTTTCAAATGGATGTTAAAAATGTTTTTCTAAATGGTAAACTCAGCGAGGAAGTTTATGTTGAACAACCTCCTACTTTCGCTGACCCAAACTATCCTGGTTATGTTTTTAAACTCCAAAAAGCTCTTTACGGGTTAAAACAAGCTCCTAGAGCTTGGTATGATACTCTCTCAAAATTCCTTCTTAAAGAAAAATTTGTTCGTGGAAAATTTGACCAAACACTATTTTTAAGAAACCATAATGGTCATACAATTCTTGCTCAAATATATGTTGACAACATTATTTTTGGCTCCACAAGACTCAAATTATGCACTCGTTTTGCAAAAAGAATGAAGAAAGAATACAAAATGAGTATGATGGGTGAACTAACATATTTTCTAGGTTTGCAGATTAAGCAATCTGACAAAGGAATTTTCATTTGTCAAAGTAAATATGTTAAGGACATGCTGAACAAGTTTGATATGAATCAATGCTCAGCGATGAAGACCCCAATGGCACCCCCTCTGACATTGAATAAGGACCCAAATGGGAAACCTGTCAATATCACTGCCTATCGTGGGATGATTGGGTCTCTGCTATATCTTACAGCGAGTAGACCTGATATCATGTATTTTACATGTCTCTGTGCTCGGAATCAAGCTGAACCGAAGGAATCTCACCTCATCGCTGTAAAGAGAATCTTCAGATATCTGAAAGGAACTCCTAATCTGGGTCCTTGGTATCCCAAAGGATCAGGGTTCGATTTGATGCAAAGTAGCATGCATAAAAATAAAGAAGATGTCTTCATCTTATTTATACCCGTTTGCATTTAATGCAAGACAAAAGGTATATGCCACGTGTCAAACATCCATAGGAAACTTGTCCTTTGTTCAGAACGTAACCATGCTTTTGGCGGTATGTGGACAGTACCATATCAGATATGAGGGGGACATATGAGACAATACATACGTCCTTCTCTGACATAGTATAAGGTTTGACTTTTGTGCATCAAGGATAAGATCAAACTTAATCTTGTTTGAGAAGCTTCACTTAATCGCTGAACTTGAAACTTCAAGGATGAACTTTCATAGTATCGTTGAGGCTTAACAAGACTTCACACTCTGATTTAGATATTCATTGCCATCACTGAACCGCTTCAGATCATTAGCTGACTATCTCTTTCTTCAGCTTGGTCTTCGACTTTCACTAAATGTTCTTTGGGTGTGATGGTTGATCTTCAGATCTTCAAAGGTAGACTTGAGGCTTCTGATTTTCAGTGATCGCTGATAACACTCAGCGTATGCTATCGCTGAATTTAAGCATAAGTTTACACATGGAATTTCACTAAGTATACACAGGAATCATATTCAAATCACTGAGAGGAGTTATGATCAACAGAAATGCCTCATGATCAAGAAATCTTTGAATATGGAACTAAAACTATTTGACCTAATTTTCGGTAAAGTTCGTATTTCAAAGGGAAACATTTTATAAAAGCTTCCAAGCTTGGAATTGTATTAATACGTCTTGCTTTATGTATTTGATTTATAGACAAGAATGTAATGGATCCATAGGCATATAAGTCGGTCTAAAATCGGGATGGTTGTTCCTTTTCGGTCCACGTATGAGGTCAAATTAGGGACGTACTTGCTTGTGCGAATGGTTGCTGCATTTAACCCTAGGTCTCCCGTGCAGTTCTGACTGGGATCATTGGGGTCAGACTTGCTTGTATGGTTGGTGGCTATCAACACCCCGTGGTCTTGAGAACGAACCCTTAACATCTGAAATGTGACCTACTCGAGTATCCGTCCCAATGGATGGTAATAATGGGTCTCCCCCCATTATCTTTGAAAAGAACCTTTTTCACCAAGAGCAAGAAATGCAAGAAAAGCTTATGTGGATAAAGTCTCACTTTTATGTTTTAAATATTCTATGGCTTTATCTATTAGTTGTTTGTTCTCACTAGGCGTAAGCCTAACACTTGTTCTTAATTGCCATGTTTAGCAGGTGATCGAGTTGATGGGCTCCTTAGAGCAGAGCAGAGCGTTGTGCCGGTAGAGGAACACTTTTTGAGATTACACTCTTGTGTGTAAACTTTGGAGATAATAGATTCATTATTTTGAGGATATTAGTGACACCTGAACATAATCTATATCTTAGATTTTGTGTATATTAATAGGTTGTCATCTAGTATTCTATTATTGATGTAAACTCCATTACTCTTTCCCCATCTCATGGGTGATTATTATGTTACAAATCTTATTCCGCATTTTATATTTCGGTTTAAATTTGCTCTAAATTTTAGGGCGTTACAGAGATACATATAGAAACTGACATTCCCACCCTCATTCAGATTCAACCGGATCCACTTCCTGAAAGAAATCCTGCGACAATTGCAAGTCCAATACTGGAATCCTCTCCTCCACACCATTCCCAAATTATCAAGGATGTCACATGTTCGACTCGCCCTTCTGAAGTGGCTCCGGCACTTGAAACAGTTCAAGATCAACCACTTGGCACGTATGTGGATGAGAATCCGGCTCAGTCTTCTGTATAACCGCTTCCCCACATGACTAAATGGACTCGAGCTCATCCCGTCCGTCAAGTTCTTGGTGATCCATCCAAACCCGTCAAAACGAGATCAGCCTCAAGAAACGATTGCCCGTTCTCTTCCTTACTAAGAAAAATTGAACCGACAACTGTTGCGGAATCCATGAATGATCCATATTGGGTTACGGCCATGCAGGAAGAGCTTAACCAATTTGAAAGCCTCAATGTCTGGCGACTCGTCCCCCGCCCACGAAATAAAACTAGCATCGGTACCAAATGGATCTTCAAGAACAAAAGAGATGAGGATGGCGTGGTAGTACGCAACAAAGCCCGGCTTGTCGCAAAGGGATACCATCAGCAAGAAGCAATTGACTATTATGAGACTTTCGCACCTGTAGCACGCATAGAAGCCATTCACATGCTCTTGGCATACGCGGTCAAGAAGAACTTCGTTGTCTTCCAAATGGATGTCAAAACTGCCTTTCTCAATGTCGTCTTACGGGAAGAAGTCTACGCCTCGCAACCTGACGGATTTGTCAACGACGATAAACCAAATCACGTCTACATCCTTGACAAGGCCCTTTACGGACTCAAGCAAGCCCCAAGAGCATGGTATGATAGCTTGACTGATTATTTGGTCAGCAACGGTTTCTCGAAAGGTAAAAACGATTCTACTCTTTTTATCAAAAAGGAAGAAAATGATATCTTTCTTATTCAAATTCACGTAGACGACATTATTTTTGGGTCTACTAACCCTCAATACTGTAAGAACTTCTTCGCCCTCATGATTGCCAAATTCAATATGAGTATGATGGGAGTGATGAATTTTTTTCCTTGGTCTTCAAGTAAAACAACTATCAACGGGAAATTTCATCAACCAGTCGAAATATATCTCAGACATGTTAAAGAAATTCAACATGACGAACTGTACTTCGATTGGAACTCCCATGTCTCCTGGTTCTAAACTACACGCTGATCCTTCCGGTAAAGTGGTAGATCCCAAGAGCCATAGAGGCATGATTGGTTCTTTAATGTATTTAACGACTAGTCTCCCGGATATAATGTTTGCTACATGTTTATGTGCTCGATATCAGGCCTCACCTACAGAATCTCACCTTAGTGTCGTTAAACGTATTTTTAGATATCTAAAAGGTACTACTGATCTTGGCCTATGGTACACTAAGGATACCAATTTCTAGTTAACTGCTTTTTCAGATGTTGATCATGCCGGTTGCATGCTAGATCGAAAAAGCACTTTGGGACACATATAGTTTCTAGGAGACAAACTTGTAAGTTGGTCCTCCAAAAAGCAAACATGCGTCTCTACATACACCGCGGAAGCCGAATATATCGTTGCCGCCAGCTGCTGCTCTCAAGTCATATAGATACACACCCAACATAAGATCCCCATCTACCGTGACTCAAAGAGCACCATTGCCATATCCAACAATCCGGTCCAACACACCAAGACAAAACATATCGATGCCCGGTACCATTTTATTAAGGACCATGTCGAAAGAGGTACGATCGAATTATATTTTGTTAATACAGAATTTCAGCTTGCCGGTTTGTTCACCAAGGCTTTGGACGAGAAACGCTTCCATTTCCTAGTGTCCAAGTTGGCATGCTAAATCTCAAAACCTGATTCAAAATCAGTGTCTTCAAATTTCACAAAAAGCCCATTCAAGTATAAATGCACATTCACCATTCTTGTGAATCTTCATTATTCTTGAATTCTTGTTTTGTGACATTCGAATTTTTAGTCTTTCTGTATTTTCAATTTATTTAAGTTGTCGTACAACTTTTGTCATGTGTGTCTTTTCTTTTATTTGTCTCGATATCTGTTTTATCTACTCACTTAGTTTTCAAGGGGGAGCATCCAGGTAAGTTTCTTTTTCTTAACTCTGATATAGCATAGTCAAAGGGGGAGTCAAGTTTTTCTTACTCAGTGCATAAGTTTAGGGGGAGCACATGCAGTACAAATTTTCCTGTTTTAATTTTTAATTGTGTTTTAAGTCTTTTTCTCTTACTACATTGACCCGAGGAAAAATATTTGGACCAATAAGACCCAACAACCAAAGTTGTGGGATGCTTGCCAACCGATAAACCATGTTATCGAACCACTCTTCCCATGATTAGTGTTTTGATCGGACCATAAGGACCCGAGTTCCTTAGCCGTCAAACCACCCGACAAGTTGACTTGGTCAAAGGCCAATGAGAAAGTGACACGTGGCATGCCCCCACCCACCTTCACCCTATTTAAATCACGCCCCCACTAACCCGGTTCACTTCTCGAACCTATTTTCCCACCCATTTTCTCAAAAACCCATCCGAGCACCCGCTGATCACAAAGTTATTTTTCAAATCTTTGAATCACACAAAAAGGCTTACACAATCAGGTTCGTATCGACTTCGTGATCAACTTTAATTCCTGTCAACTTCATTTTTATCCATTGCATGTCCGTTTATTTGACACTTGATTGTTCAAATTCCGAAAACGCTTTGGGATCTACACTAAATTTTTTGCAGGGGTCCCTAAACAAGAGTTTTGACTAGGTAGATTTGCCCTTCTACAGGAGCAGCTCTGGCTGAATATTTTATGTACCATGAACGACACACTTCAATCATTTATGATGATCCCTCTAAACAAGCGCAAGCTTATCGCCAAATGTCTCTTCTATTACGAAGACCACCTAGGCGCGAAGCTTATCCAGGTGATGTACCTACTTTGCGGATATCCACGATTTACCCTCCAATCAACATAGACTTCGGCGGCTTAAGACGGTCGAAGGCTGCCTGGGGAATCCACGGAGCAAAATATGGGGAGAAATCAAAAGATTGATAGAACGGCTTAGCTTCCAACTAAGGCTAAGGGCATGGAATGTTCCCAAGCTAACTCTTGATAACCTCTGTTCACGCTCACGATCTTACTAGCACGACTCAGCTTCTTTCCATGCTAGGTGAACTAAGCACAGGAGAAGCCTACTGGAAAGGAGATCTCCCTCTTTCCTTTCACCGGTCGGGATGTGCATCCTATCCTATGATAAGCAACTGGATGTTTTCAGCTTGGGACTTAGAGTAAGCAGGAAGAGTACTTGTTAAGAGTAGGGGCGCTATTGCTAAGTGCGTGTTAATCCTACTCGAAAGGGAGTGATCGCACTACTAGTCGTAGGGCGCAAAACGGTCTAACAATAAGGTTGGAGGGAGTGAGACTTCCTATGTTAGCAATAATCGCTGCAAGAGTGAGCGCAGCTATGTCATCCGGTCTGTCTGTAGTAACCAATTCCTTTCCCCGCGTCCGTCTCTCACCGTTCTCTCATTCCAGGCAAGCAAGGAAGGCAGTTCGGTAGCTCTCCAACAGGAAAGTCAGTCCCAGGAGTGAAAGGGTGTGAACATTTAGGGCAAATACTTTATTGTATTGTACGAGATTATTTGAGAGCTTATTCGCTAACATCCTCATCTGGAAGAGTTCGTTCTGTGCCACCTCTTCTGTGAAAAAGGCTTGCGCTCCTATAGGGCACATCCCGAGGGGTGTTCCATGATTGACTGAAAACGGGCAAATCTTGTATGATAAAGCACTCTCTCTCCTTTCTTTCCCTGGCTCGTTTGCTTCTTTCTCTCCTCATTCGTGCATCTAGGGGAAAGAAACGGCTTTCTTCGAATGCTTGAGCGCTTCTTTCTCATATCGATCATTCAATATCCTTGACTTTTCAATAAGGGGCGCGTTAGCTAGGCCGTTTTCTTGCAGGAGTGCTAGCACGCGCCCTTACGTTTTCTTTTCTGGTTGATTTTGGTCAAATTAGATTATATGCCTAATTATAATATGCTTAGATGACACCCATTGAACCTAGATTCAAGCATCGAACACCCAAAATCACACTTTGATTTCTGGGTTGCTTAAGTGTTCTTAGTTGTCGGACCAAACTCATTTTCATCACCTTTATAACTTATCGGACCATTCTTGTTCTCGGATGCCACTTCACAATATCCTGTGAGTTCTATCGTTGGAACTTTTTCAGACTCACACAAACATTTTGTCGCACCAACTTTGCACTTATATGGTCCAATAACCTCATCTTCTTGGCTCAACAAACTTGTTTATCGGATCACTATGTCCCCCTTGTGACCCGACAAAAACCCTTGAACTTCAATTGTCTTCCAAGCACCATCCGATAAACGTGGTTCTTGGATCACGCTATGCTCAGTGTCACCCGATTTCCACACTTGGTGAAATTGTTTTCACAAGTCTTTTCAATATTGTTCTGACTTCCGTACTTGTCTTTCTAACATTTTTTCAGAATCAATGGCTGCTATCCAAGATCCCAATGTTTCTGATGATGAACACCCAATGCTATCCAAGATCCCAATGTTTCAACTGGCAATCCTGACGATTGCTTCATGCTTCAAACTGACATGAAGAAATTCCAACCCAACAACCATCAGCTTGACTTTCATATGCCACTACAACACCCGGTCATCATGGAGATTATCAAAGGTCATCCGATCCGACACGTGTTCAATATGACGGCACAAGTCCCGGCGTTTATCTACAACAATTCTGGCATACTCTCACCTACCATCCGATTGAAGGCAACTACCACTTTACGGCCTAAATTAAATATTTTGAAACCCGCCTAACCACCTCTCGTCTACGACGTGTTCTCCGTCTCCCGGCCCCAAATGAATTTCCCGGTCACCAAGACTACAAGGATCCAGCCTCCGAAGATGACTTATGCAAAGACTTTTTAGCTCTAGGATACAAGGACACCCTCACCAACATCAACCAATTCAAGCACATGCATCTGCCACCTATTTGGTGTACTCTATTCTCACCGATCAATCGTTGCCTGACTTCTAAACACACTAACGTCGATCGGGCAAGCAGTTTAGTTCTACGAATATTCTAGGACATCGCTTTCAACCGTCATTACGATTACGTCACATTAATCTGGTCAGACCTCGTAGAAGTCGTAGAAGACAAGGGAACCGACCACGAACACAAGTTCGTTCCCTTCCAGCGGTTTCTCTAACTCATCATACGAAGCATGATGAATCCCCGTGCTGAAATTCCTCGTCGCAACGGCACTCCCCGCGGACCACATTTCGTCCAACGCTTCTTAAAACTTTCTGATGAAGCTTTCCCCTGACAAATGCCAATACCGGAAGCCCTACTTGCCTATGCTGATCAGATTGCACCGAGTGCGATAGAGTATAGGGAAGTGAATGGCTTAATGGCCCCTCCAGAGCAGAAAGGGCCTCCCCAAGGGACACCCGGTGAGGAAAATGAAAAGGTAGGAAAGGGTCCTAGGATTGGCCCCTCCAGATCATGGGGATCCTGAACAGGGAGTTGAGAGTATAGATGAAGTAAGGGGATTCGAAGTGGGCGGTGCATCTAATCAGCTTATCCCTTCCACCGCAGATCCCATCAACCCAATCCCACCTTCTCCCGGAACTACAACCGCCACCACCTCTCAACCCACCGCACGCATACCCCGACTAAAGATTCTAGTCCGACGCCGTCCTACACGCCAATCCATCTCATATTTCGAAACTGAAATGAAAGACCATGCCGACGTTGATATTCATGACAGTTCGGAAGACATCCTTGTGCCACGCCGACAACGTCAAACTACCATCGATGCTGCAATTAACCGAATCGGCCTTCAACCTTCAATTCCGGAATCATCATCCGAAAGCACTAAATCCGATTCAGTTGCTCGCACCCATCCCTAGTCTGAGCCTATTATTGGAGAGATAAGGAGAGAGGAGGGAGATATAGTCTAAAATGTACAAGTGAGTGAGAGTGAAGGGATGCAAAATATGAACGAGAACGTGCGAATCCAAACTGATACTAGCCAGGTAGCCACATCTTCTATCGTCACTCATCCGTAGGGTGTCGGTATTGAACAAGACGTTGTGGACCCAACAGCGCAATTGCACGCCCCGTCCGACCACTCCGACATCTATCAACATATGTCGGTTTCAGAAATGTTGGCAGATTTAACACCTCATCTAGCGGGCCTCCATTCGGGACAACCTGCTACTGAAAGTAGATAACGTTATCTGCAGTCTTCGACTTCGTTTGTGAGCACATCGAGTCTAGAGCCACTCCCACCTAGGACACAGCTCATCACGACTAGCCTTCGTGGCTCGGTCGGAACTTCCATAGTGGTGTCGTCCATCGGCATTTCACGAGGATTGGAAGGAAATCCTACTAGCACTATCCCAATGCCAACACTGACCATAGGTCCCAAAGTTGAGTCAACTGTAGTAACAACAGGTGCTCTAAGTGACCCTGGTCTTACCCATTCCAGCTTTGCTCCACCAACATTCATTGTCACACCCGAGATAAGGGAGTTTGTCGAAACTGCATTCCAAAGAGCTAACGCATCACTGAAATCCCATGTCGACAAAGTTGAAAGACTTCAAAAGGCAAATCCCTTGCGGAACATCTTGCTTAATCACCTCGCCCCCGACCTTAAACTACAAGCACTAGTCGATCGCCTACTCCATCTCTACCGTGTGCTTCAACTTCGTCAGACTCACCGCTTCTGAACCCCCCTCTGACATAACTAAACAATGAAGAGCTGATGTCAATATTATATTCGAATCTACTAGCTCAAGTCGAATCTCTTGGTCAACCGAAAGACGATCTGACTGGTCTTCCACGTCGAAACGTTCAGATCCCCATGGTCACTCGTCATTCATTTGACTGCTTCAAAATCGACGTCACCAACAAGCTCGAGAACATGCAAAACCAGATCAACAACTCCCAGGCTTCCATTCTCGGTGCTATCCATTCTTTTCGAAATGAGATTCGTCAGAGCTTCCAACCAAAACAATCTACTAGATGGCCTCGCGATGATCAGGACGATCCGGAAGGTCATAATCGTCCTGAGGGAGAGAAAAGCAGGCGTACATCCAAATCATGAATGGCAGCTACTACCGCAACCACAACGCCAAACATTCTGGTACAACAATCAACTGGTCCATCTTCAGCTCCATCTCATCAACAAACAACAACACCATAATTCAATTTCGAGAACATCTCAAGAGTCGTTGATCCAGACTCCAATGAGCCCATTAAAGTGAATGTACAATGCATGTAGAATGAAGTACGAAACTGGTTTAGAGACCCATATGCTCCGGTTCTCGAAGATGAAGATTATAAGAGCACCCTACGACAAAACAACTCCATAATACCCCTAGCAAAACACTTATTGCCGCATCAAGTCAGATGGGAAAAGATCATTGCAAACCAGAATCCCAAATGGGAAAAAGGAACAGATTCGACTTCCCTATCTGGAAGAAACTAAGCAGAATCTCTTCGTAGAAAAGAAGACTGAGGAAGACTTAGCTCACATTCATCGAGTCACTAAGATGACAAGAACAACCAAGAGAGCTTATCGAATACGTCTTTATGCTTAGAGCCAAGCCACAACCAAGAGAAGAGGTGAATTCAAAGAAAAAGATCACGATAATCAGAGAAATTAGTTATGATTATCATAGTCAAGTCATATTTCCAATATTCAGGGTTATACGTGATGATGCAAAAGAGTACCATTTCACTAAGGCAGACTTTTCAGACTTAGAGATTGATGATATGAAATTTCTGTACATTGAGATAAGAGACAAAATATGACGATCAAGAGATGAACAAAGAGCTTTGAGAGCAATAGTCAGATTTCTTCAAAAGGAGATTTGGTAAAACTATCTACATGATTTTCAAAGAGACCTTAAGAGCAAACAGAAGAAGATCTACCTTACAAAACCTGATCAAGACATCCCCTGCCTAGACAAGCTTAAAGTCATCACCATACTCACTATTCCATCTCATGGGATTGTCTATCAAATCAAACCGGCAACAAGCGTTTCTTGCGCTTCAACGAAATCGCTGCTTATTGTGATGGAACTTTGAAAGGCATCAGAATGATATTATCTGCCGAGATCAGTTTTGATCGAAAAGGAACTATCAAGCTCAAATCAGATAAACGTCAAACGATTTTAGCTGCAATGGATATCGTTGACAAACGCCTAGTATACAGGCATACTCTGCGTAGATTTGAAAGAATGTTTGAGATAAGGTAACTAGCTCATTTTGCCACAAAGGGGGAGATTGTTAGGAAAAGATTTGAATGTGTCAAAATAAGGAAACGATTGTGTTAGAGAGAAATACATTTGAATGCAAGTGTACAATGCCTTATTCCTATGTTTCCTTATATCATTATTTCCTAGCATATAAACAGAGGTGTAGGGTGATCATTAGAAGGTGTTAGAGAGAAATACATTGTAATCGAGTCATCTAGCTTTGTGCGACTTCATTGTAACCGATTACCAAGTGAGATATCCGACATACGTTCTCTCTGTATTATTTGTGTTAATCGATATATGCTTAATATATTCACGTGTACTTGAATTACTGGGATTCACACTTTTCCAAGAAAGATGTATGTGGTTATCAGCCATCACTAGTGATGCTTCTGATTTATGTCATTTCTAATAAAACTTGTAAGATGAATGAACAATCTGTCCTGTTGTTGTGTGCTTCTATTGTTGAATTTTGTATTAATTATTGTATTTACCATTTGCTGATGTACCTATGAACAATGTTTATGTTGTTTAAAAGAAGATCAAATTTAATGCCTTTATGCAGATGTGATTCTTTGTTTGCTGCATTGTTGTTTATTTTACTGGGATCTTGTGAATACAAGTGTGTTATCTAATGCCCTCAATTGCAGATTAAGCAGAGACTAGACCAACCTTTGGGAGGTTACTTTGTTGGCCAAGTATGTATGCTTGTATCTTTTGGTTATAAGTCTGCTTATTTGCTAAAATGTCTTCAATGGCTGCCAGGTTCTTTGGGCAAATGCTCTAGAGGCTCATATATGATGGTTATATCATGTAATTCCTCTATCTTGTGTCAAAAATGCAACAATGTCCTCTTCAGGGTGTTGCCTGGAAGTTACTCTATTGTAAAACCCGCGACTTCATCCTATATATTTTATATTGAAATAAGATACTAACTCGGAGATGTATGTACATGTATATGTAGGTTAGAGCATTGAGTATTTTGGGAATATATATATATATATATACATATATATATTAAAGGGATAATGTATATTATTGTGTTAGGTTTATATATAAATTGGTATGCAATCACCGCCTCCATCTTTTGCATCATGTTGGAAGAGAAGGATTTAAAGAGGAGCAAATAAAATAAAATGAAGAAGGAAATATAAGGAGGAAGAAAAAGGTCGGCCAAAATTAAAGAGGGGATTTTTGGATTTCGCCCAGCAGCGCGCCTGTTTCATCATGAGATCTGATCAACAAGCAAACATGGTCCGATCAAGCTGAAATTTACAGGTAGCTTCCAAACTCGTTGGTCTTGAATCTGAACGGTGGGATTTGGATTTGGAGGAGTTTAGACATGATTTTCATACCATTTACAGTGGCGTTTTTATGAAGTTTTCTGAGTGCGAAAATAGGAAGAAACCCCATTTTTAAGTCATGATTTCTTGGGATTTAGCCTTTCTTTTCTTCACATAACTTGTTCATGTCATTGGGAAGATTAACATACTAAAAAATCATAAGGTTTGGTGAAGTTCTCGATGGTCAATTGAAGGTATGTCTTTGACTCATGAAAGATGTGTTTTAAGTTCAAGAATGGAAACTTTGGATATATTTTGGTGAATACTTTCTATGGGACAATACATGTTTTGATAGGAATGTTGAGATGATATTAGATGAAATCAAGAGAGAAAGTTTCATCCATACATGTTTTGATAGGAGATTAAAACTTGGAATGAAAACAGTTGACTTATTACAAAAAGTCAAACTAATTGCTTAAATGTCAAATTGATTGGTTTTATGCAAACTTAAAAGCTGAATTGAAGGGGTTTAGTTGTGTAAGGTAAATAAAGGTGTTGTAATAATCAAATTGACATTTTATATGCATTTTGATGGATTTTAAAAAATATAGGATGTATTTCGGTTTGAATGAAGATACATATATGAATGTTTTAATTGGACTTTAAGTGAAATAATGAATACGTAAACCTTCTAACATATCTTAGATTGTAATGTAGATATTTTAAAGGTTCTAATGCAACATAAGAGTTGTATGAACGTGTTGCTACCATGATTGTGATGACATAAATGCTATATGAATTGTATAGATGTGGAGGACGGTTATGTAACACCCTAAAAATTCACTGAAAATAGCGGAAAATTTAAACTTTCAAAAACCTTCAAATACGGAACGGTTTACAGAACAAATACATAATTTCCCTCAAAAGGGTACAAAGTCTATATCAGAGAATTTTAATTAAACTAACTAATCCATAAATGGAATTAGGAATAATCGGGTGCTACTAAAATCATCCAAGTCCGCTATCTTCAAAACCAATTACGCTCCTACGCCATCTTAACGAAATCTCTCAAGCTCCAATACAACCTTGGAACCTATTAATACCTGATATACATGTCGGAAATAAAAAGGGTTAGGCTTACACCTAGTGAGTTAAAGCAGTCAATCCCATAAATAAAAGTGATGGAAACCGAAATATCTTTATTCTTCCAAACATCTTTTTGTACTATTTATTCATAAATGAAGGAAGGTATTTTCCAAAACCATTGCTTTTCAAAATATAAAGCTTTAAACAAGAAATACCTCTTTGAATACCAACAACCGTGTCTTTTTATCATTGAACAATTATAAATAAGATTTAAACCAAGAATCTTATAAAATGCGCTTCTTTCAAATACCGCGAAATCACCGAAAGTAAAGATGGACTCTATACTCAAATAACACCTTTCGGTGATGGTGGAGGCCCGTTTCCGTCTTAGCGGCGGACACGAAGTAAGACGAGATTAGACGTTAAGGAGTAGTGCCTTAAGATCACGGTCCCGGTGTATGACCCATCAATGAGTACCCACCGTAATACCTAAGGTCCCGGAGCCCGACCCATACGGATTCAACTCCAAAACACCCCGACCCAATATCTACTGGAAAACACTAGACTCACACTAAGAACCGATGATAATGAGACCCGACTTTAAACTAAGTTCATTCCCAGAATACCTGTGTGATCTATGAGAGGCAACAACCTCTAAATATGGGTTCTGATAGCATTCTCCAACGAGTGTCCTTATCGTAAAACCTAGGGTCGCAGAGGCATTCCCAAATTAGGGCCATCTCTGTAATACCCACGGTTGCAAGGGCATTCCCATTCGGGGCCATCCTTGTAATACCGTCAACCAAAGCCTACTGGCTCAAGACCCATAACGAGGGACTCAATTTCTTCCGACAAACGACTGACTCACATGCCTATGGATCCAATGCAATGCAGACAACTGACTTGACTCCGAAAGTAAGACAAGCTCCCAAGATAAACATTTACCAATTAAATGTAACATATATAATTGATACATTTAAATCGTACGTCATCCGGACAATACCAAAAAAATTTTGGTTAAGACTTTAATCTAAAGCCTTGTAAAATCCTTTATAAAGCTCGTTATCCAAAACGTTATATTTCTCAATCCTCTCAAAGTTGAGGAGGTGGCTTATCAAATATTGTTACCTTTAAAATCCAAGAGTTTACAAAAGATAACTCCACGATTATAATTCGAATATACTTTCCCAAATACACTTGGCTTCAACCAATTTAATAAATACTAGGTTTTATGTGCAAAACCAAGAAAATCATTTCCTTTAACTCAGTTTATCCTTTCACCAAATAAAATCTGATAAACAAGCTCCATTTTACAAATTTCCCAAAATAACTTCTTTTTGCAAACAAAGCTCTTTGATGACTCAAAACAACCCATAAAACATTTATACAGCTTTTCCATCGATTTTGTGGTCTAAATACCCAAAATATCATTCTCGTACTTTTTATCTAGTAAGAAATGATTTCATGATAATAATTTTATCCCAAAAACGATTATTTCGACATGTGTATAGCTTTGTAAAAGTGACTAGAACTCACGTCGCTAGATTTTACGAACAAATCTAGGTTTTACCCATTTTAAGCTTTCTTTGAAGAAGATAATAGATCCGCAAAGATCCACACCTAGATACTTTATTTAGCTCCTCAATCACCTAAAATACATCAAGATTAACCCTTGAAATTAGATAAAGACAATACCTAGTTATAGATCTAAAATTAACCAAAATACCTAAAATAATCAAAATATTCAAATAAGAAAATACTTCCAAAATACAAAATCTATAGAGCTAATAACAAAGGTTTCCCACCAAGAAATATAATCTAAAGGGTAGAAAACTTACAAATCTTGATTTGGAGAAAAACCCCAATACCGAGCTTCATTCGGTGAAGACTTTAGATCCTTGAGCTACACCTCTAGATCCATGGTGTAAGTCTTCCAATAACACCTACATAACCTCCAAACATACACCAAACAAACCCAAGAGAGAATGAGAGTTGTTGGTGCAAAAACTCAAACCCTAGATTCAAGATCTCGGAGAGGTTATCGTACCTTTCAACGTCTAGGAACCCCAAATCATCAAGTAAACTTTAATCCTCATTATTACCATCTTAAAGAGCTCTGAAATACGAAACCGTAGCAACTTGAATCGCTCAAAACGGAGCTGTGGTGAAGAAGTTATGGTCAAATGACTGAAATCCCGATTTTTATGCACTGGCTGCCGTCCGCGATTATGACATGCGATCATGCCATGTCATAATCGCATGGCAAGATCGCCCGGATTGTACCGAAAGTCAATTTCCCATCAGGTGGATGCCCGACGACCATGCCATCTATTATGCCATGTCATAATTGCCTGGCAACATAGCATGGACTGTACCGAGGTGTTTTCCTACTTTTCACCCGTTTTGATCCCATTTTCGCCTTAGATGGAGCTCAATTCAGGAAAAAAACTCAAAACACGAAAGTTGTAGGTCTGCCTCTTGACTTTCCGTAGTAGTTTGAATCATCTGAATCGGAGCTTCTATGATTGAGATATGACCCAAACAGCACAGCCTCACAAATCTATCAAGTATTCCTTTTTGGCTATTTTCGACCCGGAGTGATCCGAACTAAATATTTCGGGTGTTACAGGTTACATGGGATATTTGGAAACTAGACTTGAGTCTATCTAGCTAAGGTGAGTTCAAGTATATTTTAAAGGGATACACCTCAAAATTATGTATTGTGACATAACTGATTTATGTTGTTTGCGTTCGAATATGTTTTGTGAAAAATGCATGATTTATAAATTGTTATAAAGTGCGGTTATTAGATGCTTTATAAAAGTAAATTTGAATGTGAAACAAGCATGTTAAGTGATATTGAAACACTATATGGAATATACTTTTGAAGTGTTGAAATTTGAAGTTTACTAAAAACATGCTTGAGTTGTTGTGATGGACATATGTGATATGTTGGATTCTTGATGGAAATTAAATATTGAAATAGAACGTGAGACGTTCAGATTTAGATGTCTAAAGTCCGGGATTGGTATAGATTTGAAATATCTTGGAATGAGTGGATACATATTGATAAAAGGCATAAGACATGGGACGTTCACTAAAATATGTCTAAAATTGGAAGGGCAGGGAGCCCATGTAACATCCTGATTTTCGTTCCAATTAAAGAAAGTGTTGAACCGAGTGGTTTATTAAAGAGGAGCTAATTTTAGAGTTTGAGTAGTGGTGTTGTGAGATATTGACAAGGGTTACCATAGCACCAATGGTACTAAGAGTATGGTCGTCTTAACTATTGTGTCATACGGTTATGACATCTATCACAATAGCACCGGTGCTACCAAGTGGTTGGTGATCCCAACAAGTGTGCCATGCTATAGTGACAATGGCACAATGTATCAACCGGGCATTTGGTAAAATGAAATCCCGAGTCCTCTTGGTATTCCACTCTTAGAAACAACAAGATTAGTATTTTTGAAGTTAATTATATTGGGTATCATCCACAAGTCGAGTAGCAGGATCAAACGGGTGAAAAGTGGGAAAAAAAACACCTCAAAACGTCCCCCGGCTAGTGTGCCGGCAAGTGTGACAGGGCACACTCGCAGGTCACACTCGCCCCAAATGTACCGTAACTTAAGGGTTAAACCAGATTGGTTTTTGGGCACGGGCTAGTGTGCTGGCGAGTGTGAAAGGGCACACTCGCATGTTACACTCGCATGCGGCCTCTAGTGGTTAAAAATGGGATTTCCTTCATTTGGCCATATCTCTCTCATTTCAACCCTGTTTTGGACGATTCAAAGTGCTATGGTTTCGTATTTCTCTTTATGATGATAACAATGAGGATTAAAGTTTACTTGATGATTTGTGGTTCCCATACGTTGAAAGGTACGATCACCTCTCTTAAATCTAGAATCTAGGGTTTGGATTTTCACACCATCAACCCTCATTCTCTCTTAGGTTCTTTTGTGTATGTTTTGGAAGATACGTAGGTGTTCTTGAAGGGATTACATCATGGATTTATAGTTTTAACTTGGGGATCTAAAGTCTTCACATATTGGAGCTCGGTATTGGGATAAAATCTAGATTTAGCCTAAATCTAGCTAGTGAGTTCAAAATCCAAACCTTAAAATCTTAAATACTTGTTATAAATGTTGTCTTTCAGTGATTTTTAAGCTTATTGTTACAAGTATTTACATTTATGGGTAAGTTGGTTATACATTTTGGGTACTTTGGTTTTAAATGATGAAATGAGCATCCTTGTGGTTTTAAAACATTTGGAAAGGTTATTCAAATGGAATAATCTTTGGTTTTGGTACTCAAAATGATTTGACCCAATTTTGGTAAAACCGTTTAGAAGGATACAATTTTTGGAATGGTTTTCAAGTTGGGAAAGCTACTTATACGTCTTTTTAGATGTATTTGGTCGATAGACTAGTATGTAATAGATCCATAGGCATATAGTTGGTTTTGTGGCGGGATTGTTGTCCCTTTTTGGTTGCATAGTAGTCTAGAAGGGCCTTGTACCGTTGGGTGCTATGCCGGATCATTACCGAATGCCATTGAATCTAAGTATGCGCTAGTAGGGGTCTAGTAGGGCCATGTACTAGTGTGCATATAGCCGGTCGTTGCCGGTTGCCATTGACCTATTGCACGGGCTTTCGTAGGAGTCATCGAGGGCCATGTACTAAGGTGCATAACCGGTTGTTTCCGGTTGCCATTGACTCTTATGGTTAGCTCAAACATCGTGTAGTGACCTACTTATGGTATATGTCACTGAGGATGGAACACCGGGTCTCCCATGGTTGCTTTTAAAGGATCCTTGCTCATCAAGAGTAAGTTATTTCAAGTGAAGTTAAATGGATTAAATGCACTGTGTCTTATCTTTTTAAATGTTTTAACAGCTTTATCCATTTAACTGTTTGTTCTCACTAGGCGTAAGCCTAACACTTGATTTTAAAATGTGGTTTAGCAGGTAAGCATGTTGATGGGGTTCTTTAGAGAAGAGCGGGATGTTGTGTCGAGAGAGAGACACTTTTTCGGAGATATGCCTTAGAGCACATATAGCTGAAGTTATAACTCATTTTTTTGTGGATGTTAGTAACACCCAATTGTAATCTATAGTCTGAATAGCATAGATTAATAGGTTGTTATTTTAATGTCCATGTTTAGAAGTAAACTCCCATACTCTATCTCCACTTATTGGGTGATTTTTATATTATTCCGCATTTTGTTTTGGTTTAATTTTTTCTCTAATTTTTAGGGTGTTACAAGTTGATATCCGAGCTCTAGTTTAAGCGAACTAGGTATCAATTTAAGATGCCTAGACTTAAGCTGAGACTTTAAGTTTTGATTTGTGAGATATGGGTAGACACTCTTGAGATAGGAGAGCTTTAGAGTCGACGGAAATACATTAACTATGAAATGTGACCTTGGTAATAAGAATTCTTATATTTATGATATATCCAAAATATCACATAGCTAATGTTATTTTGGGTATTCTGTTAAGTGAATATGCTTACTTACTATGGTTAAGATGATTGGTGAATGCGTTATACACATTTATTTTAGACTTGTCTTATTCTTATTCTATGTTTGTAGCTGACTGAGATGATTATTACGCGTACTAGATCATGTAATGAAGCTAAGGGCGCGAACAACAGTATTTCTACTCCGGATCTACAAGTGACAGTGGAAGTCACTCAATCACCTATGATCCCTCTTGTTTCATCAAGAGGTGTGCCAGAATGAATCGTTTGTTTGAAGACAACCTTGATCAGGGTAATCCTTTAAAGGTAGAATCGGGCTTACATAATGAGTTCCGAACTGGTATGTTGCAGGTAGTTATTTTTTTGTCATAGCACAACAACAGGAAAATGTGATCAAGATGTTCTAGAAAAGGAGTACCAATAATCGAAGGCATGAAGCAACTACTCAGAACATAGTGATGGGTTCCGGGAGCAATGGGACAGGTTTTAATACCGAAGAGGCATATGTGACGGAAGTAAGGAGAACGGGAAAGGGTTGATCATACGATACTTTCTTATGCTCTAAATCACCCAAGTTCCCCGGATTAGATGATCCGGTAGATTGTACGAATTAGTTACGAGAGATCGAGCAAGCTTTTGGCTCGATTGAAATTGAAGATAAGGAAGAGTGAAGTTCTCCTCACAGATGTTTAGGAGTGAGTTTTAGCATGGTGGAGCATCACCACGGTTACCTTTGGGGCATTCATAACCTCTAGGCTCACCTTGGAATTATTTGAAGCAAAAGTTTTAAAAGAGTATCGCAATGAGAAAATTATCGGGCGTATCATGAATGAATGTTCGGGTTTCAAGAAAGGGAACGAGATGGTGAAAGAGTATACTCACTTATGTTCTTTTGATTCTAGTGCCACTTTTCTTTTGTGTCCACTTCTTTCTACTCAAATCTACACGTACCCATGAGTACTTTGGAAGATGCCTATATTGTTGAGATAGCCGACGACAAGTAAGTTCTAGTTTGGACTATTCTTAAGGATGTGTAATGACTATAGGAAGTTGAATAAAACAACCGTGAAGAATGAGTATTCCCTTCCGAAAATTTATGATCTCTTTAATCAGTTACAAGGAGCGGTTGCTTCTCAATGATCGATTTACGTTCGTTTTATCATCAAGTGAAGGTGATGGAGGACAATGTAGCAAAGACAACGTTTAGGACGCGGTACGGTCATTATGAGTTCTTAATAATGCCGTTTGGGTTGACAAATGCATCAACAATTCTTTATGGATTTGATGAAATCAAGTATGTCGACCGTTTCTAGATCAATCGCTGATAGTATTTATTGATGATATCCTTGTCTACTCTAAGAACGAGTTAGACCATGAGCAACACCTTCGAGAAGTCCTCGAGGTGTTAAGGAAGGAGAAGTTATACGCCAAATCCTCTAAGTGTGACTTTTAGTAGAAGGAAGTACAATTTCGGGGCAAGTGTCACTCAAGATGGAGTGAAAGTGGATCCATCCGAATTAAAGCAATGGTGAATTGGGAACCATCTCGGGATCCGTTAGAAATTAGGAGCTTGTTAGGATTCGCGGGCTATTATCGGAAGTTTATTTGGGCTGACAAACAAGAAGAGTTTTCTGAACTTGTCGAAGAAAATTGTGTAAAGCACCGATTTTATCCTTGCTAGAAGGATCTGAAGGTTGGTGGTCTATAGTGACGCGACAAAGATGGGTTCGGATTGGGCATTAATACAAAGAGGCAAGGTTATTGCATATGCGTCAAGACAACGCAAGGAAAACGAGAAGAGTTATCGAACCCATGTTATGGAACTAGTGGCGGTGTTAATTGCATTACAGTGATGGCGACGTTGTCTTTACGGAACTAAGTGTACACTCTACACCGATCATAGAAGTTTGAGGTATGTTTTGATCAAAAGGAGCTAAACATGGGGCAACGACGTTGGTTGGAATTGCTCAAGAATGATGGTTGTGAGTTGCTATACCACCTGAGTAAAACAAATGTAGTGACGGATGTTCTAAGTCGAAAGGAGTACGGTTGTGGAACACGAGCCGTACTTACGAAGATTGAATTAGTGTCAAGCTTGATCGGTCGGATCAAGACTTCCCAAGCGGGAGCACTACTTGAGGAAAATTTAAAAGACAAGGCTATGGTGAAGCAACACTTGTTGCTATCGGAAGATAGTCGCGGTTTGAAATTATTTCGTAGGCGTATTTGGGTGCCCGAGATTGGAGGCAATTGGGAGTTACTATTGGAGGACACCCATGAGCCTAAGTACTCCATATATCCGAGTAGTGCCAAAATGTGTGGGGATTTGAAGTTGACTTATTGGTGGCTTGGTAGGAAGTTGGATGTGGTTAGATATTTAGAGAGAGGTGTAACGTGTTACAAGTAAAGGCGGAACACCAACGACCGGATGGAAGTTTTCAAATTGTTGGAAATTCTGGAATGGAAATGAGAGCACATTACTATAGAATTTTGTGATGAAGTTACCAGAGACCTTGAAAGGTCATGATGCTATATGGGTAGTGGTGGATAGATTGACGAAGAGTGCTCGCTTCTTGGTAATGCGAGAAACTGGTCCAGTTGACAAGCTAGCTAAGTTGTATGTGGATGGAATTCTCTCAAGGCATGGTATGCCTTTGACTACTGTGTCGAATTGTGACAGTTGTTCTACTTCACACTTTTGGGACTTCGGTCTGAACGATCGATAGTTATAGGAACTTCGGAGTCATTGGATGTTTGGGTCTCTTCGAGTTAGTTTCGTGATGATCCTCTAGTGTCATAAATCCTTGGATTGGAAGCTTTTAGGCAATTGTTTACACCGAGAAGTGTTTGGCTTGACGCCAACCTTGGTTATTCTAGGGTAATATGGCGTTAAAACGATTGGAATACTTTGGTTGATTTTCAAGTGGTGTTGAAGGCCTTGTGTGGTAATCTTGAAAAGGATGAATCATAATAAATGGGGATTAAATAATAGAAATCTTTTGAGTTGCTAAAAATTTGGGGAAGTTTTGGAGTCATCATACTACGATAGTTGGGTTTTCAGTTTAAGTCGGTAATATTTATTGGAGAAATTTAGTATGATTATTAAGGTAGACTGTAACTGAAGTCGTTGTTAAAGAAGACGTGGTTTAGTCGAGGTTAAAATATTGACGTGGTAGTGGTCTTTTTCGGAACTGTTTATCCCGGATTCCTTTACCACTCGGGTAAGGTCGACATGTTAGTGAGTTACCTGATTCAGATGGGTATCTATGTTTATAGTCGGATGAACTTATGCAAATCTACCAGAAAGTTCATTGCAAGAAGGAATGGCGTTCTGGTTTGGTAGAGGTTATTAGAATATACTTAAGAGTGAATTCCCCTATGGGTAATAGTAGCGGAACTGAGTAGTTAATGTTGTAAGGAACTCTTGAGGTTATATGGGTCAATTAAAGTTGGGAGGTGACCAAGACCCAGCTGTTGGAAATTGCTTCGGCACTCTGCACATTTGGTATGGGTGTGATCTTTTGAAGAAGGGTTCCAATCAGAGTTCGAACTTGGTAGAAATATTTCCTCCGGAAGGGAGTCAATTGAGTTGTGAAAACGCAATCGTTTGAGAGTTGCGCCCCTTATGGATAAAGACTGTGATAAGGAAAGGAACGAATGATATCAATATTAAAGAAATTCTCGTATGGATGTTTATCTAGTTTATGAGGGAATGGAAATTAGAAAATCCAAGCTGTCCTTTGGGTGTAGTTTCAAGTTTTGAATCAGTTCTAGATTTCGAGGACGAAATCTTTTATAAGGTTGGGAGGATTGTAACACCCTGATTTTCGTTCCAATTGAAGAAAGTGTGTAACCGAGTGGTTTATTAAAGAGGAGCTAATTTCAGAGTTTGAGTAGTGGTGTTGTGAGACAGTGACAAGTGTCACCATAGCACCAATGGTACTATGAGTATGGTCGTCTTAACTATTGTGTCTTACGGTTATGACATCTATCACAATAGCACCGGTGGTACCAAGTGGTTGGTGATCCCAACAAGTGTGCCATGCTATAGTGACAATGGCACAATGTATCAACCGGGCATTTGGTAAAATGAAATCCCGAGTCCTCTTGGTATTCCACTCTTAGAAACAATGAGATTAGTATTTTTGAAGTTAATTATATTGGATATCATCCACAAGTCGAGTAGCGGGATTAAACGAGTGAAAAGTAGGAAAAAAACACCTCAAAACGTCCCCCGGCTAGTGTGTCGGCGAGTGTGACATGGCACACTCGCATGTCCTACTCGCCACAAATGTACCGTAACTTAAGGGTTAAACCAGATTGGTTTTTGGGCACGGGCTAGTGTGCCGGCGAGTGTGACAGGTCACACTCGCATGTCACACTCGCATGCGGCCTCTAGTGGTTAAAAAGGAGATTTCCTTCATTTGGCCATATCTCTCTCATTTCAACTCCGTTTTGGACGATTCAAAGTGCTATGGTTTCCTATTTCAGAGCTCTTTATGATGATAACAATGAGGATTAAATTTTACTTGATGATTTGTGGTTCCCATACGTTGAAAGGTATGATCACCTCTCCAAAATCTTGAATCTAAGGTTTGGATTTTCACACCATCAACCCTCATTCTCTCTTGGATTCTTTTGTGTATGTTTTGGAAGATATGTAGGTGTTCTTGAAGGGATTACATCATGTATCTATAGTTTTAACTTGGGGATCTAAAGTCTTCACCGAATGGAGCTCGGTATTGGGATAAAATCTAGATTTAGCCTAAATCTAGCTAGTGAGTTCAAAATCCAAACCTTACAATCTTAAATACTTGTTATAAATGTTGTCTTTCAAATGTTGGCGCAGAAATAGAAAGAGTCGTACCGAAAAAAGTGGAATTCTTCTAAGATCCATTGCTCGATTTTTCTGCATGCTCTGCTTCCAAAATGCAGAGAGACTCGCGAGGACAGATCCGGGTTGGTTGGCCCGGAATGAAAAAGGAATTGATCGTGATTTTGAACCTGTTCTTTCCATGACCCCTCTTAATTGAAACAGGAGATCCATATAGAACCAAAATGGATGGTTTTGTGTCTATTACCAGTTCTTCCTCCTGAGTTGAGACCAATCTATCATATCAAGTCTCAATAAGACTACTAATTCTTACTGTTCATATAGTATGATATGAATACACCACATCAATTCGTTATGTATGGATGATGATATTTCATTGATACAGAGCTAATTCCAATAGACTTATTGGAGGGTCCCATTGGCGTGCATCCAGTAGGAATTGAGAGCCTCCGGTAGCACAGCCGAGATAGCGACGGGTTCTCTGCCCCTGCGGGGATGGAGCGACAAAAGTTTTGAGACCTCTCTCTTTCAAGAGGATTCGCGGCATGTCAAGCCCCCTCCACACCCCACGTTGGATTTACAGATTGTACTTTGGGCCATCTTGGACTTGAACCAGAGACCTCGCCCGTGAAGTAAATCATCGCACCTACGGTCCAACGTTTCAATTCGCCAGGTTGTCTCTTGCCTGTCCATGGATTCAGCAGCAGTTTGAAAGGTTAACCTATTCGGGAATATCCGGATCTATGCTTATTTTCAACTCCCCGAAGCATTTCGTCGCTTACTACGCCCTTCCTCGTCTCTGGGTGCCTAGGTATCTGTAATGCTTCACTCATTTACGATATATAATAAATAAAAAGGCCATTCCAATTCGACAAAAGACCCACACCCAAATTCCATAGCTTTTGGTCCGCTATCCCTTTCATTTGACAGTCGATCTCTCCCCGGTATCCATTAAAGCGTTATTAAACGCTTTCCACCCCTACGGGTTGATGGCTGTTGCTCACCGTTATTTGGTGCGTGATTTCTGTCTGCTTTGTGGGCTGGGTGGAGCTGGATATCGTGTTCTTTATCTGTTTTACGTCAAGAAATACATGGAGTAACTCCGGGTATAGCAGTAAAAGCAAGACGTGTAGGTGGATCGACTCATCAAGCTCCCATTGAAATAGGATCCACATAAGGAAAAGCACTTGCCATTCGTTGGTTATTAGCGGCATCCCGAACTTGCTCTGCTATTCTGCCCCATCCTGGCTGAGGAAGAGTTACGGGCGCGTAAAACAAAAAAATACGCTGATGGGGGACAAAAAAGAATAGTCTGTGATTTCTTTTTGAAAAAGAAGAACTGGCTTTCTTTGAATTTGAAGTAATAAGACTATCCCAATTAAGACACTCATAGAGAAAGGATCTTAATAAATGCAAAGAAGAAGCATCTTTTATCCAATAGCAAAGAGCCTGAACCAAGATTTCCAGATGGGCTGGGTAAGGTATTAGTATATCTAATACATAATTTAAATGTAAAAATTTGTCCTCTAAAAAAGAAAATATTGAATGAATTGATCGTAAATTATCGGATTTGACTACTCCTTTCTTTTCTAGGGAAGATATCAATCGCAGAGACAATGGAATTTCCATAATGATTGAAGATACCTCTGACATTACTTGCGAATAAAAATTCTTGTTGTGCCCCAAAAATGGAGGATGCAAGCGTTATCCGGAATGATTGGGCGTAATGCGTCTGTAGGTGGCTTTTTAAGTCCGCCGTCAAATCCATGTTTTTTTTACCGACGCACAAAGAAAATATTTTGTTGCGAATGAACAAGATATTGAGGAATTGTCCATACGTAAAATCATAATTATTAATACGGGCCTTTTCCACATAAAAGGGGAATCTTTTGTTACAATAGAAGCGTAATTGATGTGGATTATTCAAGAATCGAAGTTGATTTGCTTTATAAAAAGAAGATCTCAATGAACTTCTATGAAATGATTTCACGGGATTCGGTCAATTGTATTGATCGTGGAATATCATTGAGAAATAGGAATCCGTGTTATCAAAGGATTTCCTGTGATTATTTCTAGTGTGGAATGAGTCAATCATCCACTTTGGTATCTTATTGAACAAAAATGGTGATATTGTTCCTCCATTGATCAAGAATTTCGATTTTTGGCAAGTCTCATGATCATCCAATAAGAAGGGTTTCAATTTTTTCAAATGAACGATTTGAAGACCTAATGATCCTAAAAACTGTGGTTTTAAGCTTATAGTTACAAGTATTTACATTTATGGGTAAGTTTGGAGGTTGTATGTCAAAATGAAGATTTTGGGTATTTTGGTGTTAAATGATGTAATGAGCATCCTTATGGTTTTAAAACATTTGGAAAGGTTATTCAAATGGCATAATCTTTGGTTTTGGTACTCAAAATGATTTGACCCAATTTTGGTAAAACCGGTATTTGGAAGGATACGGTTTTGGAATGGTTTTCAAGTTGAGAAAGCTACTTATACGTCTCTTTAGATGTATTTGGTCGATAGACTAGTATGTAATTGATCCATAGGCATATAGTCGATTTTGTGGTGGGATTGTTGTCCCTTTTTGGTTGCATAGTAGTCTAGAAGGGCCTTGTACCGTTGGGTGCTATGCCGGATCATTACCGGATGCCATTGACTCTATGTATGCGCTAGTAGGGGTCTAGTAGGGCCATGTACTAGTGTGCATATACCCGGTCGTTGCCGGTTGCCATTGACCAATTGTGCGGGCTTTCGTAGGAGTCATCGGGGGCCATGTACTAAGGTTCATAGCCGGTTGTTGCCGGTTGCCATTGACTCTTATGGTTAGCTCAAACATCGTTTAGTGACCTACTTATGGTATCTGTCACTAAGGATGGAACACCGGGTCTCCCCCGATTGCTTTTAAAGGATCCTTGCTCATGAAGAGTAAGTTATTTCAAGTGAAGTTAAATGGGATAAATGCACCGTGTCTTATCTTTTTAAATGTTTTAAAAGCTTTATCCATTTAACTGTTTGTTCTCACTAGGCATAAGCCTAACACTTGATTTTAAAATGTGGTTTAGCAGGTAAGTAGGTTGATGGGGCTCTTTAGAGAAGAGCGGGATGTTGTGTCGAGAGAGAGACACCTTTTTGGAGATACGCCTTAGAGCATATATAGTTGAAGTTTTAGCTCATTCTTTTGAGGATGTTAGTAACACCCAATTGTAATCTATAGTCGAATATCATAGATTAATAGGTTGTTATTTTAATGTCCATGTTTAGATGTAAACTCCCATACTCTATCCCCACTTATTGGGTGATTTATATATTATTCCGCATTTTGTTTTGGTTTAATTTTTGCTCTAAATTTTAGGGTGTTACAGCCCAGTTAGGCGGAAATTTAGGCATATGGCCCGGGGGGCCAAATACATACATAGACCTGGGAGGTCATAACTATGTATGTACACAGACCTAGGAGGTCAAACTTACATATATACATGGACCTGGGAGGTCCCATAACATTCCTAAGTTAGCCAACGGTTTTGATGAACCACTATGCATTCCTTCATCAGCCGGTTATGGTAGGACTACCCTACCTAGAGTTCGATAATGTGACTAACGATGATATATTGATATGAGTCAAATATAGCGGGAAGGAGAGTCTTTATGAGAGACTTAGGGGCTGTTTGTTTAGCTTTGGATGGTGCGATCCAGAGCTACATCTGAATCGTGTAGAGGCGCCCTCCTGTTTGGAAAAAATCATTAACCATCTGAAGTGGGAAAACAGCCTCTGGATGTTATCCACCCTAATCCCTTGCATAACCATTCAGACTTGTTTTTTTCCCCAAAATACCCTCTTCTATCTTGTATCCGCCTCCATCCTCTCCCCTCTTTTATCGACTTCTCCATCCTCTCCCTGGTTTCTCTTCCACGACTGTTGCATCTTCTCTTCCACGAAACTCCTCCGTCCACCGTCAACGTCGGGCGCCGTCGACCGTCAACGCCTCCGTCCAACGCCGTCGTCTCCACTTTCTCAGGTATGTTCGATTTCTCTTATGCACCTCCATCCTCTCCCCATTTGTGTTCGATTTCTTTTCGATTTCTGATTCGTGTGTTCGATTTTTGATTCGTATGTTTGATTTCTCATACAAATACACAAACTTTATGCTCTTTTTGGTTCTGATTTTTATTTGTTATCAACGATTTATGTTTTGGTTCTGATCTGCGATACCAAACAAATACACTGCTTGGTATTATATGCTCTTTCTGCCTTTGTGGTTCTAATCTGCTTTTGGTTCTGATTTCTTTTACATGTTGCCTCTTTTTGTCATTTGTTTGTGTCTGTTTGATTGAAACTTTCTGATTTCTTATTTGGTATTTGTATTTGTGTGTTGGTAGGTAGAAGCTATATACATAGAAATATTGTGTATTCTTTTTTTATATTTAAATTTGTGTGTTGGTAAGTAGAAGCTATATACATAGAAATATTGTGGATTCATATTTGGTATTTGCATTTGTGTGTTGGTAGGTAGAAGCTATATACATAGAAATATTGTGTATTCTTTTGTTGTATTTGCATTTGTGTGTTGGTAAGTAGAAGCTATATACATAGAAATATTGTGGATTCATATTTGGTATTTGCATTTGTGTGTTGGTAGGGATCATGTGATTGTATCTTTAAAATTTGTGTAATCAAAGTTGCAATTACGATTTATATTTAGGTATGGAACCAGTTGGTGAAACTGTGAACCAAAAAAGACGTAGAATTAATTGGAAACATGATGGGTTGGTCCGAACATTTCTTGAAGCTTGTCTACAAGAGACAATTAAAAATGGGCGGGAAGGTAGTAGTCTTAAGTCACAGTCGTGGAAGAATGTTGGTGAAGAACTGAAAAGGAAACATAACTTCATCGTCGACCAAAAACAGATGAAAAATCACTATGATTACATTAAGGGGAAATATGCGGCTTGGTCGAAACTGAAAAACAAAACCGGGAATATCTACGATTCATCAACCAACACCTTCAACCTGTCTGAGGAAGAATGGGAGATAGAGATTTCGGTCACTTTCTTTCTTATTCTTTATATTATTGTTTCTTTATAATTTTATTTTTATGTCGATATATTTTCTTAAAACAACAAAACCCTAAATACATGGAACCATTGAGGAGTGTCGGTCTGCTTTTCCCTGAACTTTGTGTCCAACTATTTGATGGGGTTGCTAGTGTTGGGCTTGAGAGTTATGGAACAGCATCTACCATTCCTGATCCGTATGACTCTAATCCCAACTTGAATGAAGATATACCTGTCACTCAAAAGACCGGGGGGCCAAACTCAACTCAAGAGACCGGGGGGCCAAACTCAACTCAAGAGTGTTCTTCACGCCCTCCGGTACAAAGAAAAAAACGGAAAGGCAAACACGTTTGTACTACAAAAAAAAAGCGGAAGTTGAAGAAACCATTTTGAAGGTGATGAATGTGATACTAGAAAAACATGAAGCACCTAAAGATGATATCGATGAGTGCTTGAAGAAGTTGGAGGAACTTGGATGGGGTGAACCGTTGTATGGCATGACACTATTTATTTTAGTCGAAAACCCCGACTATAGGAAAAGTGGATGCGTTGGCGAAGTGTGAGAGTTGGATTAAACAACTTAAGGCACACAAGTATGGGGGAAATGTGTTTTAGTTGGTGGGTTTGAACTAAACTTGTGTTATTTTTGTGGTTATTTTGGATTAAACTTGTGTTGGATTTGTGGTTATTTTGGATTAAACATGTGTTGGATTTGTGCTTATTTTTGGATTAAACGTGTGTTTATTATTTTTAATATATGTGTGTTTATTATGTTTAATATATGTGTGTTTATTATGTTTAATATGTATGTTATTTTCAAGGTAATACATGTATTTCCATGAAGATCTTTTGCTAGTTATGATCATCTATTTGTATTGGAAATACAATCATTCATCAAGAATAGAACGGATAAGAGATAACACTTCTGCCTTAATCGGACATGCGTATACATTAGAATTGTTAGGCGGATCGAATACACAATGTGTTGAATTGATGCGGCTTTCTCGGGATGCATATATACTATTATGCAACCATTTTAAACAAAAAAATTGGTTGCAAAATAGTAGGAATGTCACCGTTGAGGAGAAGATGACTATATTTTTGACAATTATTGGCCATAACGAACGGTTTAGAATGGTTAAAAGGAGATTTCAACACTCCACAGAGACGATTCATAGAATCTTTCGCGAAGTACTAAGAGCCATGATGAAGTTTGCGAAAGAAGCTATACAACCGACACATACCAAGGAAACGCAGAATACATCAAAACGTCAACAAACC
The DNA here is from genome assembly GCA_036898165.1 of Silybum marianum. Classification (NCBI taxonomy): domain Eukaryota; kingdom Viridiplantae; phylum Streptophyta; class Magnoliopsida; order Asterales; family Asteraceae; genus Silybum; species Silybum marianum. The sequence continues at coordinate 12,380,563 of CM072538.1, read as the reverse complement.
CTTAGACAAATTTTTCCAGTAAGTTTTGAATTATTAGTAATTAATTTGTATTCTTTTATAATAATACTTCATTTGTATTCTTTTAATAAATGAGGCAATAGGTGCATTAGATGGAACTCTTATACATGTAATCGTACCTGTTGATCAACAAGCTCGTTATAGAGGTAGAGGAAGAGGTGAATGTTATCAAAATGTTTTAGGTATTTGTGATTTTAATATGCTTTTCACGTACGTTTAGGCTGGATGGGAGGGTATAGCACATGATGCTAGAGTGTTAAGAGAAGTTGCATTTAGTCAAACATCCGGCTTTCCATTTCCTCCACGAGGTATGTATAATTTTTACCTAAATTTTAATTGTTTACCGTTTTCTTATATTATTTATATAATGTGGTCATGTTTAACTTTCAATTATCGATAAATATTATCTTTGTGATGCTGCTTATGCCAACACCCGTGGTTTTATGACTCCATACTGCAACATGAGGTATTGGCTTGCTGATTTTCGACGACAACGTGCCTTGACAAAAGAAGAACGGTTCAACCATGCTCATGCGCAACTTAGAAACGTTATTGAGCGTGCGTACGGTGTCTTGAAGGCAGATTTCCAATTTTAAAGCAAATGCCTCCATATCCATTTCGAATACAAAGAAGCGTTGTAATTGCTTGTTTTGCGGTTCATAACTTTATAAGAAGATGCAATATCCACAATCAATTGTTCATGGATTACGACAATGATCCCACATTTATTGCCCAGGGACAAGTAGAAATTGAGGGAGGCGATGAAGATGACATGGATGCAAGGTCTTTTGGTACTCAAAACAATGCGTACATGGCAAATATACGTGACCAAATTGCTAATCAATTAATGTCAAATGTATCAAATTAATAATTTTGTTCAAAAACTATGTTGACATTTGTTGTAATTTGTTTGTTATGTATTTGTTTATGCTAGAACTTGAAAAAGTAATGTTATGTTTGTTTGAATTAATATAAAAATGTTGTTTTCAAGTAATATATTCGTAAAATAATTTTATTATTCTGATCTCTGCCAAACAGTTAAATTTCATTCAGACTGTTTCATACAGAGGGTTAAAATGGTAATTTGTTCTTATTCAGACTGTCCATTCAGAGCAGCTACCAAACAACCATTTTTCATTTTGCACTATATCATACAGAGCTTCTGTACCATCCAACCCTCTGTACCATCCAGCTCTATACCATCCAGCAACTACCAAACAGCCCCTTAGACATTATATCTAACATATGTGGTACATATATAGAATAAAATGAAGTGAGTGAAGTTTGATATATATACCTGTTTCATTATATCATATAAATATGTCATGGATGAACATGCGTTCTATTGATCTTTGTTGAAAAGTAAGTATTTTTGTGGGTTTGCTTATATCAGGGGGCGTTTGGTTCTGGCAAGGGAATGAAAATGAGAATGGGAATGCAAATGACAGGGAATGAAAATGGGAATGGATTTTCATTCCTCCCAGTTTAATTAGGAATGAAAATTTGGGCTTCTGGGAATGAACCCATTATATTATATACAATCAAACAGTTTCTTTTATTATCATTCCCATTAATTCATGTTTAATACCTCCAACCAAACACACCCTCAATATTTATGATCATGCATTGTTTTGAAAATTATGAGTGATTACGATTTTATTAAAGGTTTTATGACGTAAACTCTTGAACTCACCAGGCGTAAAGCCTGACTTGTTTTGTTTGATGATGTGTATTCCAGGATCAGATTATTCGGGTGCAGCTGATAGTACTAGCAATAAGGATTAATAAAACTAGTAAGTGATATGATAAGGTGATGTGATATTGATATCCCGTTTGTAAAAAAAAAGAAAGAAATGATTTAGTCTCCATTAGTATTATGATGGAAATTGTAGTAGTATCATATTGAAAACTAGTTTTATGTATATAAACTAGCTCATATATTTGTGGCTATTTGTATAGTTTTCTTTTGGGAATCATATTATACATATACAAATGGGATATGAAACAGGTATACGAAGAATTTACGAATAGATCATGGCGAAATTTCGTTAGATTGTTATGTAAATTTGAGGGTGTTACATCTATCTCAAAAAATGCAACGTTTGATTTGACATATAGTTTAATAGAGTTGTTTCATTATTTGTCTTCTTGAATAAAGAAAAGGTGAACACAATCTTTCCATTGCAAAACTAATATCATATAGTTTAATGTTCTCTTTTGCTGCACTGTTTCATTATTGTTTGATTTGAGTTCACCATTCATTTATTTGTCTTTTTAAATCAAAAAATTGATTTTGCCAAGTCGAATGTTACAATTTTCATGGGATGGAAACACTACTTGGTTTGGTCTTGGTTTTTTACCTTTTGATTTTGATTTGTGAGATTCTACCTAATCTAGTGTTAGTCAAGATTTTTGTTTTCTTCTATTTTTTATGATTGCGATGAATGCTAAGTTGCCTGGTGATTCATTTTCTTTAATAAGTACTAAAGTTCAGGGTTCTTGAACTTTCAAGCTTTAACTGTACACATCGATATATGAGCATGTTGGTTTCATCGATATATGAGCTTTAACCTTAACTATATCCATGTCTTGGCACCCTATAAGAAGCAATGGTCAGATCACTGCCCAAACATTCCGTGAACTGGAAGAAGTTTTGGATATATAGGATAGTGGTCATGTAAAGTTCTCTTATCTGGAATCTCCTCTCTGTCTTTTCCACTTGGTTTAACAACCAAATCTATACTATTTTATATCATTTTCCTCAGTCTTACATTGTTTTTGGCATAGATTATCTCCTTTCTGAAATTATCCCATGTAGATATTTTGGAATGTACCGATCTATGTTTTCATCAACTTTCAACTGTATACTATGGTCCAATCTAATTCCACACATATGTAGACTTGCATTTATGATATTTTATATGAAAAATATCATAAGATCCTTGTCTTTTCTTATATATTTGGTTCTTTATTTTATTTTATTTCTGTTGAATTCATTCAAAAATCTTTTTTTTGCAGGTGACTAAAATTAACAACAGGAATAAGGTAAAGTACGAGCTTGACAAGAAAACAGGACTCATCAAGGTAAATGAAAATGATAATTGATGATACAAGATGGGTTCTATTGGTTTGGGTAATTTCTAATATGTGCTTTATCAGGTTGATCGCATCCAATATCCATCAATTGTGTACCCTCACAACTACGGCTTCGTCTCTAGTACTCTCTGTGAGCACAACGACCCACTTGATGTCATGGTTATCATGCAACTAATGTCCTTCATTTGTCATAACTTATGAAAACTAATCAAAGCTCCTTGCTTCTGCCAAAACATTGTAAAACAGGGGATGCTTCATTCACGGGGAAAGCTACTTCTGAAGTTAGATGTTGATGGATTAACCAAAATCGATGACCTAGAAAAGCTTGAAAATCAGGTTGGTTTGGCAGTAACCACTTACCATCCTTTTTCACTATAACTCTTAGTAGACATTTACTATAAGAAATACCTTCCTCTTATTACCTTTTCTACTTGCATTAATTCCTTACCTTTTGATGTATAAAAAAAATTTCTGCTTAATTGAAGGTTTTTGCCAGATGGGTTTTTTTTCTGGGGCGGTGGAGAACATCTTGCTAAACGGTGAAACATGGATTAGATGTCTATTAGTACTTAATTTTAGTTGGATGCTATATTAGAGACAAGTTTGGTAGTAAACTTTTACATTTGGCCTAGTTGGAGTCCGTTAGTATCATCTAATTTGTAGAAACTGAAAACTTCAGTCAAAACAAAACATAAACATACTAGCCTGTTCAAATAATATGCTAATAAAGAGATATTTTTATGGAAAGAGATATATATGGAATGGATGTCAATCCCTTATTATCGATAAGTATTTTTATTTGATATATATTGTAATTCTTAGAGGCTAATCCATCGATGACTATATATATGCATTGCATATTGAATAATAAACAAGATTTTGACTCTCATCTTTCTCTCTCTCTCTCGATTCTTATTATCGTTATATTCATAACACGTTATCAGCACGAATGTTAAATCTGTTCATCGATAGAATTTCCGGCTTCCAACTTCATCAATCAGTTTTTAATAATACACTACAATCCATTCCAAGTAAGCATTCTTATAGTTATGAACTTTGATGTCATTAATATAATCGTGTTATATATATATATATATATATATATGTATATAGGGTTGATTTCCGTTACAAACCACGTCAATTTGTACAAACCGTACAAACCACACGCAACCAATTTTTTTATTTTTTTTCACTTTTTCTTAATTATTAGGGTTGATTAGTCAATAATATATGAAAATATTTCATCAAGATTATATGAAGGTTGGTGAATCAAGAATACGTGAAACAAGATTCATCAAATTGAGAGTTTCATGAATCAATTCATTTTCATGTAGAAAGAAAAATAATTTCATGAAGAAAAGAATTATATGAAACAAATTATTTATATTAAACACTTTCATGAAAAAAAATTATTCAAAAAAACAATGAAACACGCGGTTTGTACGGTTTATACGAATTGAGGTGATTTGTATTTGAAATCTCCCCTATATATATATATTGTTTTATTTGTACGATCCTGAAACATGAGCGTATAAGTTCAAATGTGTTTAAGGGTCTGGTAGATTTCTATGTAAGGTCTTAATAGACCTTCTCTTGGTGGATACCATTGGTACTCCTTATGATGGGAGGGTGGATTGTTGCTGCATAACTTTGGAGATATGGTTTTGGTATCTTAATATAATTTCAAAATAATCATTAACTATTTATCATATATGAAGTTATCAAATTAAATCAATCAGTTTTAATAACTGCATAGCATAGCTTTGATTTTTTTTTATTTGTATGTTAATTATGCTTTACATATTTGTATCGTATGATGGTAACTAAAAAAGTATAATCCATTATATTGTATGATGGTAACTAAAAAAGTATAATCCATTATATTGTTTGACGTATTTATCTTATCGATATCCATCACATATGATGATTTATATATAATTTGTCATTTAATTACTAATTATTATGTCTATATCTAAATTGCCACCTCCCTGTTGTTAATTAGGATCATATTTGATTTGGATGCTTTATATGATTATTATATGTATTTAATTTAATTAGGATCATTTATTTGATTTGGTCTATTTAAATTTACTAGTATATTGCTTTGAGATATGATAATCGTTCCTATTTAAACGAACAGTAAAAATTGGTTAACTACCTTTTCTATTGTACTTAATTATTCGAACAATTACCATTTATTTATTTAATTATAGATGTACTCTATGATTAATTTTACCAGATAATATTTAAATGCTTATTATATATAAATATTTACCTTATTCGAATGTCTTTATTTTGATTGTGAGTTTCTACTTATAATTTTAACTTTATAGTTAATTTTATGAAGTTACACTTCCAACCCTCAAATATTTGGTCTCTTACCAAAAGCTCCAAAATACAATTAAGATATTAAAAATAAAAATTCAATTTTATTTCAAAATCAATATTTATTTTGCTTACTGGCAAAATCTCTCAAAATTATTAATGTTACCGAAAGATTTTGTCAAATTGGTGTAAATAACCCTAAGGTTGTTGGGACTCAAGTAATTCACGTGATTCCCCTCCTAACTAGAAATTCAAAAGTGTCTTTGCGATCTATCTTCGAATATTGAAATATTAATGACGTATTATCAACAACTTTCGTTTATTTTTGTGTTACTTTTGCTATTCTTTTTCAACAGAATACTCAGGGTCTTTGACTGCTGCAGCTTTTCTGGATAAAGAATCCTCAAGTAAACATCACAAACCTTAGGAAGTTTGTGTTAACCTTAATTGAGAAAATCTGAAACACAAGAACTTAGTTGTTCTTTTCCCTAAAAAGACTAGATAACTTTGTTACGCTAGATCTTTTGGTTAAGAATCCTTCATTTTTGGCTTTCTGGTCTATGAATTATATATTTGAGTTTTCTTTTAAACAATTGAATCCTTATGAAGCCATGAAAATTCTAAAGATTAATTTTATATTTTATGATAGTTAAACATGACAAATCTTGCAAAACTTGAGTTTTTGGCTTTAGATATCACCGGGAAAAACTACTTGTCTTGGCTTTTGGATTCTGAAATACATCTAAAAGTTAAGGGCATTGGAAAAACTATAAAAGAGGGAAACGAAGAAACTACCCAGGATAGGGCAAAGGCGATGATTTTCTTACGCCATCACCTACATGAAGCCCTAAAAACTGAATACCTCACTCTAAAAGATCCACTCATCCTTTGGAAAAATCTAAGAGACCGCTATGATCACCAACGAACCGTGATATTACCAAAAGCACGTTATGAATGGGTTCATTTGAGGTTTCAAGACTTTAAGTCAGTAAGCGAGTATAACTCAGCTATGTTCAGAATTACCTCTCAATTAACCCTATGTGGGGAAAAGATCAACGATGAGGAGATGTTAGAAAAAACATTCTCCACTTTTCACGCTTCTAATATGTTTTTGCAACAACAATACCGTGAAAGGGGATTTAAGAAATATTGTGACTTGATCTCATGCTTACTAGTTGCTGAACAAAACAATGAACTCCATATGAAAAATGAGACTCGTCCTACCGGCACTGCCCCATTCCCATAAGCGAATGTGGCAACATATAATGATTAAAACAATATTAGAGGACGCAGTTGGGGTTACGGTCGTGGTCGTGGTAGAGACCGGGGTCGCGGTCGAGGAAGTGGTCGTGGAGGATACCCTGGTGTCAAATTTAACCCTCCAAAGCAACATAACTATGAAAAGAGAAATACATATGAAAAGAAAGAAAAACCGACAAGTAGTATATGTAATCGTTGTGGCATGGATAATCATTGGGCTCGAACATGTCGAACAACAAAGCATCTGGTTGAACTTTATCAGAAATACCTCAAGAATGAGAGGAAAGGGGCAGAAGTAAACTACACTTATGAACAAAACAAGAGCCCCGATGGTCATGAAGACCACAAAACAACTCACTTAGATGTTGGGTTTTGGAAAAGCACAAGTGTTATTACCGGACGGAACTAATTTGAAAATTGAAAGTGCACTTTATCCCCCCAAGTCTCAAAGAAATTTACTGAATTTTAAAGAGACTACAAGTAAAAAACAATTTGAATACATTCAGATTACAAGTATGGTGACAGGAAAGAAACATGTGTTGGAAATATTGCCCGCATTTTCTTCGGTTTATACTACACCAAAATAAGTGCAATTGAATCAAATATGGCCATAAACCAGAAGTTTATGGACCAGGAAAGATTTATTATTTGGCATGACCGATTAGGCCATCCGGGTCAGTAATGATGCGAAAAAAAAATAATAGAACAATCATGTGGGCATACATTGAAAAACCAAAAGATTCTTCAAACTAATGATATTAATTATGTTGCTTGTTCACCAGGAAAACTGATCACTCGCCCATCACCAGCTAAAGTAGGGTTTGAATCCCTCAATTTTCTAGAGAGGATACAAGGGGATATATGTGGGCCAATTCACCCCTCTTGTGGACCATTTAGATATTTTATGGTTTTAATTGATGCATCAACCAAATGGTCACATGTGTGCTTACTATCAAGTCGCAACCTGGCGTTTGTACGATTACTTGCCCAATTAATACGATTGAGAGCACATTTTCCATATTATCCTATAAAAATAATTCGTTTAGACAATGCTGGTGAATTCACTTCCCAAATATTTAATGATTATTGCATGTCTATTGTGTTAACAGTTGATCATCATGTAGCTCACGTTCATACACAAAATGGGTTTGCTAAATCGTTTATCAATCGACTACAAATGATAACCAGACCAATGATTATGAAAGCTAAACTACCAGTTTCCATCTAGGGCCATGCTATCTTGCACGCAGCAACACTAATTCGCATCAGGCCAACAAGTTAAAATGTCTCCTTCCCTTTACAAATGGTTTTTGGTCAGGAACCTAATATTTCCCATCTAAGAATTTTTTGATGTGCGGTTTGTGTCGCAATTGCTCCACCACAACGCACAAAGATGGGACCTCAAAGGAGATTGGGAATATATGTCGGATACGAATCCGCATCTATAATTAAATATTTAGAGCCATCAACGGGGGATTTATTTACGGCTTGATTTGCTGATTGTCATTTTAATGAATCAGAATTCCCAGCATTAGGGGGAGGGACTAAACAGCTGGAAAATCAAAATAATATAAGCTGGCGTGAATTATCATTATCTCATCTTGATCCACAAAATAAACAATGTGAACTAGACGTTGAAAAGATAATTCACTTGCAAGGACATGCAAATCAAATCAATTACCAGACACATTCACTGACCCAAAGAGAGTGACAAAGTCACATGTGCCAGCTGCTAACGCTCCAATTAAAATTGACATCCCAAAGGGGCAAGACAATTTGAGTAGTGAGTCTAGAGCACGCCAGAAGCGTGGTAGACCAATCGGTTCCAAAGATAAAAATCCTCGAAGAAAAAAGGAGCTAATAACCAAGATGGTCAAAACGAGGTAAGAGATACGCTAGAAGAGTCTCCTGATGAGACACTAGACATGATGGTTCCAGAAGAACCTCAGGTACCTGAAAATGAAGAGATCTCAATAAATTATATCATGTCTAGACAAATATGGAATCGAAATGAAACCGACATTGATGATTTTTTCTACATATAATATAGCGCTAAATGTGATTGAAAATGAGGAGGATCAAGAACCAAAATCTGTCAAGGAATGCATGCACATAAAAGATTGGCCCAAATGGGGAGACGCAATATAGGCAAAATTGAACTCATTAATGAAACGGGAAGTTTTTGGACCTGTAGTCCGCACACCCGAGGGTATAAAACCCGTCTGGTATAAATGGGTCTTTATAACGAAACATAATGAGAAAAATGAAAATTGTGAGATATAAAACACGACTAGTTGCACAAGGATTCTCACAAAGACCCGGAATTGATTATGAGGAGACTTATTCTCCCGTGGTGGATGCAACTACTTTCCGATACCTTATAAGTCTGGTAATACAAGAAGGTATTGATATGCGTCTAATGGATGTCGTGACATCTTACTTATATGGGTCACTTGACACTGATATTTACATGAAACTCCCTGAAGGATTGAAATTGCCTGAATCATGCAAAGTAAGTTCTTGAGAACATTGTTCGATTAAATTAAATAAATCATTATATGGTTTGAAACAGTCAGGACGTATGTGGTACAATCGCCTTAGCGAGTATTTGCTGAAAGAAAGTTACAAGAATGATTCGATTTGCCCATGTATCTTTATAAAGAGATCTGGACCCGAGTTTGTCATAATTGTCATGTATGTAGATGATTTAAATATAATAGGAACTCCCAGTGAGCTTTCTCGGGCAATGGAATATTTGAAAAGGGGTTTTGAAATGAAAGATCTTGGAAAGACAAAGTTTTGTCTAGGGCTACAAATCGAACATCTTAAAAATGGAATTCTTGTGCATCAAGAAACTTATATAGAAAAGGTGTTGAAAATGTTTTATATGGATAAATCACATCCAATGAGCACACATATGGCTGTGAGGTCTCTTGATACTGAGAAAGACCCTTTTTCGACCTCCAACAAATAATAAAGATATCCTTGGTCCTGAAGCACCATATCTAAGTGCGATTGGGGCACTAATGTTTCTCGCCGGTCATACGAGACCGGATATATCATTCTCTTTGAACCTATTAGCAAGAGATAGCTCATGTCCAACAAGGAGGCACTGGAATGGAGTAAAGCAAATCTTTCGATATCTCCAAGGTACCAAAGATATGGGTTTGTACTTCACTAGTCAATCAAAGGCAAGTTTAATTGGTTTTGCAGATGCTGGATACCTGTCAGATCCCCATATCGGTCGATCACAAACCGGATATGTATTCATTATTGGTGGAACAGCGATTTCATAGCTTTCCACGAAACTAAGTATAACAACCACTTTGTCGAATCATGTCGAGATCTTAGCTATCCACGAAGCTAGTAGGGAATGTGTTTGGTTGAGAAATGTAATACAACATGTTCGAGGATCTTACGGTATTATTTCAGATAAAGAATTACCAACAGTCTTGTATGAAGATAATGCGGCATGTATTGCTCAATTCAAAGAAGGTACATTAAAGGAGACATGACCAAGCATATACTTCCAAAGTTCTTCTTCACACATGATATGCAGAAAAGCGGCGACATCAGTGTTCAACAAGTTCGTTCATGTGAGGACCTAGCTAATCTATTCACCAAGTCTCTTCCGAACTCAACGTTTTACATATTGGTTCATGTTATTGGGATGCGCCGACTTGAAGAACTCAAGTGATGTGATTATCAGGGGGAGAAAATACGCGTTGCACTCTTTTTCCCTTGATCATGGTTTTGTCCCAACTCGGTTTTCCTGACAAGGTTTTTAATGAGGCAACAACCCCAAGCGTATTTGGAGTAACTATGTACTCTTTTTCCTTCACTAAGTTTTTTCCCACTGGGTTTTACTTAGTAAGGTTTTAACGAGGCATAATACTCTTAATCGACATCCAAGGGGGAGTGTTATAGAAAGAGATATATATGAAATGGATGTCAATCCCTTATTATCGATAAGTATTTGTATTTGATATGTATTGTAACTCTTAGAGGTTATCGATGACTATATATATACGCATTGCATATTGAATAATAAACAAGTTTTTGACTCTCATTTTTCTCTCTCTCGATTCTTATTATCGTTATATTCATAACAAAAAGTAGTTTTATTTTAAATAAAAACAAATAAAACACGTTAATGAGGCAACTCCTCGTATATTAAGATTAAGATCAAGAGGATGTTTACCCAAATGCTTACCCGGTAAACGCTTATCGGTAGGAGTCATCACTATGATTTATTTAAGAGCTTATCAGTAGGATTCATCACTATGATTTATTTAAGCGCTTATTAGTAGGAGTCATCACTATGATTTATTTTACCGGGTGAGATGATATCTTTTCACCCTAGAGGTAAGTGTCTTTCTAAAACTTTACTCCTAGGTTATAGTAGTTCCTTGCTAGCTAAACATTTTAATCAAGATGATAGCTTTTCACCTTGCATATTCTTTTATGTTTTTTAAATGTTATTTTTGTTCATGTGCTTTTGAAGTTATTGTTTTCATTCTTGTGTTTTAATACATTGTTTTATTCGTCCTTGTTGTATGCAATTTAATGTTATTTTTATCCCTCATACTTAATGGTAAACTAGTGAGATTTAGGACAAGTGTAGATTTTTTTTATTATATAACTTTAAGCTTATATATGTGTTCTTTAATTCTAGGTGGTGCATGATGAAAATTGATACCTTTCGTTCGTAGGGGACACCAAGATTTTTTGTTTTGTGTAATTCTTGTTCGGTATTTGTTTTGTCATGATGCAACTTTGTGGTGGATGCATAGATTGGTAGTTGGTACTCATATAAGTACTTGTACAACATTGAATTTTGTTCTATCGAATCCATTCGTAAAACTTTCATATATGTTTTAAAATGTAATATTGTTGAAGGAATTTATAATTGGATGAAGTGTCTCGCATTATAGTCTTTTAGGACACTTTTAGTGTTACTTATTATAGTATTTTTAGAACACTTTTTAGTGTTACTTAGTTAATTTTATAGGACACTTTTTAGTGTTTTATAGTTGATTTTATAGGACACTTTTTAGTGTTACATATTGATTTTATGGGACACCCATATTTGTTTTTAAATGTAAGCATTTTGTGACAACATAAAGCGTCCTATATTATAGTCTATTAGAACACTTTTTAGTGTTGCCTAATCTAGTCTAATAGGACTACGACATTTGTCTCATAAGCTTAGAGTTTATTAGGAAGCTCAAATTCATCCCACTAACCTATTACAACGCCTTTAGATGAGACACACCTACTTTGTGGCCTATAAATTTAAATGTCCTATTAAGCACTCTATTAGGACGCTTTTGAGGTCTTATAAACCCAATTTTGTTGTAGTATTTATACCACCGTATAAAAAAAATCTGAGTCCCTACCTCTGCTTACATTGATGGTTCTCATTCATTTATTTGTTATAGAAAATTATATAATACTAATTTTAATTAGGTTTTATATTTTTTTCAATTGAATTATTATCTTCAACAAATTTTATTTTATTTTATTGTATTAATACAATAAATGAATGAGAACCATCAATATTGATATCAATAAAATAAACACAATATTGATGAACCATCAATTACACCGTTTAACGTAATAAAAACAAATTTCAAATTGATATCAATAAAATAAAAACTCTAGCTTCACATATCGGCCAAATCCTATTCTAGTGAAGCAAGGTGCTCATAGCAATACCTTAAACAAAATAAAAATTATAAATTCTCATTAATTATAGGGCAAATTGGATTAAAAGGTAAAATACTTTGTTCTAATATCTATTTTGGGTAACATACTTTTAAAACCTTGATTTTGGTACCTGAGATTGAAAGTTTCAAACATTTAAGTACCTAAGTAACCGGTTTGACTATTAACCGATTACCATGCTGACATGGCAAATGACGATACAGCTCAATTTTTTTTTGCTGATGTGGCTAATTAATTGGATTTTATTATATTAAACAACTATAAATGTATTTTCTTTAACATCTATTAATTAGTTTATCTTATATTATATAATACATAATCTCTGTTAAAAGTAATGAAACGAAGATGAAGCAGCAACGATTTTAGGCACCATCTCCGGTCGTTTGTCTCCGGTAATCATCTCCGGTCACCATCTCCGACCTGTTGATTTTTTACGTTTTATAAAATAGAATATTATAATAGAATCATAAACCAAACGATGAATATAAATCCGACAGTGAATATTACAGATCAAATTCAATAAGAACACCCGAAATCTTATCTTAATCATCACCCGGTTCGAATCTATCCTTCGCGATAGAAACGATGGGAAAATGATAGAAATAATATTAATATTTGTAACACCCGGAAATTTAGCACGAAAGGTTATGTAATTTAGCATGAAAGGTTATGTAATTTAGCATTGTAATATTTTATTTATGGGCAAATGGAAGGTTTCAAGTGTATAATTTTGGGTTGTAATGGATTGGGGGAAAGGGAAAGGAACGGAAGCCGGGTGAATTTTGACTTTCGGTACACTTTCGGCGACAATGACAGGCTACAATGCCCATGTCATTGTCGCAAGGCATTGTCGCGGAGAAGGGAAAACCAACCAAAATTTATCAGATTTTCGGTACAAATCTCGCGACTATGACTTGCGACTATGACATGTCATAGTCGCCAAGGGCATAGTCGCCCGTGTGTTCCAGAGTACAATGAGGTGCGATTTTCAGCTTCCTTTTCTCATTTTATCAGTTACGAATTATCAGTGTTGGGAGCTAAGGGCAGAGACGATTTTTAGGGTTCCACTTTCTTCACCAACCTCCTTCCAAGCATTTATTTTTCCATTAAAGAGGAGAGATCAAGTAGAGCTTTGGGGTTAAAAAGCTTCAAGTGGTGGTGCCCCTCATCTGTTCAGATTTCTTGATCACCTCCATCTTCATCTTAGAGATTTTCTAGGGTTTTGTCAAACTCTAGCTTGTGAGTTCATTCTTACCTTTAAAACTTTATACATGTCAAAATGAAGTATTTTACCTTAATATGATGTTTAAAATGAGTATTTCTATACTTGGAAGATTTTGGTAAACTAGGTCAAAATGTGTCATTTATGGTTTTCTTTGAAATGATGAATTGGATGTCAAGAACGGTTTTGGAATACTCTTATGAGTTTTAAATGCAAGAAAAATGATGTATAAACCTAAATGATAATTTGACCTAATTTTGGAAGGAAGGTTCTTGGAAGCACGATGTTATACTTCACAAAGGTTTGTGAAGAGAAGCTAATACATTGGAAACAATTGTATTAAGATGTTAGACTAGTGTAATGGATCCATAGGCACATATAGTCAGAAGCACTTGGGGAGGGCACTTGTAATAGATCCCAGTTTGGGGTTGAACTCGTGAGGATTAATGTGATGACGGGTCATTCCTGTAGAAGTTTCCCCCAAGAGAAGTAAAGCGTATCTTTCAGGTGTAAATCGCAGAAGTAAAGAAAAAGAGATGTTTTGAGAAAAGCTTTCGGTTATATGTTTATTTACCGTTTTCGAAGTTTAAATGGCTTTTCTATATTTTGAACTGTTTGTTCTCACTAGGCTTTAAGCCTAACACTTTTTCTTAAAATGACATGTATATCAGGTGATCAAGCGGATGGGGATTGATGGGATGAGAGAAGCTAGGTGCCGGTAATGGCATTCTTTTTGAAGTGCACCTCATGTGTATAGATGGAGTTACATAGAAGATTATTTTGAGGATTTTAGTGACACCCGAACTTAATCTGTATTTTGAATTATATAGATTACTAGGTTGTCATTTAACTTTCCTATAGATGTTGTAAACTCACTCTAACTTTCTCCCCATCTTTATGGGTGATGTTTTATGAAGTAGAAGTTATTCCGCATTTTCTTTTGGTTTAAATTAACTCCCATTTTTAGGGGTGTTACAAGTTGGTATCAAAGCTCTAGTTTAAGCGAACTAGGTATGAACTTAAGATGCCTAGACTTAAGTTGAGACTTTAAGTGATGTTATGTGAGAATGGGTAGACACTCTTGAGATAAGAGAGCTTTAGAGTCGACGGAAATACGCTAATCATCAAATGTGACTTTGGTAATGGGGATTCTTGTGTATAGGATTTATCCAAGATATCACGTAGCTAATGCTATTTTGGGTGCATTGTATTTTGAGTATGCTTATTTTACTATTGTTACAATGATTGGTGAACGTGTTAAACGTATTTATGTTAGTTTTGTCTTACTCTCGTGTATCATCTTAACAGACTAAGATGGTGAACATGCGAACCCGATCGCGTAATGAAATTGATGGAGCAACCAACAGTGTCACGAATCAGGAAGTGGCAGGGGGAACTACTCAACCACCGTTAATTCCTATTGTTGCTAGGAGGTCACCACCCCGAATAGACCAATTACCGGCCGTAAACCTTAATCCCGGAATCGGACCTCTTATGGTACAAGTGGGCTCACAAGATGAGCTTAGGCTCAGTATGATCCAAGCAATGAGTTCTGCTTTTGCTCAACAGCATGAAACTATGCTGAAAATGTTTGAAGAAAGGGAGGCCAGTCAGCGAAGGCACGAAGCGACTGCGGAGAATATTGTAGGAGGTTCAGGCGGGAGTGGGGCCGTACTGGTTACGGAGGAGACGCCTGTAACTGAAGTGAGGCGCGCAGGAAGGAGTTGCTCATACAAGGACTTTATGTGTACCAAACCGCCCGAGTTTTCTGGTTTGGATGACCCTATAAAGTGCATCCGATGGTTGCGAGAAATCGAGCAAGCGTTTAGCTCGAGTGATTGTGAAGAAAGGCAAAAGGTGAAGTTTGCTTCGCAAATGCTACGGAGCGAGGCCCTAATATGGTGGGACGTTACCACGGTTACTCTTGGGTCCCTGATCATCCCTATGCTCACATGGGAGATGTTTAAGGCGAAGATCATTGAAGAATACTACAATGAAAGGGCTATCGACAGGATTGCTGACGAGCTTCGGGCTCTCAAGAAAGGGAACAAAACCGTGAGAGAGTACACCCGGTTATTTGTTGAGAAACTGAGTTTGGTTGGGCATGTGGCCCCGAATGAGAAGGAGAGGATAAAGGCTTACATCAAAGGGTTACCAGCGGATATGATGGATAGGGTACGAGTTTCAAAGCCCTCTACTCTTCGTGAAGCAATTGAAGAAGCCCAACATAAGGAAGATGCTATTAACTTGGGTGTTGAAGAAAGGTTGGGAGTTGGAGAAAAGAGGAAGTGGGAAGGGCATCCGGAGCTTTCCAAGAAGTCAAACTACAACACCACAAGCAACAACAACAACAATCGAAGAATCGATTCTAGGCGGGAAGCTAGCTGGTGCCCCAAATGCCGGAGCAAGCATTTTGGAGCTTGTAGCCCGGTCCCGGGTAACTGTTTTAGATGTGGGAAGAGTGGGCATCAGATTCGTGATTGCCCGGTCAAGTCAATGACATGTTTCGAATGCAAAGAACCGGGCCATTACAGGAACGATTGCCCGAAGCTGAAGTTAGGGAACTCTCAAGTGAAGGTTGGTAGGGGTCAGAAGGCGGTGGGGAGGGCCTTCAAGATGACGGCAGAAGAAGCAAAGGCATCGGCAGACGTGGTGTCGGGTACGTTCCTTGTTAACTCCGTACCCGCTCATGTTCTTTTTGATTCTGGTGATACTTTTTCTTTTGTATCCACTTCTTTCTACCCAAATCTGCATGTACCTGTTAGTACTTTGGAAGATGCTTTTATTGTTGAAATAGCCGATGGTAAACAAGTTCTTGTCCGTGATGTCCTTAAGGATTGTGTGGTGGAAATTGTAGGAAGTAAGTTTAGGATAAACCTTATGCCTATGGCAATGGGAGGATTTGATGTGGTAATTGGAATGGATTGGTTGGCCAAGAATTAAGCCGAGATTTTGTGTTCCAAGAAGTTGATTCGGATTCCGTTATCGGATGGTAGTATGGTGATAGTCTACGGGGAAAGAAGGAAGGGTGAAGTTGCATTGTTAACCTTGGCAAAGGCACGCAAGTGTTTAGCCAAGGGATGCCTATCATATTTAGCCTATGTTTTAGATGCGAAGTTAGAGAAGAGGAAATTATATGATGTACGAGTTGTCAATGAATTTCCAGACGTGTTCCCCGAAGATCTACCCGGCTTGCCACCCGATAGACAAGTGGAATTTCGAATAGATCTAGTACCGGGGGCCGCTCCGATTGCTAGAGCACCCTACCGGTTGGCACCATCCGAGATGCAGGAAATGATGACGCAATTACAAGATCTCCTTGAGAAGGGTTTCGTAAGACCAAGCTCGTCACCGTGGGGAGCTCCGGTTTTATTTGTGAAGAAGAAGGATGGCACTATGAGAATGTGCATTGATTATCGTGAACTAAACAAGGTAACCATGAAGAACAAGTATCCACTCCCAAGAATCGACAACCTCTTTGATCAACTACAAGGAGCGGGATGCTTCTCAAAGATCGACTTACGTTCGGGTTACCACCAAGTGAAAGTGAAGGAGGATGATGTAGCAAAGACAGCGTTTAGAACGCGGTACAGACATTATGAATTCCTAGTAATGCCGTTTGGTTGACGAACGCACCGACAGTGTTTATGGATTTGATGAATCGGGTGTGTCGACCATTTCTAGACCAATCGGTAATAGTATTTATTGATGATATCCTTGTCTACTCTAAGGACGAGTTAGACCATGAACAACACCTTCGAGAGGTTCTCGAAGTGTTAAGGAAGGAAAAGCTTTACGCCAAATTCTCGAAATGCGACTTTTGGTTAAAAGAAGTTCAGTTTTTGGGGCATGTCGTCACACAAGATGGAGTGAAGGTGGATCCATCAAAGATAGAAGCAATGACGAATTGGGAACCGCCTAAGAGCCCGTCCGAGATTCGAAGCTTCTTAGGATTGGCGAGGTATTATGGAAGGTTTATTCAAGATTTCTCAAAGATTGCATCTTCTCTGACAGCATTGACAAGGAAGAACGTGAAGTTCATTTGGACCAACAAGCAAGAAGATACTTTCCGGACTCTTCAAAAGAAATTGTGTGAAGCACCGATTCTATCCTTGCCAGAAGGATCTGAAGACTTTATGGTTTACAGCGATGCTTCAAAGATGGGATTGGGGTGTGTGTTAATGCAAAGGGGCAAGGTAATTGCTTATGCATCAAGGCAACTCAAGGAACATGAAAAGAATTACCAAACTCATGACTTGGAATTGGCGGCAGTGGTATTTGCATTGAAATTATGGCGACATTATCTTTACGGAACTAAGTGTACACTCTACACAGATCACAAGAGCTTGAAACATATTTTCGATCAAAAGGAGCTAAACATGAGGCAACGACGTTGGCTAGAGTTGCTTAAGGACTATGACTGCGAGCTGCTATACCATCCGCGTAAAGCAAATGTAGCGGCGGATGCTTTAAGTAGGAAGGAGTATGGTAGCGGGACGCGGGCCGTACTCACAAGAATTGACATAGTGTCAAGTCTGATCGACCGAATCAAGACTTCTCAAGTGGAGGCATTACGTGAGGAAAACTTAAAGGATGAAGTGATGGTGAAGCAACACTAGATGTTAACCGAAGATAGTCGTGGTCTGAAGCTATTCCGAGGACGTGTTTGGGTGCCTAAGATTGGGTGCAACCGAGAACTACTACTAGAGGATGCTCATAAGTCTAAGTACTCCATACATCCGGGTAGTACCAAGATATATAGAGACATAAAATTAACTTATTGGTGGCCCGTCATGAATTTGGATGTTGCTAGTTATGTAGAGAGATGTGTGACTTGTTTACAGGTCAAAGCGGAGCATCAACGGCCATATGGAAGTCTTCAATCGTTGGAAATTCCGGAATGGAAATGGGAACACCTCACTATGGACTTTGTGACGAAACTACCAAAGACCTTGAGAGGTCATGACACCATATGGGTAGTGGTGGATAGATTGACGAAGAGTGCTCACTTCTTAGCAATGCGAGAAGCCGGCCCAGTTGAAAAACTGGCTAAGTTGTATGTGGACGAGATAGTTGCAAGGCATGGTGTGCCTTTGACTATCGTGTCAGATCGTGATAGTCGATTCACTTCTCACTTTTGGAATGGATTGCAAGAGGGGTTAGGCACCAGGATAAACTTAAGTACGACATTTCACCCCCAAACAGATGGTCAAAGTGAAAGGACTATTCAAACTCTTGAAGACATGCTTAGGTCATGTGTTATTGATTTTGGTGAAAATTGGGATTCGCATCTACCGCCGGTAGAATTTGCCTACAATAATAGTTACCATTCTAGTATTGGGATGGCACCTTTCGAGGCACTTTATGGACGGAAATGTAGGACACAGGTATGTTGGTTAGAGGCGGGCGAGAAACAATTCTCCGGACCCGAGATTGTGCAGGAGACGGCGGACAAGGTGAATATTATTCGATAACGGCTTAAGGCGGCCCAAGACCGTCAAAAGAGCTATGCCGATAAGAAGAGAAGACCCATGGAATTCCAAGTGGGGGAACGAGTTATGCTTAAAGTGTCCCCTTGGAAGGGTGTTATAAGGTTTGGGAAGCGTGGGAAGCTTAGTCATCGTTTCCTCGGGCCGTTTAAAATCATGGAAAGAGTGGGACGACAAGCGTATAAATTGGAATTGCCACCCGAATTGGACGGAATACATCCTACGTTCCACATATGTTATTTGAGGAAGTGTTTAGCGGAAGAAGAGAGTGTGATACCTCTCTCAGAGATTAGTGTCGACAATAGTCGTTGTGTGGAAGAACCGGAGGCGATCTTAGAAAGCAAGTCTAAGAAGTTACGTCACAAAGAAATCGTCATGGTTAAGGTGCAATGGAAGAACCATCGTGGTTCAAACGTGACGTGGGAAGCGGAAGAGGATATGAAGAGGAGATATCCGAGTTTGTTTGGTATATCTGTAAATTTCGAGGACGAAATTAATTTCAAGGGTGAGAGGATTGTAACACCCGGAAATTTAGCACGAAAGGTTATGTAATTTAGCATTGTAATATTTTATTTATGGGCAAATGGAAGGTTTCAAGTGTATAATTTTGGGTTGTAATGGATTGGGGGAAAGGAACGGAAGCCGGGTGAATTTTGACTTTTGGTACATTTTCAGCGACAATGACAGGCTACAATGCCCATGTCATTGTCGCAAGGTATTGTCGCGGAGAAGGGAAAACCAGCCAAAATTTAGCAGACTTTCGGTACAAATCTCGTGACTATGACTCGCGACTATGACATGTCATAGTCGCCAAGGGCATAGTCGCCCGTGTGTTCCAGAGTGCAATGAGGTGCGATTTTCAGCTTCCTTTTCTCATTTTATCAGTTACGAATAATCAGTGTTGGGAGCAAAGGGCAGAGGCGATTTTTAGGGTTCCACTTTCTTCACCAACCTCCTTCCAAGCATTTATTTCTCCATTAAAGAGGAGAGATCAAGTAGAGCTTTGGGGTTAAAAAGCTTCAAGTGGTGGTGCCCTCATCATTCGCATTTCTTGATCACCTCCATCTTCATCTTAGAGATTTTCTAGGGTTTTGTCAAACTCTAGCTTGTGAGTTCATTCTTACCTTTAAAACTTTATACATGTCAAAATGAAGTATTTTACCTTAATATGATGTTTAAAATGAGTATTTCTATACTTGGAAGATTTTGGTAAACTAGGTCAAAATGTGTCATTTATGGTTTTCTTTGAAATGATGAATTGGATGTCAAGAACGGTTTTGGAATACTCTTATGAGTTTTAAATGCAAGAAAAATGATGTATAAACCTAAATGATAATTTGACCTAATTTTGGAAGGAAGGTTCTTGGAAGCACGATGTTATACTTCACAAAGGTTTGTGAAGAGAAGCTAATACATTGGAAACATTTGTATTAAGATGTTAGACTAGTGTAATGGATCCATAGGCACATATAGTCAGAAGCACTTGGGGAGGGCACTTGTAATAGATCCCGGTTTGGGGTTGAACTCGTGAGGATTAATGTGATGACGGGTCATTCCCGTAGAAGTTTCCCCCAAGAGAAGTAAAGCGTATCTTTCATGTGTAAATCGCAGAAGTAAAGAAAAAGAGATGTTGTGAGAAAAGCTTTCGGTTATATGTTTATTTACCGTTTTCGAAGTTTAAATGGCTTTTCTATATCTTGAAGTGTTTGTTCTCACTAGGCTTTAAGCCTAACACTTTTTCTTAAAATGACATGTATATCAGGTGATCAAGCGGATGGTGCTTGATGGGATGAGAGAAGCTAGGTGCGGGTAGTGGCATTCTTTTTGAAGTGCACCTCGTGTGTATAGATGGAGTTACATAGAAGATTATTTTGAGGATTTTAGTGACACCCGAACTTAATTTGTATTTTGAATTATATAGATTACTAGGTTTTCATTTAACTTTCCTATAGATGTTGTAAACTCACTCTAACTTTCTCCCCATCTTTATGGGTGATGTTTTATGAAGTAGAAGTTATTCCGCATTTTATTTTGGTATAAATTAACTCTCATTTTTAGGGGTGTTATAATATTAACTATCAGTATTAATAATTGTAGTATGAATAATAATTCTATCAAATTGCAATTCGTGGTCTATGCAAATTTGTTTATGATTAGTTTGACCAAATCTCATATTGATGACAATATAAAATCAATAAACAAATTTAAATTTGCATTAGAATTTTTCAAACAGTAGCTGCACTATTATAATCATTTAACGAAATATAAATTATATTTTATATTTAATAAATATTGCATCATAAAATTAATCCACACTTAATATGTGATCTACAACAATCGATTCTATCCTTCACGATGGAATCCACATAAAGAAAGGGGTAGAAGCAGACTTGTTCACTTAATGAACATAAAATAATTGCAATACACAAAATTAAAACCAACCTGATAATCGTTGACGACACGAAACAAACTGTACGGATTGAATCCTGTCCTTAAAGGTTTTATACGACCACTCTATAAGCTGTGAGTCACGAGTCGCAAAGCCCCAGGATTTGATACAGTATCGAATTCCTTATATCAACAGCTTTTGATATAGAATTATAAGCAAAGTCGATGCAGAAAACGCAAGTAGGAAGAACTTCAGACGCATAAAGAGAGAGCTATGAGAATCAGATATTTAGTGGTTGTAAGTCACAAAGCCTTAATCTTTGATGTAAAATATAAAAAAAAACATCCCTAAAATACGTGCTTACTCCCCAAGTTTAGGAGCCGTATAAGGGGCCGTTTACTAAATCTTACCCGGGTAAGTGCTTACCAGCAAACTTCAACACTATCATTTACTTACTGGGTAAGATTTTAGTCCATCAAAACGGCATTGCACGCAACAATTTACCTGGTAAGTGCTTACCGTGGTAAGAGTAGTTGCAATCACTTACCGGGGTAAGACTCTTGGTCCTTGTTTTTCTTGTTTTTGCTCTTACCGGGTAAGATTTTTGGTACTTGTCATATTCTTCCGGTAAGGTAATATGACTTGGTAAGTCTTACCCGGGTAAGCGTTTGGTAAACGGCCCCTAAGTCTCCAACTAATTTTTTTCATTAAATAAATTGTTTATTCTAAAATTAAAATTTATAAATATTTAATTACATATATCTCCACGATTTAACTTCCAAAATATTAAATATTCAAAAACTGAAAATTAATTAACAACTTTTAATTAAGCAATAATTATCTTACTCTCTCTACAAAATAATGCGTCGTGCGAAGTACGTCTCCTCGCGTCACACCGCAAATTATTAGACCTTCCACTCATGACCCCCACCATGAGTCCACTAACTTGTTCAAAGCCCTCTTTGAAAGAAAAACTTATAAGGTCATTTAATAATTTTATTCCTACCAACGTGAGATGGAAGAAAACTTCCATCCTCACTATAATTTCCAACAATCCCCCACCAGGTTGGAAAGTTTTCTGACATTCATAGTAGACAATGTCACAATGGTGTCACTAAGATTAAACCATGTTTAATATAAGTATGCAAGAAGGAATCAATTCAATGGTATCCTTAGGATTTAAACCTTGAACCTTGTGATCACTTCGGCTTACTTACACACATCATCTATCATCTTTGCTTTCTCACTGAGCGCGAATATGGCCATTCGCTAAACCCTGTTTCATGACTTTCTAGAAGAAGAACCACTATTCTTCATTTGAGGCGGCACCACCTCTCAGTCATATAGGCAAAGTTTTATAACATCTTCGTTGCTAAGATGCCTCTAAACTTCATTAAGAGTTTTAACTCATCCTCATTCTCGGCAACGCCGTACTATCTTTTACCTTACATGGATCTATCTGTTGATAGTACCTTCTATCAATTAGTGACTTGTTGTTACCCTTTAAACTTGAAAGATAGGAGCACTAAGGTTTCCATCACTAATTGATTCTACGTGGTTTCAAACCCATGTCTCTGGTAATTGATCCTATCAAGTCTCTCGTCAGAGACTTGATTAATGGATCCGTCAAGTTCCACAAAAACTTGACGAACACAATACTAATGGTACCATCCTCATTAAATGTCTCCCTTAATTATGTTGGAGACATATGTGAAGATTTCACATTCTACACTGTATTGTCAAATTTTGACAGTGTGGCCACACTGTCACAATACATGGAAATCAAATTATTTAGAGAATGTTATAAATGAACATTCATCTACAATCCATCAGGCCTCTTCGCCTGTGGGAGTTTATGCCAGTGAATTTGGCTCTCATAGTCAAATGGGATATATACATTTATTTCTTGCTTCTCCAAGAAACCATCACACAAGTTAGAGTATAAATCCACCAACTTGTTGTGGATTTAAAATCACTTGGGTGATCTATGCAATTGGTATAAGATATCCCTCTCGAAATCAAGGATATGTTGTGTATGTAAACTCGAGTTTCATACTTCAAACGAGTGTTGTATGTAACTAATTTATCCCAAGAATGATGACTATTTGTCCAAGAGCTTTCACCTTAAAGTTTAAGGACAAGTTGTTTATTGTATCACAAATACTAGTTCAAATGATCAGTGTATCATGTATTAAAAAATAGACAAAGGCACCAATCATCAACATGGTGCTGAAATTGAAGAAATGATAATTGTATCAAATCTTTCATGTCATTCTTGAAGAGGCTTCTTTTAACAAGTCTACACATCTTGTGTTCTTGTTAGGCTTTTCAAACCTCTCAGTTTGCTTATATAGACCTCCTCATTTATATTTCCATAGAAACTGTCTTTCTATCTCTTTTAACAAATATGCAGTCCTTTACGACTGACAATGTCATAATAGTTCATATAGAACAAATTATCAAATTTAATCGACTTCGTTCGACTGGGTGTGTGAAAGAATGACCATTTTCTATAAATTTTCTTTCCACACTTTTGAACTTCTTTTGATCCAAGTTTTCAACAACTTTCAGAAACTAGTTATCAAAGAACTTCACTTCTTTAATACTCGTACATATACCAAGTTTTCAACATCTTTCGAAAACCAGTTATCAAAGAACTTTATTTCTTTGAATTTAATACTCGTGCATGATTCCTTGTTATTAATTTTCACAGCTTACAAATATGATGATAAAGACACATACTTTTAACTCTAAGAGAAGGAATAAAAAAAATATAGTAATACAATCATATATTTAACATGATTAAAATTAGGTTACTTGTCGTTTCACAACTGATAATGAACAAAGGGAACTGTATAACTAGTGATTCGGTTGTGAAAGTAGAATACGACAATTTCACTCCATTTAACCGATAAGTTTGAGCGGTTCAACTGACCATTTTCAACAACGAGTTCAAACTCATCCTTATTTGAAAAACTGAGTGATATCATTCTCTCCGTAGAATGTATCTAATCTCTATTGAGATTTTTTTTTTCACCTCTCGACTATTTTAACAATGTAGATTCTCTTTTAGAGTTGATTTCTACTTCAATAATTACTGATTAAAAGCATCAAGGCTTCATCCTTTGAGCATAATAAAACTACAAATGTAAAAAGAATGTAACACCTTCCAGTGTTACAAGTGTTTCCAACCACCACATGTATAAGATAAAAATTTAAATTTATACATATTAGAATTAATCAACTCTTACATTGATGTAATTTTATAATCTAACAAGAAAACTTTATAAACATATATTTTCCCATATTTCAAGATTTCCAAATCTTTGTCAACAAATTTATTTTTTATTTTGCAATTTAATCATTAATATATATGCAAAATTCACATCACAAAGATTAATGAAACGTTAAAATACCATAGAAATAATTTAGCAAACGAGAATGAAAATTACATGAATTATTTAAAAAATAGAATCTAAACTATCTCTAGTCATTGTTTAATCATTGTTTTTAGAGGTGAATAGTCGACAAGAAAAGGGAGTCCATGCTCGTAATCATTATTCAGGTCAACGCGATATATCCCTCCTTGGATATATCCTTTCCCTATACATTTTTTTCTTTCATTAATGATTACCATTTGACCCTTATACGACACTTGAAAACCGGATAGAGCCAACTTGCTCGACGATGCATAACACTTGCGGAGGGTAGGCACATGAGGCATATTGCCTATTTGGCATGACTACTCTCATGTTTTGAACCGTTTCATATGCCACAAATCTCTCTTAAGAGTCGCGGATATGAATAGAAGTTCCAGAATCGAGAAACCATCCCCTGGTTGCTACTTGTCTAGTCTCCTTAAAGATCATATTGACCGTGCCAAGCTGCGTACTGACCATAAGGTCATAAAAGTGTCTTGTCTCTCCACAGACTCGACATTCTCTTGGACTCGATCGTAGACTAGATCTCTTAGGACCTCTCTTTTGTGCACCCAAGATACGATTGATTTTCACAAAGTTCATAACATGTGAGTTTCCGGATCTCATTTGTTTTTCTATTTGGTAAGACAACAATAAAAAACCAAACATTTAAAAGAAATATTACTTAATGTTTATGGAATAGAAATTAAACTTTTAACAAAAAAAAATTACATATGTGAACTTTAATGATAAAAGTTTCATAAACTTAATGAAATTCAGACTTATTCCAATCTCATTTGAAGTTTCAATTGTTAAAGATGCAAAACTTCTTCATAACATAAGTTCTTTTAACAAAGTTTGAAACTTTCTTAACAAAATCAAATATTTAGTAATCCGAAAATTAAATGTCAATCAATCACAATCCACACTACATTGTGCTCGATCTATCCTCCGCGATAGATCCAAAAACTCGAAGTTTGGGGTCAATTAGAATGCCTTACTTCAAACACAATTTTGAACACATGTTATTCCTTATGGAATTATACTTAAACAAGAAATTAAAACAACATTTTAAGATCCCATTAACACCGTCGTTAATCATGGCAACTCATCATCGTATATATTAAACAAAACTTTTAAAAAAGTATGTTTTTCTATAGATTCTATCATCTCATCCAAACGTGACGAGATAAACGAATAAGAGGCTTCATCCTCTTTTTCTAAATATGGATATAGTCGCAGATTTAGAGATAATAAATATTTGTTCAATAAAAAATGTTTATCTTTATTAAATAAAGATTAATTGTAACAACAAAGATTCAATCTTTATCCGTAAGCAACAAAACCTTTATATCTCGGATAGAACTATAAAACCTTTAAGAATGTTGATTTTTTACGTCTTATAAAATAGAATATTATAATAGAATCATAAACCAAACGATGAATATAAATCCGACGGTGAATATTACAGATCAAATTCAATAAGAACACCCGAAATCTTATCTTAATCATCACCCAGTTCGAATCTATCCTTCGCGATAGAAACTATGGGAAAATGATAGAAATAATATTAATATTAACTATCAGTATTAATAATTGTAGTATGAATAATAATTCTATCAAATTGCAATTCGTGGTCTATGCAAATTTGTTTGTGATTAGTTTGACCAAATCTCATATTGATGACAATATAAAATCAATAAACAAATTTAAATTTGCATTAGAATTTTACAAACAGTAGCTGCACTATTATAATCATTTAACGAAATATAAATTATATTTTATATTTAATAAATATTGCATCATAAAATTAATCCACACTTAATATGTGATCTACAACAATCGATTCTATCCTTCGTGATGGAATCGACATAAAGAAAGGGGTAGAAGTAGACTTGTTCACTTAATGAACATAAAATAATTGCAATACACAAAATTAAAACCAACCTGATAATCGTTGACGACACGAAACAAACTGTACGGATTGAATCCTGTTCTTAAAGGTTTTATACGACCACTCTATAAGCTGTGAGTCACGAGTCGCAAAGCCCCAGGATTTGATACAGTATCGAATTCCTCATATCAATAGCTTTTGATATAGAATTATAAGCAAAGTCGATACAGAAAACGCAAGTAGGAAGAACTTCAGACGCATAAAGAAAGAGCTATAAGAATCAGATATTTAGTGGTTGTAAGTCACAAAGCCTTAATCTTTGATTTAAAATATAAAAAAAAAAACAACCCAAAATAGGTGCTTACTCCCCAAGTTTAGGAGGCGTGTAATGGAGTTGGAGACTAAGTCTCCAACTAATTTTTTTCATTAAATAAATTGTTTATTCTAAAATTAAAATTTATAAATATTTAATTACATATATCTCCACGATTTAACTTCCAAAATATTAAATATTCAAAAACTGAAAATTAATTAACAACTTTTAATTAAACAATAATTATCTTACTCTCTCTACAAAATAATGCGTCAATAATTATCTTACTCTCTTTACAAAATAATGCGTCGTGCAAAGTACGCCTCCTCGCGTCACACCGTAAATTATTATACCTTCTACCCATGATCCCCACCATGAGTCCACTAACTTGTTCAAAGCCCTCTTTGAAAGAAAAACTTATAAGGTCATTTAATAATTTTATTTCTACCAACGTGAGATGGAAGAAAACTTCCACCCTCACTATAATTTCCAACACAACTTTCGTCTCCTCCTGCCACCATCTCGACCTTCGTCTCCTCCGGCAACCATCTCCGACCTCTTCTCCTCCGGCGACCATCCCCGACCTTCATATCCTCCTGCCTCCATCTCCGACGTTCGTCTCCTCCTGCCTCCATCTCCGACGTTCGTCTCCTCCGGCCACCATATCGATCCGGTGTGGTATGGTTGTGGTCTCTCCGGTCACCATCTCCGACCTTTATCTCCATTCAAGCTTTTAAATCCAATATATCATGATATATATATATATATTCTTGAGGTGAGGTCGCTGAACTTGATGTTTGGTGGTGGTGATTGAACGGTGAGTAGAATAGGGTGGAGAGGGGCGGCTGCTGAAGATATGGGTTAGGGTTTTAGGGTTTTTTAGTTTTCTTTTAATCATATAAATTTTAATTGAAAAATATATTTAAAAAAAACTTTATACAATCCAGCTCGGTGGCCACATCAACAAACAAATTTATGAGTTGAATGTTGTGTCACTCGCCATGTCAGCACGGTAACCTATCAATGGTTAAACCGTTAAACCGGTTACCCAAGTATTTAAATGTATGAAACTTTCAATCTCAGGCATCAAAATAAAGATTTTAAAAGTATGTTAATTAAAATATGAATTAAAACAAAGTTTGTTACTTTTTGATGCAATTTGTCCTTAATTATAAGTTATTTAATATAAAATATTATATAAAAACAATGGTAATTATACACGAAAAATTTACTTCAAATATAACTCTAAAAATTTATGTGTATTTGTATCATCACATTATGATAATGATAACAGTTTTATATTTAAACATATTTTTGATAGTTTGAGGTCTTAAATTTAATTTTTTTTAAGTCAAATCATCATAAATTTGAACAAATGTTTTTATATATTAACAGCATCTCCAATAACATTTATATAACTTTCTCTAAAATAAAGAATCAAAATAAAAAATATTAAATTCAACTCCAATAGTATCTCCATTTTGAAGATTATAATTCATTATATTATTAAAATATTCTATATTTCTAATAAAGCATTATTTATGTAATCTAAATATTTAATTTCATTTTTCTTATTGATGGAACATAATAAAAAAATAATTATCTCTCATGGTAATCAATTTTGGAGATGTCTTCAAATTCTCCAAATTTAGAAATCTTTGTAATCTCTTTCATTCTTTCTTCATTTTAAAGAAAGTTTTGGAGATGCTTTTGGAGCAAAAACAATGATCAAAATCTCTAAAATCTCTATTTTCTTCATTTTAGAGATGCTCTAAGGACCTAATAATAAATTTCATAAACAAATAATTGTAGTCGGAATAAAATTTATAAATATATCTTTTTTATTTAAACATACTTTTGATAGTTTGAGGTCTCAAATTTAATTTATTTTTTTAAGTCAAATCATCATAAATTTGAACAAATGTTTTTATATATTAAGGACCTAATGATAAATTTCATAGACAAATAATTATAATCGGAATAAAAATTTATAAATATATCTTAATATATTTGGAAATTCTATGAAAGTTAAAAATAGATTTATTGGGGATGAAGGTCATAACTTTAGAGTAAAGTTCACTTTCAGTTCCTAATGTTTATTATTTTTAACGGTTCTTGTTCTTCAATTTCGTTTAACAAATTTGTCCTTCACGTTTGTCATTTTACAACAATTTTGGTCATTCCCTCTAACAATAGTTAATTTGTCCATTAAAGTATGAGGTGTATTATAGTCTTTTTCCCTCTAACCCACCCCCACCACCCACAAATTAATTTCACATATATATGAAAAGCTAAAATGAAGAATATCATTCATAATGATGCATATAGGTTTGAGGGGGAAAAAACAAAAAATAAACCTAAACTTCATAAATCTAAAGATGAAGAAAAGTTTGACGACGTAATAAAAATCATAGATTTTTTTAGACGAATTAGTAAAAATCACAGATTTCTTCAGACAAACTAGTAGAAACATCAAATTTTCCTGAACGAAGCAAAAATCACGGATTAGGGTTTTCATCAGGTATAGATCCAAATTAACCATGAAAAAAAATTGCATTAATATCAAGAACAAATTCATACAAAAATTTCACAATACAAAATCCATATAAATTAAATTTTTAAATCTTAAAAACAACAAAAACCTTATTAAAAAATATAAACCCAAATCCGATTGGTGGTGATATTGAGGTTATTTTCAAGCTGGATTCAAGTTCAAGTCAAGAATAAAACACACATTCATCAAGAATCCCCTAAATCAAAATCAAAATTCATAACCTACTGTTGTGTGGATCAAAGGAAGAGAACGAAATTGCCGTTGTCATGTAGATTGAAAGACCGAGGCAGAGTCCGTCGGGGTGGCAGGGGTTGTTGGAGAACCATCTTACCTAGTAAAACCCAATACTTAACAGTTCTGCTGTTTTGCAGCCCAATGTAATATAATATCATTAGGTAAGTTGTTTTGGTATCTAACACCTTGGTTTACCTGTTAGAGGTATATAGAACATTTACCCTTATATAAAATAAATAAAAAATAGTTATGGATAATTAGCTATTAAATCAATATAAAAATAGCAATAATTCAATCATAAATATGACAAATTATTGTTCTTTAAACTTTTGTTTCTATATTAACCATTAAAACATAATTTTAAGTTTTGATATGTTATTATAGTCACTCATTTTTGTATATGAAATTATAGTAGATAAATGGCAAATTGTATTAAAAAGTAATGTACTTGAATATGATTCTTATTTTGGGGAACATACTATAAAAACATTTATTTTGGTACTTAAAATATAATATCTTTAACATTAAGGCATCTGAATAACCGGTTTAACCATTAACAAGTTACCATGTCAATGTAGCAGATGACGTGACATACAAGTCAATATTATTTTAATTACGTGACTGATGATGTGGTTTATTTTATTATATATGTCTCTTAATTTGTTTATTGTTTTAAAATTGTCAAACATAAAACCCTTTCTAACGTAAACAACTCTTCATTTACAGCCGGCGCCCTCTCATCACAATTCACAATCACCAATTTGTCCAACAATCTCCAATTGATAAAAAGTAATGTTCTTATCTATCTTCTTCAATCTACTCGTAACTGTAACACCCTTAAATTTGGAAAGAGGGACAATTTAAATTTTTCAATATTACATCAATTGAAGGATGAATCACTTCCTATAATTCAATACTTGCAGTTCCTCAAATAAAAATTCTATATACACATCTACAAAAGATAGGTCAAGTCTTATACTAAGACATCATTATAGTCGGGTGTTACTAAACCCAAAAGAGTCGTTATCTCCGAATGCGGAAAACGTTACCAAGAGCTAAATCTTTAACGTACTACTCCCTAGCACTCAAGTCTACACGTGTCGCTAGTACCAACCCCAACGATAACCTGATGCACATGTCGACAAAGAAAAAATGTGTTAGGTTTAACGCCTAGTGAGCTCAAGAGTTTATAATAATATTTATGAATGATAGAAATCGAAAGATTGTTTGGTTGGACAATAACTTCCCAAATAAAAGACTTCATTACAAAAACAACATCTTTCCCAAAATTCGTCATTTCCATAATAAAAGCTTTAGACCAAAGTATCGTTGGAAACGAAAGCTTAAAATAAAAACGAATTTCGACACCCGATACTCACCCAAGACATAAATAAGTTTAAGTGCTCCAAAATACCAATAAATGAACAAAACTCCATAATTTAGAATACCCAAAATATGATTTAAGTCTCAAAGATCCAATAATATAAGTTACGGATAATACCACTCTAAAATACGTCACTGAAAACAACGGATGGACTCAATACCCAAAACAACACTTTTCGGTGACAGGGGAGACCCGATTATCCACTAATCATGACGGGACACAAAGGTAGGCCACAAACCAATGTGACAGAGCGTCACAATGAGCTCTTTCCTCACGAATTAGACAATTTATGACCATGCGTATTACGAGTGAGTTTTCCTCGCGAATCACACAGTTTATCACCATGCCTGTTCCGAGTGAGTTTTCCTCGCGAATTACACAGTTTATCACCATGCGTATTCCGAGTGAGTGAAATAGCATGTACTTCCAACGATTGATAAATCAAATACCCCAAAGATGCAAACATAACTAAATGACCATCATTTAAAATATAATGCATCCAAATAACTCACACTTATACTTTCTATATCAAAAATGCCTAAAACGCTTTTATAACAAATATGAAAACTTACCCAAATACTCACACATTTGATAAATAATAAATAAAACATGTTAATAATTCAAAATGGACGTTTTTGGCATTTACAAAGTTTTCATTAAGTATCTTGAACTCGTCTTGCTAGATTTAGGCTAAATCTAGGTTTACCCCAAAAGCTCCATTTGAAGGAAAGTCCAGATCTGCAAATCTTTCTTCACTAGAAACCATATCTAGTTCATAAGCAACCTAGATATACCAATAATAACTCCCAAACTAGTCAAAAACCTGAAATCTTCCAAAATAGTCAAAACTCTAAAATACCGAAATTGCTTCAAGAACAAAGTTCTAGAGAACTAAATAGGAAGGTTTTAACAAGAAATAAGATCTAAATGGGAGAAATAACTTACAAATCTTGATTTGAAGAGAAAACCCCAAAATAGACAACAATGGAGGAAGAAGTGTTGGAGAAGATGAAGATGAAGACTTGAGCCTTGAAATTTGATGATGTTCCAAAGGCTTTTGGATGGTTGCAAATGAGGAGTGGATCCTCCAAAAATCAGCTCCAATGAAGAGAGAAGTGGAGAAAACGAGTAGGGAAGAAAATAAAATGGAGGAAAGAAGAGAAAAGTCTGATTTAAAATGGTTGACCATATGCTCGCGAGCGCGAGTAAAATAGGCGTCTAGTCGCGAGCATACTTCTGCCCACTTTTTGGGGTTCGCACGCGAGCGCGAGTAAAATAGAAGCACGGTCGCGAGCAGTGCAAATTTCGACCAAAATCTGATTTTTGCCTAAAGCGATAACCAACTCAACCAACATCCACGATACTTCTAAATGACTATACTAAGGTCGAAAATATATGAAACTTGAAATTATCGATGCTAAAAATTCGGGTGTCACAGCCACCACTACTGTACTTAGCTCTCTACTACATCCTCATCTACGGCTACCTTATCTTCTTTGCCTATCCGCCGCTATTTTTTCACCATAATGAGTTGTTGTTGGATATTCTAGGTCCAAGCATTGTTGACAACCTCTTCCTTTCTATTCTCGATGCTCTTTTGGACGCTATGCTTATCGTCTGTACAAAACAAAAACCTTATACTACCGATAAAAGTGGACGTTATGTTTATCTTCTGTTCGGTTTTGTTTCGTCTAAGTTTCCAAAACTAATGTAACACCCCCTCAAATCTGGAAAAAGCGACTAATTTAAAATTTCCAATATTACCCCAATTGAAAGACAATTCATTTCTTATAAATCAATATTTAAATTTCCTCAAACAACAAATAGTAATAAACCTCTACAACAAATAAATCAAGTCTTCTACTAAGACATGATTACGGTCGGGTGTTACTAAACCCAAAAGAGTCGCTATCTCCGAAAAGCGGAAAACGTCACCAAAAAAGCTAAACCTTTAACGTGCTACTCCCTAGCACTCAAGTCTACACGTGCTTCTCGTACCAACCCCAACGATAACCTGATGCACATGCCGACAAAAAAAAGGGTTAGGCTTAACGCCTAGTGTGCTCAAGAGTTTATAACATATTTATAATTGATTGAAGTCAAAAGATTTGTTTGATAAAGGATAATTCTCAAATAAAATAACTTCATTATAAAAGCAACATCTTTTCAAATTCATTATTTCCATAATAAAAGTTTTAGACCAAAATGACATTAGAAATGAAAGATTTAAAAGTAGAAATACTCATTTAACGTGATCCAAACACAATACTCACACGACCATAAATAATGTAACACCCCGCCTTACCACGACACAATATTGTCCGCTTTGGCTTAAGCCTCACGGATTTGTTTCTGATGACCTGGCGAGGACTTCCCAAGGGGTCACCCATCTTGGTACTACTCCCACCCAAGCACGCTTAACCACAGAGTTCCAAGAACCTGCCTTGCGTGTGGCCCCAAAACGCGTTGTGTTTAGGAAGACCAAGGTTTACTTATGAACCCAGCATCACTCCTGTCCACGGCCGATTTGGGATCTGCCTAAGGTGTTACAAACACCCCCCCCCCTTAGGGACTCATCGTCCTCGATGAGGTTTGCCCCACATCCCGAATGGCACATGAGCGGCTCTGATTCCATTTGTAACACCCCGCCTTACCACGACACAATATTGTCCGCTTTGGCCTAAGTCGCACGGATTTGTTTCTGGTGACCTGGCGAGGACTTCCCAGGGGGTCACCCATCCTGGTACTACTCCTACCCAAGCACGCTTAACCACAGAGTTCCAAGAACCTGTCTTGCGTGTGGCCCCAAAACGCGTTGTGTTTAGGAAGGCCAAGGTTTACTTATGAACCCAGCATCACTCCTGTCCACGGCCGATATGGGATCTGCCTAAGGTGTTACAAATAAAGTTAAAAACGTGGAGATAGAAAAGATACCTTTAACCAAGTTTTATAAACCGTTAACTCACGCGTACCTTTGAAAGGGATAAAAATATCTGAAGATAACAGGAGAGACCCGATTTACCATTTATAGTCACGGAGCACATAAGTGAGCCACTTTTAAATGTTAAGCTTATGAAAGGAATCAATGGCAATTGACAACAACCAATGATACAATAATTGTGAGGCCCTCGATGATCCTAGCTCAGATCAATGGCTATTGGCAACGACGAATAATACAATAATTGCAAGGCCCTCGATGATTCCAACAAAAGCTCGTGTTAAAGGTCAATGGCAATTGGCAACCACCAATGATACAATAAATGCAAGACCCTCGATGACCCAATTTAGCACATACGTACGGATCAATGGCTATTGGTAACGACCAATAATATAATAAATGTGAGGCCCTCGATGATCCTAGCTAAGATCATAGCTATTGGCTATGACCAATAATACAAATAATGTGAGGCCCCCGATGATCCAATACGTTTACCAAAAGGGGACGAAATCCCGATTTTTAAGACCGACTTAAATGTCTATGGATCCAAATGCAACTCAGTCTAGTTTACATGACTATGACATGAATGAGAAACGCACCCAAAGCATGTAAAATATTATTAAAAAATCGGACAAATATCCATGAGACTCATTTTAACCAAAACCGAGCAAATGCTCTATAACTCAACACTTATGTAATTACTCAAAACGTTAGTTGAGACAAACCATTTTCCATATGAAATCATATTCATGTATTCCAAAATGTCTCATAATGCAATAACATGTATTTTCCAGCGATTTATAAATCCAATACTCTAAAGGTGCAAATACAACCAAATGGTTTTCATTTAAAAGATAATGCACCTAAACAACACACACTTATACTTTCTCTGTCAAAATGTCTAAAACCCAAGTAAAAGCCTTTTACATGATTTATAAATCCTTTTACACCAAATATGCAAACTTACCCAAATACTCACACATTTGATAAATAACAAGTAAAACATATTAATACTTCAAAAATGGATGTTTTTGGCTTGTACAAGGTTTTCACAAAGTATCTTGAACTCACATTGCTAGATTTAGGCTAAATCTAGGTTTTACTCCACAACTCGTGTTTCCTTTGAAGAGAGATTCAGATCCACAACATTAATCACTAGTACCTTCATCTATATCACAAACAAACCTAAAATATACCATAAGAAACCCTAAAACACTTGACTGACCGGAGGACCTAACTAGCTTCAACTGAGTTTTCGGTAGGCTAGGAAGCATTTCTTTTACTCATAAACCAAACCCTAGATTTAAAATTTCGGAGAGAGGATCTTACCTTCCACTCCTATGAGTTCCAAAATAATCAAATGACCTCTAGCTATCTTTGTTCCCATGTTGAATATCTTCCAAATACGAAACCACAACACTTTGAATCGTCCAAATCGGATAAGAAATGAGAGAGTTATGGTCAAAACAAGGAAGTCTCGATTTAATGCACCGTTGCTCGTCCGCGAGATTGACACGCGACTGTGTCATGTCATAGTCGCAGAGCATAGTCCCCCGCTATGTACCTAGAGTCAAAATTTCATAAGATAGTTTCCCGGAGACTTTGCCATGCGATTGTGACACTGTCACTATCGCATGGCATTGTTGCATTAGTTGTACCGAGGTGTTTTTCCTACTTTTCACCCGTTTTGATCTCGTTTCTCGTCTAGTAGATGATACCCAATATAATTCACTTCAAAATACTTATTTCAATTATTCTAAGAGTGGAACACAAAGAGGACTCGGGATTCCACTTTACCAAAGACCTAGTTGATACATTGTGCCATTGCTACTATAGCATGGCACAATTGTTGGGACCATTAATCACTTGGTACCACCGGTGCTATTGTGACAGATGTTACTCTCATATGGCACCACTGTTCAAACTCTGAAATTAACATTTGGTTATTGAATTGCTCGGTTCAACACTTTCTTCAACTGGGACAAAAATCAGGATGTTACAACTAAGGTAGTGGCGTTTTATATATTAGCTCTACAAGTTTAACTGTTTCATTATGTTGGGCTTCGCATTAAAATTGCAGAAGATGGATTAGGGAAAAAAAATATTAGGGTTTTTTAGATTCCAGAAGATGAAAAGCAAAGAAATTCAAAACCAAAAATCAAATGGTTTTGTAAAATAATTTATAAATGAACAAAATAATAATAAAAAAAGTCAAATAGAAGATAATTTTATATAAAATAAACAACGTCATCGGTCATATAAGCAAAATAATATTGATTTGTATAACACATCATTTGCCACATTAGCAGGATAACCTGTTAATGATTAAACCGGTAACTCATGCACTAAATGTTAAAGATATTATGTTTTAGGTACCAAAATAAATGTTTTAAAAGTACGTTCCCTAAAAGAGGAATCATTTTAAAGTAGGTTACTTTTTAATACAATTTGTCCTAAATAAATCCCCAAAGTTGGTTATTGTATGTGGGTATGCATGAGCATAGGTATATAAAATGAGGTTATTGTATTAACTCTGAGTAATTTAAAAACTATATGAATATATTTATATACATGTATTTGTATAATTGTATATCTAGGACTCTAGGTAAGTACACTTGAGATATCAGAAAAATGAAGTTGTAAAGTCTTTACACGTATACACATGTAGGGGTGGACTTATGAAGGTGACGTTTGTTTTTTAAGAGGTGCTGAAGTCTGCAATCTGATTTCACTTCTGAATTATAAGAGGTGGTGTTGAAGCCTGAAATCTAAATCAGTAAGACTGTTTGTTTTTATAAACCGACAAACATCTTAAATCTAAAATCTGAATCATAATAACATGTGAAAAAACACAAATCCAGATACAATCCCCATTTTACAATCACCAAAACCAAAATCAAAATAAAAAACTTCAAAAACTACCACTTTTTAATAGAAAACTTCAAAAAAGTCAAAACCAAAACTTCAAAAGATCACTCTTTTTTCATCAAACACACAGGTCTAGCTTTATTTCCTGGAAGGTTTCTCCTTCTTGGTGGCGCCTCCCTACTCACTATATTTTTCTCCACCCAATTTCTTCTAATCCATCAACATTATTCTTTATTCTTCTTCAAGCTTAGAACCTAAAAACCCACAAAAATACCATCTTTCTTTAACCTCAAAACACCCATCCATTTTCTTCTTCTTTTGCTCTCGAGATGAAGATGTGAGACTCTCTCAAAATCGAGAGCAGATCTGGATGAATGTACATGAGATACTCGAAGCTGAAAATCGACAGATGAAGATGTGAGATACTCTGAAAATCGAGAGCAAATCTGGATGAATGTATGTGATATACTCGAAGCTAAAAATCGACAGACGAATGTGTGTGAGATACTGTGAGAGATCTGTTGTTAGAGATGGATAGATCTGCTGTTCTAGATTGAGAGATGAGACTAGATCGAGAGATGTTGCGTATCTGCTGAAGTGCTGATTATAAGATGTATCTGAGAGGTTGTTTTACATCTTAAAGTTTCAGAGGAAATAAGGAGCTTTTAAGCTTTTATTTGAAAAAAAAAAAAAACGATCTGAAAACCAAAAACGTCTGACCGAATCAGACTTCAGAGGTTTTCAGATCTGAATTATAAAAAAGAAACAACCGAAGTCTTTAACAAGATCCTGTGTATCCGTTCCACCGATTCTCATAAGCATAATTTTTTTGGGGTAATAAAAGATGTACACCCTAAGATTTTAAAGTTTTGTTATTCTAACACAATCTTCAAAATATTCTTCAAAATGGAAAAAAAAAGATGAAAGGTGAAACTTTCACCATATTTGATAATTTTTTATTCAGAGGAGAGAAAAAAAATACATGATTTTATTTTGCAGTAGAGAGAAGATACATGATCATTTTTAAGGAGAATCTTCAAAATAATTTTTTTATCATAGATTTAAGAGCGTTTTCTTGTTCAAAGACAGAATATTCTTCAAATGGAAAAGATCAAGATATTGAGATTCCTTTTCCATATTTGATAAAAAAGAATTAGTAATTTCACAGGAGAGAAAATACATTCTCGTTTTTATGAGTAAATTACATTCTTTGATCCTTATAGTTTACATGAAATAACATTTGAAGTCCTTAAACTGAAATAACTATGGATTTAATCCCTATGATATGTATTTTATAACGTTTTTTGTTTCTTGTCCTAACTCCGTCGTGATAATTTTTGGAGAACAGAAAAGATAGATGATAATTCTTTTACTTACTTGGAGGCACGGGCGGATGTAGAGGGATAAGAGGAGAGGAGAGGAGAGGAGAGGAGAGGAGAGGGGCGAGGGGAGGGTTCACAGGACCCCATTGAAATAGTTAAAAAAAATTATATAGGTTAAAAAAAATTACATTTAGCCATAGTTCCCCAGTGAAATTTTCCAAGGGACCTCATCTTGCTGCCGATTGACAAAAACACTAAAAAAGTCTCTTGAAATCAATAAAAAAACCGAAAAAATCCTTCGAAATCGACAAAAACACGAAGAAAATCCCTCAAAATGGTCAAAAACACTAAGAAAATCCATTGAAGTTAACTAAAAAACTTTAAAAATCCTTCGAAACACGTCGGGAGACTTTACGCGCCTTTAGTCTACCTTAATGGGACCCCAGTGGACAAAAATTCTGGATCCGTCACTGCTTGGAGAGGAGAGAAATAAAATTATCAACTTATAAAAAGTTTGTTACAATATATATATAGGGGTGGGTTCAAATGTGAACCCATATTTGGTTGTGAACTTGAGGATGAATCTCAGTCATCCATTTAAAATCAGATCAAAAAATAAAGGGGTAAAACACGTGGTGGCATTGTCGTAAATAAGTGGAAAACTCAGGTCACGGCTTAAAGAATATTAAGCCGTTAGGGGTATAATCGTAAATACTACCTTACGATTAAAATCAAAAACACGTCTCCGTACACTTACGCCTTTTCGATTCCGTCCCAAATTTCTTGAGTTCATCTTCCCAAAAAGAAAAATTTGCTCTAAATTCCATTTTCTACAGAAAATCAACGAGATTACTCTTATTCAGAAAACAAAAATGGCTTCTAGTAGCGAGTAATGCAACGAGATTAATCTAATTGAAGCTTTTGAAGAAGAAGGTAAAAGTTTTTCTGTTTATATAAATTTTTATTTTGAATATTTAGAGTTTTTAATGTAATCGTATTGAATATCTTCTTGTTACATGGTGTTCATACTTGCAAAAACTTGTATTAAGCCTTAATATAAAAACTACGGTCTAATAATAACCTAGCTTATATTCAGTCTGAATATAAACACTCTAAATTCTATTATAATCTGTAGTGTTTATATTCAGACTGAATAAAAGCTACAAATAGTATTTTGAATAATGTTAGCTTATATTCAGTCTGAATATAAACACTCTATATTCTATTATAATCTGTAGTGTTTATATTCAGACTGAATAAAAGCTACAAATAGTATTTTGAATAATGTTAGCTTATATTCAGTCTGAATATAAACACTCTAAATTCTATTATAATTTGTAGTGTTTATATTTAGACTGAATAAAAGCTACAAATAGTATTTTGAATAATGTTAGCTTATATTCAGTCTGAATATAAGGTAAAAGATTTTATGGTGTAGCTTATATTCAGTCTGAATATAAACAGTAAATTCTATTATATTGTGTAGTGTTTATATTCAGACTGA
This sequence comes from Silybum marianum, assembly GCA_036898165.1. Lineage (NCBI taxonomy): Eukaryota > Viridiplantae > Streptophyta > Magnoliopsida > Asterales > Asteraceae > Silybum > Silybum marianum. The sequence continues at coordinate 12,340,607 of CM072538.1, read as the reverse complement.
ATATAAGCTACAAATAGTATTTTGAAATAATTTTAGCTTATATTCAGTCTGAATATAAGCACTAAGAGTGTTGCAATGCAATTTAGTGTTTATATTCAGACCGAATATAAACTACAATTACATAAACCAAAAATTGTAAGTTATATTCAGCATAAATATAAGGACTACAGTCTATTTTGAGGAAAACATGTTATATTGATACTAAATATTTAATTAAAACATGAAGAAAAAGAAAGAGTCAAGAAGAATGTTCTTCACCAAAAAGAAAAAAGAAGTCAACAGATGAAGATGAATTCAGATCACCATATAATTTAAAACCAGTGGATCCACGGACAGAGGAAACAGACACTGAGAAGAATGTTGCCCAATGGATGTTCTCATTCTTAGGAGATCAAATGTAAGTTTTAAAAATGAGCACACCCTTTTATTCAGTCAGTCTGAATATCAAGATGTTTTTATATAAATTCTAAGAAATAATCATAATCACAGGGACGAGGTTTTTGAATCAAGTATATGGCAAACAACTATAAAAGTTTTGCTTGAAAGCTTGATTCCAGAATTGGAACCTTTTTCAAATGTAATAGACACCTTCTCTTACATTTTAAATTCTGAAGAAATGTTGAAGACAAACAATAAACCAAAGAAGTTATATTGTTCACCAGAAGTGTTGGTAAGAATATAATTATTATAATCTTCATAGACATTCATGATGAATACCAGTTTAACATTTTTGTTTCTTACAACAGCCCCATGACATCTTGGACAAAAAGTTTGATGTCAAGAAAAATCAGGCCATATTCTCAAAAAATCTGCTTCATAATCTGGATAAATCTGCAGATATTGCAGTGGTGGGGAATGTAGATTTGGTATGAAACAAGCATTTTAATATTATTCAATTAACTATCTTTTTATTCATACATTATTTATAAAAATGATATAAACTATTTATGCAGGTATTTTTCCCTGTTGTGAGGAGTAATCACTATTATTTGATATGCTTTGACCTGAGAAATAGATTAATCCATATACTAGACAACAGTGCAGTAAAACTATCAAATGCTAAAAAATATCAGGGTGTCCCAGAAACTGTGGTAAGTATGTTATTCAGTCTGAATATAAAAGAGATTTTAATGAGTTATATTATTATTATTATTTCAGATTTTAATAAGGTTTTCATTAAAATTTTCATCATGAAGCAAACACTCTTCATCAACTATCTGAAAGAGATTGGGGATGAAAGGCACAGATCATGACAAGACATAAAACCTAAAAGGGAAGAAATGATATGGAGGAGCAAAAAAAATAACAAAGACTGCTCGATATTCATGATGCTGCACATGGAAAACTTCAATGGATGGGAGCATTTGAATACTTGGCATTGTGGATTGGATGATGAAGCATCAAAAAACCAGAAAAAACAACTCAATAGTCTTAGAACAAAGTATCTTTCTAAAATATTGTTGGCAGATGTCAATAAAAGGAGAGACTATGTCATAGGAGAGACTATGTCATAGAAGAACTACAAATAGTTGTTTGTTTAATCGTGGGTTATATTCAGACTGAATATAAGCTAAAAGATTTTGTGGGATAGCTTATATTCAGACTGAATATAAGCAGTAAGAGTGTAACAATGCAATTTAGTGTTTCTATTCAGACTGAATATGAGCTAAATAGAATCTTAGTGCTCATATTCAGTCTGAATATAAGCAAAAACTTGAAGTTCCAAATACTATTTGTAGCTTATATTCAGACTGAATATAAACACTAAATAAATTATAAGCTACAAAAAGTATTTTGAATAATTGTAGCTTATATTCAGTCTGAATATAAACTACAAGCTACAAATAGTATTTGGAACTTCAAATTTTAGCTTATATTCAGACTGAATATAAGCACTAAGAGTGTAACAATGCACTTTAGTGTTTCTATTCATATTGAATATGAGCTAAATTGAATCTTAGTGCTTATATTCAGTCTGAATATAAACACTAAATAATTTTATACTCTGTAGTGTTTATATTCAGACTGAATATAAGCTACAAATAGTTGTTTGTTTAATAGTGGGTTATATTCAGAATGAATATAAGCTAAAACATTTTGTAGGGTAGCTTATATTCAGACTGAATATAGACACTAAGAGTGTAACAATGCACTTTAGTGTTTCTATTCAGACTGAATATGAGCTAAATTGAATCTTAGTGCTTATATTCAGTCTGAATATAAACACTAAATAATTTTATACTATATAGTGTTTATATTCAGACTGAATATAAGCTACAAATAGTTGTTTGTTTAATAGTGGGTTATATTCAGACTGAATATAAGCTAAAAGATTTTGTAGGGTAGCTTATATTCAGACTGAATATAGGCACTAAGAGTGTAACAATGCACTTTAGTGTTTCTTTTCAGACTGAATATGAGCTAAATTGAATCTTAGTGCTTATATTCAATCTGAATATAAGCTAAAACTTGAAGTTCCAAATACTATTTGTAGCTTATATTCAGTCTGAATACAAACACTATACTCTGTAATGTTTATATTCAGTCTGAATATAAGCACTAATAGTAGTGCTTATATTCAGAATGAATATAAGCTAAAATCGTACCTTATATTCAGACTGAATATAAGTACTACGATTCACTTTAGCTTATATTCAGTCTGAATAGAAACACTAATAATTTATTATTACACACACATAATAATTGTATTATTAATTAAATAGGAGAAATAAGAAAGAAGAGCAGAAGAACTTCATTAAGACTGGAGAATAAAAAAAAAACTATTATAGTTGAAGAAGATCAAGAAGAAGAAAAACACACTGCAGAACAGACAAGCAAGAGAAGAAGAAAAAGTGTTAAAGTTGAACAACAACAACAACAACAAGAACAACAACAACAACAACAACAACAACAACAACAACAACAACAACAACAACAACAACAACAACAACAACAACAACAACAACAACAATTAAATCGCTGTCTACAAGGACAACAACAAAGGATTTTATGACAGCAATCAGACAGTTGAAAACACACCAATGCAATTGTCTGAAACAAATTGGATTCGAGAATCTTCTTGAGATGAAGATTGATTCAATCCCATCAAAGTTGGCCTTTTATGTTGTTAACAACTTTGATGCTGAGAAGATGGTCCTAAGAATACCAGCCGGAGAAATACCGGTGAATGAAGACTCTGTTAGTCAAATATTAGGACTTAAAAATGAGGGAATGGACATAATAGATGATATTCAGACGGCAAAAAACTGTGGTGAACTGCTATTGAATTGGAAAAGCCAATTTGGGAGCACTTCACACATCCGTCCAAGAAATGTTCTGGACAAACTGAAAGAATGCAATCATGCAAAATGAATTTTCCAGGAAAATTTCATTGTTGTGTTTGTAAATGCTATGGCGTCTTCGATGAAGATGGGAACATGCAACCTATCCATTCTCTCAAAACTTGATGAAGAAACATTGGATTTGTCCAAAGTTAATTGGTGCAGATACATCATCAAATGTGCAAAAGAAATCCCACAAGCATGGAAGAAAGAGACAGATGAATGTGTTTACACAGGTTCTATCACGTTATTGACGGTATATATGTGATTTTAATATCTTATTATGTAGTTTGAATATTCAGTCTGAATATGAGCACTAACAATGTTTACACTGTTAGTCCTTATATTCAGACTGAATATACAAAATACTATCTTGATATTGTGCAATTGTAGCTTGTATTCAGACTAAATATGAGCAAGTGCTCATATTTAGTCTGAATATAAGCTAAAATTTTGTTATCAACCTTTATTCACTTATCTATTCGTATGAATGATATGCAGCTATTATATCTTGACTCCACTACATGTCAAGAGCATGATCATGAAAGAATGTGTCCAGCTACAACGTGGTGGACATCAGAGAGAATGAAGATAAGGGAGAGAAATGAGTTGAGCCTAGGAGGTTTTGGATTGGGAAAGCTCAAGAAACCATATGTTGAAGCAACAGGAAACTCAAAAAGATCGGAGCCACAAAAGAAAAAAGTGACGGTATTAACTTTTATCATACTCATTAAGAACATTGATTATTACTTAAATACAATTATTCATAATGTGTTATAAAGATTGAATTGTACGACTTCCTCCACTAACTTACATAAAAATTGAAAA